>JARJUX010000008.1:0-325023 GCA_030789285.1 Arthroderma sp. MBC 929 | reverse complement strand
GAAAAAGAATAAACGAGAAAAAAGTCAGATTATTGGAGAGCTTCTATACTATCTTGTCTTAGATGAGTGATAGTACGAGCTCGCATTGAGGAGAGCCGACATACATGCCAGTTTGCCATCTCCTGCCCCTGCCGGTTCCCATAATTTTCCTCGGTTTCCCAGGGTATCAGAGATTTCTGGCTATCTTTGGCCTTCAACTTCCAGAATATAATCGTATTGCTATCGCCTTATCAGATACTATACCCCTTGTCAAGTATACGATACAACCGGAGAGTCACCTCGCGACGTTCGCAGCATAAGCTTATTACCCGAGATCTAAATTGGATTTTACATCTCTGCTCCATGCCGTTGATTCCAGGTGAGCTGAATTACGGTCTCGTATCTTGATACTCATCCTATATCCGCTTTGGACGCAACATTGGAGGAAGCATTTCCTCGTTTGATTCATTAGACCGACGGACAGTTCCCCTGAGGAACTCGGCTTTATACGTGACCGAGCAGCATTTTTTGAAGCTTGCGCGAGTAAGTCTGAAGTGTCGCCATTGTCTACGACATTGTATCTGACCACCTTGAAATTGTGGTAGACACGCCCTCTTGGAGCTTTGCACCAGCACCAGACTATCTGAATCGCCCTGAAGCCCAACGAGATGGATCCCCAACTTAATCAGTTTGTGCCCTGCTACTTTCCTCTTTTCGGTCGCAAGATCGATGGAGCGCAGAGGCCTATGACAATCAAAGTGAACTTGAGTCAGTCCAAAAATCTACAAGAGCTTCGCGCCTTGGATTCCACTACTCTACTCGCAACACTCGGCGCCGCCTGGGGTTTGGTTCTTGGATGCTATACCGGAGCTAGCGACGTTTCCTTCGGTTACTATGAACCACCCACCAGTTCATCTGTGGATGAGAGCCGTCTATCGGCCGCTCATTTGGATCTAGCGCGCAATAGCACGCTTGGGGAACTAATTGAGAGCGCAAAAGGTGAGTACTCCCGTAATCCGCCTAATGAACATAACCCGTCTGTAGGAACCTTCCAATCCGAAGAGAAACCCATATTCAATACCATCCTCGCGCTCCGAACCTCAGCGACTGCGACTGCTGCTACTCACCCAGTAGCAATAAACGGGGATTCTAAGACACCCTCAAAAACACCCAAATCTTTTCTTCTTCCTGAGAATGTAAGATCATTTGAGTTACTGCCTCAGCATTGCGATCTCATCATCATGTTAATGATTATGTCGATAGTGTCGAATTCGAATTTTAGCAAAATGTATCAATAGTACGGTCAGCATTTTTTTGGAATGGTGGAGCTCTGAGATGACGACGGAGCAGGCCATGGGAATTGGTAGCACCCTTGACAAGGCCTTGTATTACATCGTTACCGCTCCTCATAGTTCAATTGAGGACTTCGATCCATTTACGGATTATCACAAACAGCAGATCTTAAGGTGGAATAGCTCGAAATTACAGAAGGTTGACCGGTGCATCCACGATGTAATTCATGAGCAAACCCTTGAATCACCCGACGCAGAAGCTGTGTGTTCCTGGGATGGTAGTTTTACATTCCATGAGCTCGATATAGCTTCATCGAACCTTGCTCGCCACCTCGTCAACATTGGCGTTGGCCTTGAAACACGAGTTCCATTGTGCTTTGATAAGTCTGTAAGTAGTGTACCTATCCGAGCTAGTTGGCAGAACTGACGCGACATGCCTCCTTCTTCTAGAAATGGAACATAGTTGCCATGATCGCAGTGATGAAGGCTGGTGGTGCATTTGTACCTTTGGACCCTTCACACCCTACCTCTCGATTAAGGAATCTGGTGAACGCTGTCGGGGCTTCCATTATACTTTGTTCTCGACACCATGCCGAGAATCTACAAGACGTTGCAGATGTTGTTGTGCCGCTTGATTTTGACACAATTGACCGTCTACCAGCCTCCTCTGCCCATGCATATGACCTTCCCAATGTTACTGGAAGTAATGCAGCTTATGTTATATTTACATCTGGCTCAACCGGAGAACCCAAGGTAAGGCCTTGCTTCCTCCGATTAGCTATAAATTTTTTTCTCGAATCTAACACTGACATTACTGTCTTTTTAGGGTACCCTTTTAGAGCATGCCGCCTACTGTACAAGCGCCGAAGCCCACACCGAGCCTCTTCATATCTGCAAAGGTTCTCGAGTTCTGCAGTTTGCAGCATATACCTTTGACGCCAGCATTATTGAAATGCTTACCCCATTGATGACAGGCGCTTGTATATGCATTCCAAGCGAAGAGGCTCGCCTAAACAGTATTGCTCAAACTATCAGAGAAATGCGTGCTGATCATGTGTCGTTTACACCGTCCTTTATTAATTTCCTTGAGCCAGCGGATATCCCCTCTGTTAAAACTCTGATTTTGGCTGGTGAAGCCATGTCCCAAGCGCATGTTGAAATTTGGTCCAAAATAAACCTGGTTAACGGTTTTGGCCCGAGTGAATGTGCTGTATCCGCAGCTATCAACCCTCACGTTACGCCCCAGACTGATAGCAAAGACATCGGCTTCCCTGTGGGTGGTCATTGCTGGATTGTTGACCCTGAGAATCACGATCGCCTGGTGCCGCCCGGGAGTATTGGAGAACTTATCGTCGAAGGCTACACCCTTGCTAGATGTTACTTGAATAACCCGGCAAAAACAGCGGAGTCATTCCTATCCCATCTTGCCTGGGCCAATAGTGACGATCTAGCATCTCCCCCTCGCCGATTTTATAAAACGGGTGACCTTGTGCGGTATAACTCTCCGAAAGGCTCTTTAAACTATGTCGGCCGTAAAGATACTCAGGTGAAGCTTCATGGCCAACGTATCGAATTAGGAGAGATTGAGCACCACTTGAGTACCGCGCCAAGTGTAAAACACGGATTGGTATTGCTACCTTCGTCAGGTCACTGCAAGCAGCGCTTGGTTGCCATTTTCTCACTATCCGAAGAAACACCAACGAACTCCGAACCAGACTCTACTTCCATTAAGCTATCTGTGACTGAAGAGCAAGAGTCCTACAAGGAGAAAATTCGTGAATATTTATCGGCTCGTCTCCCCACCTATATGGTCCCCTCTATCTGGCTATGTGTCGAATCTATGCCAGTACTTTCTTCCAAAAAGCTCGACCGAAAGCGTATTGCAGAGTGGGTGAAGAATTTGAGCCACGTGGAAACAGTCAGAATAAACCCCAAGCAAGAGGCATTGATGCTAGCCACTGGTGTAGAGGGCCAGCTTCAGCACATCTGGAGCCGTGTTTTGAATATCCCTGTGGGCCAATTGGCTCTCGACCAGAGCTTCTTGAGCTTAGGTGGCGACTCGATTACGGCTATGACATGTATGAACCAGTGTAAAAAGGAGGGCCTTGGGGTCACTGTTCAGGAAGTGCTCAAAAGCAAGTCGATCAAAGAATTGGCGACCAAGGTTAAAGCTGTTGACCAACATGTTGAGTATCGCGAAGAAACTGGCCGAGATTTCGAGCTATCACCCATCCAGCAGTATCATTTCCAGGTCCGCCAGGAAGAGCAGGGACATTTCAACCAGAGCTTCTATTTACGCCTTGCTCGTGCAGTTGACAAAGATGATGTCCACGCTGCGGTGACGGCTCTTGTCAAACGTCATTCCATGCTACGTGCTCGCTTCAGTCGGGCAGGCCCCGATGCACCATGGCAACAACGCATAACTGACGATACCACTAAATCTTACCGCTTCCGGTATCATGAGATTTCTGATCGTGCACAAGCAGAGTCGATCATGGCAGTTAGCCAGAGATCTTTAAACGCAATTGATGGCCCCCTCTTCTCAGTCGATCTCATCAAAATCAACGGCAAAGAGCAGGTCGTATTCGGTACCGGGCACCATCTCGTCATTGATTTAGTTTCCTGGCGTGTTATCTTAGAAGACCTGGAAGAGCTGTTACTTGACCCTACGAAGCATTCACTGGCTGTTTCAATACCCTTCCAGACGTGGACAACTTTGCAGAAGGAGCATTGCCAGGGTCTTTCGGCATCTTACGTCATGCCAGCCGGAGACATCCCAAAAGGTGACTTTGCTTACTGGGGGGTGGATATTAAAGACAATACTTACGGCAATTCCGCGTGCGAAGGGTTTGAGGTTGATTCGTCTACCACCTCTCGCCTATTAACGGAATCCCACTCCGCATTAAGGACAGAATTAATAGACATATTAGTTGCTGTGCTTCTCTATTCTTTCGGACAGACCTTCAAAGATCGTGCGGTGCCCGCTATCTACAACGAAGGTCATGGCCGCGAACCCTGGGATGACTCGATTGATATATCTCGTACAGTTGGGTGGTTTACTACTGTCTATCCCATATTTGCTGAGATATCGGATTCAGAAAACCTAGTTGATGTCATTACGCGTGTTAAAGATATCCGCCGCCGTGTACCTGGTAACGGAAGACCGTATTTTGCCAGTCGTTTTCTGACTTCAGAAGGAAAGAATGCATTTAGCCATCATTTTCCAATGGAGGTATCCTTTAACTATCTGGGTCTGTACCAACAACTAGAGCGGGAAGATGCTATTCTACAACCGGTGAACGAGATGGCAGGCGAAGCAAGGGAGGCTGGTGGAAGTGCCGATTTTAGTCCAACAACTCCCCGGTTTGGTCTATTTGAAATATCCGCGGTTGTTGTCAAGGGCAAATTGCGATTCTCGTTTACATTCAATCGACATATGAAGCATCAAAATGCTATCAGGCAGTGGATATCGCAGTGTCAAACTGAGCTAAATTCAGCTCCAGCTCAATTAGTTGGCATGCAGTTTACACCTACTCTATCCGACTTCCCGTTGCTATCCCTTACATATGATGGCCTCAAATCTATGGCCACTGAGAAGTTTCCGCAGATTGGAGTGTCAACGATCGCAGAAGTTGAGGATGCATACCCGTGTTCTCCTATGCAGCTGGGCCTTCTTCTTAGTCGTACTAAAGACGGTGACTTCTACGCTGTTCGCGGCACCTATGAGGTTGTTGCGAAAGGAGGTGCTCCTGTGAATGCCGAATTACTCGCGGCTGCTTGGAAACAGATAGTTAAACGCCACGCTACCCTTCGGACCATTTTTGTGGAAGGCTTAACTACCGGTGGGGCATACGACCAAGTAGTTCTTAAGGAAGTTGATTCGGCACCTGTGCGGTTAAGTTGCAGCAGTGACTCCGATGTATTGCAGGAGCTTGAGAAGCAGGGGATCGCTCAGTACAAGGACCATGAACCCCATCATAGGTTTACCATTTGTGAGACTTCCTCCGGCAAAGTATTCTGCCGAATAGAGTTGAGCCACGCTATAATGGACGGCGATTCGGTGTCAATCATCTTCCAGGATTTGGCAATGGCGTATTCCGGTCATGCCCAAGTTGAATTGGAGTCGGTGTACAGCCGTTTCATGTCCCACCTACAATCTCAACCTGCTCAACCTAGCATTGAATTCTGGTCATCATATCTAGATGAGGTGGAGCCTTGTCATTTCCCGACCCTTAATGATGGCGTTACCACTGCTAATAAGGAACTCCGAACTCTACGCCTTCAGTATAAAGATCTATCTGCGCTCCAGCATTTCTGCGATAGCAACGGGTTTACCCTCCCAAATGCTATGCATGCAGCATGGGGTGTAACATTGAATAATTTCATCGGGGCTGAAGATGTATGCTTCGGGTACCTTACCTCCGGAAGGGACGCGCCAATATCCGGCATAAATGAGGCCGTCGGTCCCTTCATTAACATGTTGGCCTGCCGGGTTACTCTACCAGAAGACACAACGCTACTCAAGGTTCTGGATCAGGTCCAGAAAGACTATATGGAAAGTCTCCCCCATAAACATGTTTCTCTCGCCGAAGTTCAGCACGCGTTGAAGCTATCCGGCACTCCCCTATTCAACACGTGTATATCATATCGACGATTGCCACCAAAATCACACCGTGAAGAACCCACAATAAGCTTTGCGGAACACTGCCCTATTCATGACCCAACAGAATATCCCGTATCCATTAACATTGAAGTATCCGATGAGGACGTTGCAATCGATCTGGATTACTGGACAGACTCTATATCTGATCCGCAAGCGCAGAATATTTCCCAAAGTTTCATGCGAGCGCTGGAAAATATCGCCAATAACTCCCAAGAGAAGCTTAAAGTGCTAGACAACCTCAGCTCAGGTGATTATGATCAGATTTGGGCTTGGAATAGCAATATTCCCGAGACGATCGACGACTGCGTACATGAAGCTATAGCGCGGCGAGCCGAAACCCAACCTGATGCTGCCGCTATCTGTGCTTGGGATGGAGAATTTACTTACCGTGAGCTTGATGCGCTTGCTACGCGGTTGAGCGAGTATCTGGTCGCTCTTGGGGTTATGCCAGAAACATTTGTACCCACTTGTTTCGACAAGTCAGCATATGCAGTGATATCTATGCTGGCCGTCATAAAGGCAGGGGCTGCTTGTGTTCCGCTGGACGCAACTCACCCTAAGACTGCTCTTGAAACTAGGGTCTTGGACACTGAAGCTCAGGTTGTCATCTCCTCGCCCGCAAGAGCGCCCATATTTGAGGACATGGTTCCATATGTTCTCCCTATTAGTGAAGAGTGTCTGAACGATATACCTGATTATGGCTGCGCTCCAACCCCTGCTCATCCGGGAAACCCTGCGTTTGTTATATTTACCTCTGGCAGCACGGGAAGACCCAAAGGTGTCGTGCTTGAACATCGCTCAATGGTAACAAGTGCGGAGGCCCATGGCTCAGCTTTACAAGTAGGACCTGAAACAAGATTCCTCCAGTTTGCAGCGTACACTTTTGATAACAGTCTCGAGGAAATGTTCACCACTCTCATGCGTGGCGGATGCGTTTGTGTACCTTCTGAAGACGATCGGTTTAATGATTTGGCCGGGGCTATCAACAGGCTCAATGTCAACTTCATGGACCTCACACCAACTGTCGCCACATTCCTGAAGCCAGCTGATGTGCCAAACGTTAAAGGGATGGCAATAGGTGGAGAGGCAATGACTAAACGTGTGCAAGAAATTTGGGGCGGTGCCATTCCTATTCATAACCAATACGGGCCTTCAGAATGTTCTATCAACTGTACCCATAATGGAGAAACCGGCCACATTGAGGATATATCGAACATTGGAAAAAGTGTGGGTAGTGTTTCCTGGATAGTCAGTCCTTCAAACCACAACAAGCTAGTCCCCGTTGGCTGCGTTGGTGAACTTCTTGTTGAAGGGCCCATTGTCGCTCGAGGATACCTCAACAACCCGGAAAAGACCTCTGAATCTTTCATTGAGAATCCTGATTGGGTATCCCTGGATCCAAATGTTCGTTCTACCTCACCGCGGAGAATGTACAAGACTGGCGATTTGGTACGATATAACAGCGATGGTTCAATGTGCTACCTTGGACGAAAAGATAACCAAGTCAAATTAAACGGCCAAAGAATCGAGCTCGGCGAGATAGAGCATCATGTAAAATCCCATCTACCAGCGAGCGCGGAATCAGCGGTTCAGCTGATCAAAGTCGGTGGGTTCAAAGCATTGGCAGCGTTTTTGTGTCTCGAGGAAGAAGGATCGGTACCCGTCGCAACTACTGATGAGGTTATCCTGCCTATGTCTGCTTCAACACGTACCATAGCGAGAAGCGTCGAGGCTGCCATTTCAAATATCCTTCCCAGCTACATGATACCAACAGTTTTCATTCCCGTTCGCAAGATGCCCATGACATCGTCCGGAAAACTGGATCGACGGGTATTGTTGAATGCCGCAGAATCAATGTCAGACGCACAATCATCAAGCTATCGACTCGGTGGATCTGGCGGAAGAGCTCCTACAACAGAGGTAGAGATCGCGCTCCAGCATCTCTGGGGCACAGTCCTGTCGAAGCCAGCCGAGTCCATTAGCGCAGACGATAGCTTCTTCCGTCTTGGGGGAGATTCAATCGGAGCTATGAAACTAGTTTCGGCTGCTCGTGTTAAGGGTATTACCCTGACAGTTGC
Organism: Arthroderma sp. MBC 929; assembly: GCA_030789285.1. Taxonomy (NCBI): domain Eukaryota; kingdom Fungi; phylum Ascomycota; class Eurotiomycetes; order Onygenales; family Arthrodermataceae; genus Arthroderma; species Arthroderma sp. MBC 929. The sequence goes on along the minus strand of JARJUX010000008.1, from coordinate 317,011 downwards.
AACAATCTTCCAAAAGCCGAAGCTTGCTGAGATGGCAAACGTGTGCGACGCGTCCGGCGCTCGCCAAGGCCAGAGTGGGCCCATCAAAGAAGCTAATTTGAACCCCTTCGAACTTGTTCCACAAGGCATCTCGATCAACTCGCTTCTACGTGAGGTCTCTGCTCTATGCCAGGTTAATCCCTCTTCTGTTGAAGATATCTATCCTTGCAGCCCACTTCAAGGGGGCCTTGTCGCTTTATCTAACAAGCAACCGGGAGCATATGTCGCGCAAAATGTGTTCCAACTGCCTCCTGATATCGATCTCGTTCGGTTTAGAAAGGCATGGCAGGATGCAGCAGACTCAGAGGTTGTCCTCCGTACTCGCATTGTCTTCACGGAAAGCCTTGGCTTTTTACAAGTCGTGGTAAAAGAAGCTCTAGAGTGGGATTTATTTGAAGGCCATCACCAGATCAAAGAGAACCACTCTCACCTCCCAGTGCATGATGGCGGCGTACTCTCCCGCTATGCGATAGTGGATGATGGGAAACGCGGTGCTCAATTTGTATGGACAGCGCATCATGCCCTGTATGATGGATGGAGTATCCCCACGTTATTAGAACGAATTGCAGCATACTATCGAAACTCTCCGACCATTGATGATATTATTGGAACTACATTCCCTCACTTTATCAAATACATATCGTCTGTCGACTCCAAGGAATCAGACGAATTTTGGAAAGTGAAGTTAGAGGATCCAACCTCCCCCGCATTCCCTGCTCTCCCAGCTCAGTCATGCCAGGTTTTGGTGGAGGATAAATTATCACGAGATGTGCATCTTCCAACATCTATCAATCCAGACATTACCATAGCCTCAATGGTTCGTGCTGCTTGGGCGTTAGTAGTATCACTATACACTTACTGTGATGATGTCATCTTTGGTGAGATTCTTACTGGTCGTGACGCCCCGGTGGTCGGCATCGAAGACATGGTTGGCCCAACTCTGACATCAATTCCGTCGAGGGTTCACATTAACCGTGAGCTGACAGTCGCCGATTTCCTTCATGTCGTACAAAAGGAATTTTCAGAAGCCATGCCCTACCAGTTTGCTGGGCTTCAACGTATAAAGCGGCTAGGCTCCGGCCCCTCGCTCGCGTGCGACTTCCAAAACGCGCTTGCAATTACCCAAGATGCTGATGAAAGTGCCGATGGCTTTTGGAACCCGATTGGTGATGGACCTACCGGCAGCGGTTTCTATACCTACCCGTTGAATCTTTCCTGCACAATAAGCCGAAGCCTGGTAAGGATTGATGCATATCATGACAAAAATATTATCTCCACTTGGCAGGTAGAGAAGATTCTTGCCCAATTTGAGGTTATACTCAACCGTATAGCCTCTCAAGAGTGTGGCCAGGAAATTATCGGTGATATGAACCTTATAAGTCTAGAGGAGTCAAATGCAATCCAGCAATCAAACTCTGGAGCCGCCAAATATGTAGATCGGTGCATCCACGATATAATTCAGGAGCAAGCACGATCAGATCCTCAGGCCATGGCCATACGCTCATGGGACGCTTCGTTCTCCTATCGAGAGCTCGATGAATTGTCTACTACACTCGCGCATCATCTCATCGGCATGGGTATTACTGCAAAACCTGAAGTTATCGTTCCCCTCTGCTTCGAAAAATCGGCATACGCAGTTATATCTATGGTTGCAGTCCTTAAATCGGGCGCTGCTATTGTGTCGATTGATCCAGAGCATCCAGTCTCTCGTTTGCGTGAAATTTTGAATGACGTACAACCACCGGTGATACTCTGTTCACCCAAATACCAAAGCCTTTGCGAGTCCTTAACAGAGAAGGTGGTCCCTGTTAGCTTGGACATGCTCCAGCGCGCAACTGTGAGCAAGCGTTCTCTTCCAAGCGTTCCCGCCAGCAATGCTGCTTATATTGTTTTCACATCTGGGTCCACTGGGAAGCCAAAGGGCAGCATCAGTAAGTCTTGGTCCATGATTTTTAGAACCTCACGTTCAAGTACTGACAATATCTTAGTTGAACATGGCACATATGCTTCATCGTCTGCAGCTCATTTCCAGCCATTGGGACTCGTTCCGAAATCCCGCGTGCTTCAATTCGCTGCTTATACATTTGACGCGTCGCTAGTCGAGATATTAACGGTCTTAATGATTGGCTCATGCATATGTATACCAACTGACATCGAGCGCATGAATGACATCGCGGGCTATATAAATCGGATGCAAATTGAGAACGTATCGCTAACACCGTCTTTCGCCCAGTTATTGAGCCCGGAAGATATTCCATCTGTGAAAACTCTTTCGTTGGTCGGTGAGGCAATGTCAATGGCTCATGTTTCAACTTGGGCGAGCAAGTTAAATCTAGTCAATGGCTATGGGCCTAGTGAGTGCTCAGTTACTGCGGTTGTCAACCGTGGTATGAAGGTGGGAACACACCCGGCCAATATTGGACGCCCAATAGACCGCTGCTGGGTTGTGGATCCACGCAATCACGATAGGCTTGTGCCGATTGGCACCGTGGGTGAACTTCTAGTTGAAGGTGTCACATTATCTCGTGGTTATTTGAACGAACCAGAGAAGACCGCAGCAGCATTTATTAAGAATCCAAAATGGGCAACTGCTCAAAATGGCTCCATGGAGCGGAGGATGTATAAAACGGGCGACCTTGTGAAATTCTCTGGCGACGGATCAATGGACCTGATTTTCGTGGGTCGAAAGGACACCCAAGCCAAGATCCGAGGACAGCGACTGGAGCTAGATGAAGTAGAACTTCGTCTAAGTACGGATCCAGACGTACACCATGCTGTCGTCACTATTCCCAAGGCAGGCAGTATGGCTAAGAAACTTGTGGCTACTGTATCCTTGCGTCATCTGGAAGTGCTGGATCAAACGTCTAAAGCAATAGAGGTGATTACTTCGGCGGAAGCTACATCTAAGACGTCTGCTATCCGTGAGCGCCTTCAGCAATACCTCCCTACGTATATGGTCCCCACTCAATGGGTTGTACTGAAGAAGCTCCCATTGATGGCCTCTGGAAAACTGGACCGACGCCAAATCGCGAAATTTATTGAAAACCTTGAGGACAAACCGCAGATTTCTAGCTCGAAGCCAGCCCCCGCAAGTGAGCCAGAAGTAGGCCCAAAAGTCGATGTGGTTGATTGTCTTCGTAAAGCTTGGAGTCACTCTCTTAACTTGCCAACCGACGAAATCAACATAAATTCTTCCTTTTTGAATCATGTGAGTAAAGCAACCCCGTTTAGGACTCATATTCCCCAGTACTGTTATTGACAAGTTTTACAGGGTGGAGATAGTCTCTCAGCCATGCAAGTCATGGCAAGGTGCCGCTCCCAGGGCCTCACTGTCACAGTCCAAGATATAATCCGAAGCAAGTCCATTACCGAGCTCGCAGGGTGTGTGACAGTCCCTAAAATGCGCAACATTAAAGCCGAAGATGAGGAGTCGTTCATTCTATCACCTATTCAACAGGCATTTTTGGATAATGTTGGTGATAATTGGACGCAGTTCAACCAAAGCGTTTTGCTCAAGCTGACGTCGGAGAACAACTCGAATCTCATCTTCAAAGCGATGAGTGAATTGGTTAAGGTCCATTCCATGCTTCGTGCCCGCTTCGATCAAGACAATAATGGAGAATGGCGCCAGCGAATCACCCAGGACATTGCCGGTTCTTTACGCTTCTTAACACACGACAGTGCAGGATCGTCTAACATCGGGTCGCTCATTGAGACGAGCCAAAAGTCACTTAATATTAAAACCGGGCCGGTGATTGCCGTTGATCTATTCCATCTAGGAGAAGGAGAAACACAAGTTTCTATCGCCATCCATCATCTAGTTGTGGATGTTGTTTCCTGGCGTATATTGCTGCAGGATCTCGAGAATGTTCTTAACAATAAGCCATGTCAGACTGGAGGCTTGTCCTTTCAAACATGGTCGCGGATGCAAGCAGACAATGCCCAGCAAATCAACCTTGAACATGTCCTTCCAGTTTCTGACATCCCAACCGCAGATCCTGATTATTGGGGCATGGCAGGGAAAGAAAATGTCTATGGCGATGTGTTGACGGATGAATTCGAGCTGAGTAAACACTCGACGGCCCGACTACTCGAATCGTGCAATCAGCTTCTCGGCAGCGATCCGGTGGATGTCCTCCTTGCCGCGGTGCTATTATCCTTCCGCATGACGTTCCTTGACCGCAGTGGCTCCTTGACTATGTATAATGAGGGCCATGGGCGCGAGCCATGGGACTCGGAACTTGATGTATCTTCAACAGTTGGGTGGTTTACAACCATGAGCCCAATCTATCTGCCAGACGAAGCGGACTCCCAGGAAGGTAATTCTGCCCTTATTTTGTTGTAAATTCTTGCTTCCATGGGTGCTAATGACATTATAACGTAGGTACGTTTTTCGACGCAATTCAATGGGTGCAAGATTTCCGAAAACGTGTACCCGGTAAAGGTCGACCGTACTTTGCCTCCAGGTTTTTAACCGCCAAAGGGAAACAAAGTTTTGCAACTCATTCGCCGATAGAGGCTGCATTCAATTATCTTGGACAGACGCAGAACAATTTCCCGAAGGATAGCATACTGCAACCAGCGGGCAGCATTGACGGGCAGTCTGTCAATGCACTCTCTGACATTGGAAGTGGCGTTCCGCGATTTGCTCTCCTAGAAATATCCGCTATGCTACTAGGAGAAACCATGAAGCTATCCTTTGGGTATAACAAACGTATGGGTCGACTCGATGGCATTCAAAACTGGTTATCAAGATGCAAGGCCCTTATTGAGGAGGCGCCTCAGTGCCTTCAAGCTCATGCAGTTGTAACGAGGCAGTTCTCCCTCCTCCCTCTATCGTACGGCACGTCAGGCAAACTAGAAGAAGAGCTTAAACACATGGGCGTCTTGCTAGATGAAGTCGAGGACGCTTATCCATGCTCTCCAGCGCAAGAAGGAATATTGATCAGCCAGACAAAGGATCCCGAAAAATACGCATATCACTCAATTTTTGAAGTATTACCTAATCGAGCCAACCTTACAGTTGATATACTGCGACTAGAAGCCGCTTGGCAAACTCTTGTTGGTCGCCATAGCTCGCTAAGGACAATTTTTATCGACAGTCTTTCTGGCAGAAGCTTAAACGATCAAGTTGTTTTGAAGCAATTTAAGGCAAGAACGGTGCTATTAGAAACTATCGATGAAAACTTCCAAAGGGCATTCGACGCCCTAGAGCCATTGGATCATGCAGAAAAGCAGCCACCGCACCGCCTGGCAATCTGTCGCACTTCCAATGGGAGAGTAGTCTGCAAACTTGAAATCAGCCACGCCATATCCGACGGTTCCTCCATGGCCGTTCTTCTGGAAGATCTTTCGAAAGCGTACGATTCTTCCGCTTGGAGCAAGCCGCCGTTATACAGCGATTTCATCTCACACTTGCAGGCCATCCCCAAGGATAGTAGCATTGGCTATTGGAAAAATTATTTGTCTGGGATCGAGCCTTGCATCCTACCATCGCTTGCGGATTATCCTCCACCAACTGTGAGAACGGCGGGAGCCCTGGTTCTAAATCTTGATATCGGAACTCAACTACAATCCTTCTGCATGAAGCATGGTTTCACTCCCTCTAACGTCCTCCAGGTGGTATGGGGGTTGGTCCTTCGTGCCTATACAAACTCCAATGAAATATGCTTCGGATACGTCTCCTCTGGTAGGGATTTACCGGTTGATGGCATTCAAGAGGCTCTAGGGGCTTTTATAAATATCCTAATCTGTCGTCTTGACCTCGCCGACGACGCGTTATTGGGAGAAATTTTACAGAAAACTCAAGCTGACTTCATGGAAGGAATGGAGTTCAAGAATTGCTCGCTGGCAGAAGTTCAACATGGACTCGGATTGGGAGACGTACCCCTATTTAATACCATCTTTACTTTCCAAAAGCGCTCCCCCGCCGATAGCTCAGGACAGTCCGCTCTTTCTTTCAAATCCCTTGATGCCAACGATCCTAACGAATTCAACATCTCAGTTAACGTAGCTGCTATCGGGTCTCTGTTGGAAATTGATTTCGGCTATTGGTCAGATACGCTATCCGACAAACAGGCAGAAAATCTTGCCAGCACCTTCGAGCAGATCCTTACTAATATTATTGACTGCGATGCTGATAAACCTCTTGGGAACCTCGATCTTCTTGGGCAGCGAAGTTATCAACAAATTCGTTCCTGGAATGCCCAGGCTCCCAAGCCGGTCGAGAAATGTGTTCACGAGCTCATAGAACAGAATATGCGCCTCCGACCCCGTTCGACACTTGCGGTTTGCGCATGGGATGCCACTTTCACTTATTCCGAGCTAGAATCATTGGCCTCGGCCTTGTCCAGGCACCTGATCGAGCTTGGTGTCGGTCCAGACATTTATGTGCCACTGTGTTTCGAAAAGTCTGCATGGACGATTGTCGCCCAGCTCGGGGTTCTGAAAGCTGGCGGGGCCTTTGTGCCACTGGACCCATCACACCCAGAGGCTAGATTGCGCAGCCTCATCGACGATGTTGGTGCCGACCTTGTACTTTCATCACCCCGGTATAGCGACAAGGTTGACAGTATTTCTAAGAGGAAGTTCATTGTAGACGCAACTACCGTCCATGATCTTTCCAAACGCCCTATGAGCCCTCCGCCTACCGGACCCCATCCTTCCAATGCTGCCTATGTTATTTTCACATCCGGCACAACAGGCCAACCCAAGGGAACCGTTATCGAACATGCTTGTATCTGTACTAGCGCTTTAGCCCACGCAGAAGCTTTCTTTATGGACAACACCAGCCGCGTATTGCAGTTTGCTTCCTATACCTTTGATGCAAGCATTGTGGAGATATTGACGGCATTAATTATGGGCGCTTGTATCTGTGTTCCTAGCGATGAGGATCGAATGAATGACCTCCAGTCTGCGATAACTAGATTACAAGCTACTTGGATGTTTATGACACCGTCGGTTCTCGAAACTTTGAAACCTGCTAACGTTCCTACACTCAAAACGATTGTAGTCGGAGGTGAAGCAATGACAGAGAGAGTTCTCCAAGAGTGGAAGGGTGGCCCAGCTGTGTTCAATGGGTATGGCCCGACGGAAACCACAGTGTTCGCTGTAGCCCACCAAAAGGTGGATCAAAATGGCGTTTCGCAAGATCTAAATCGTGCTACCATAGGCACTGCTATCGGTTGTAGGCTATGGGTGGTAGACTCGAGAGATTACAACCGTCTCATGCCTGTCGGAGCAGTTGGAGAGTTGATTATCGAAGGGCGTGCCGTTGCAAGAGGCTACCTTAACAATCCCAAAAAGAGTGCAGACGTCTTCATCGATAACCCCGAGTTTACTCAGGATCCGAGATTCAAGAGCTTGTTTTCCAGGAGTTGCCGTATGTATCGAACAGGAGACCTTGTACGGTACAACCCTGATGGAACGATCAGCTACATTTCTCGCAAAGACACTCAAATTAAGCTTAATGGACAGCGTATTGAGCTTGGAGAAATTGAATACCATACCAAGCTCAATTTACCGGATCAGACACAAGCTGCTGTCGACTTGATCGCGCCTTCGGATCGTGCGAAGAAGGCTCTCGCTGTGTTCTTCACAGGGCCTTTTGAATCTAGTGGACCCCGCCTACCCAGCAGCGATGGATCTAATGTAGATGAGCTGCTAATTCCGATGAATGATACCGCTAGATCCATCGCCAGATCATTAGAGGCCGGGCTTACAAGTTCCATTCCCGCCTACATGATTCCACAGTTGTACTTCCCGGTGTCAAAGCTGCCATGGTCAAGCTCTGGAAAGTTAGATCGGAACCGTTTAAGAACCACTGTCCAAAGCCTCTCCCGCGAATCAATCAGGTCTTATAGGTTAACAGGGAAAGTAAACAAACGCGGAGCAGCTTCACCAATTGAATCTAAACTACAGTCAATGTGGGAGACGGTGCTCGGTTTGCAAGCTGGCTCAGTGGCGACTGGGGATAATTTCTTCAAGCTTGGGGGCGATTCACTAAGCGCAATGAGTCTTGCTGGTGTGGCTCGCACGCAAAAGATTTCACTATCGTTCGCCAATATCTTCAAAATGCCCATCTTGAGTGATATGGCCCGTTCTTGCACATCTATGTCGGTCGAGCGCATTCACGAAATAAAGCCGTTCGAAATGGTTACTGCAGGATCCATAGATGAAATCAAATTGGAGGTTACGGCGGCTTGCAAGGTGGACGAGCATATGATATTAGACATCTATCCTTGCAGCCCATTACAAGAAGGGCTTGTTGCACTGACTCTGAAACAGCCTGGTGCCTATGTCGCGCAGAATATATTCAGGCTCTCTCCGCAGCTCGACCTTGAAAAATTCAAATCTGCATGGGAGGCAGTTGTCGGAGCCATAGATGTTTTGAGAACCCGTGTCGTTCATACCATATCCTCAAACTTCCTTCAAGTCGTTTTAAAGGAAGACCACATCCGCTGGCATTCAGCATCAAACCTCGACGAAATATCTGACGACAATACCAAGGTACCACCTTTTAACGGCGGGAATTTAACTAAGTATACGATTGTTGACAACAAATTTTCCAACTCCCGCCATTTTGTATGGACTATTCATCACGCTCTCTACGACGGCTGGAGCTTCCCTCTCATTCTAAAGCAAGTTGAGCGTGCATATCATGGCCACTCCTTGCAGCTCCCTAAAATCTCTTCCTATTCGCGGTATATTCAGTACCTCACCTCCACCGACCAAAGCTCCTCCGAAGATTTCTGGAAGAAAACCCTATCAGATACCGCTTCCATCAACTTCCCAAGTACACCAACTTCTACTCCCTCCAACGTGAGAGTCAAGACGGTGACGCTTTCGCACACTATCAGTATCCCAGGAAGCCCAATTTCCGCAGATGTCACTATCCCTACACTCATTAGGGCGGCGTGGGCAATAATCATAGCAGCTCATACAACATCCGATGATGTATGTTTCGGCGAGACATTAACTGGGAGAAATATAAATGTTTCTGGGATAGCCGATATCATGGGTCCGACACTCACTACTGTTCCCACCAGAATACGTATCAAACGAGAAGAGCTAGTAATCGACTTTCTTCGCAGGGTGCACCAGATGACGGCTGATGTTGCCCCTCATCAGCATATTGGTTTACACCACATAAGGAGTCTTACCGAAGATACTGCAGCTGCCTGTAATTTCCAAAATCTTTTGGTCGTTCAAACGGCAGGAGAAAACGCTACTGATGATCACTGGTGCTATGAAAACAGTGGCGACGGTCAGGACTTCTTTACATACCCCCTCGTGGTGGAATGTCGTGCAGCTGAGCACGGAATTGAAACTACCGTCTATTTCAAAGAGAACGTCTTTGGAACTTGGATGGTGCAGCGACTCATGGACCAATTGGGTTTCACATTCCAACAACTATACAATATCTCACCCACCGCTAATATGTCTGGTATCAACTGCCGCAGCCCTGAGGATAGAAGCATCATTGCTGGCTGGAACCGACGGACACCCGTTGTCATCGACAAGTGCATCCATACCACCTTCCTTGACAAAGCCGATTCCCAACTATATGCTCCAGCGATTTGCGATGTTAATTTTGAAATGACTTACGGGGAGCTTAAAGACCACGCGTCACGTTTAGCTGTTCGTTTCGCGAAGATGGGTGTTGGCGCCGAAGTACTTGTCCCAATTTGCCTCGACAAGTCTGCTTGGATGGTGGTTTCTATCATGGCAGTACTACTCGCCGGTGGTGCATTTGTACCTCTTGATCCATCGCATCCCACTTCTAGGCACCAGGAGATTGTGGAAGAAACTGGTGCAAAAATTGTTGTGTCATCTCCACAGTATTTTGAAAAGTTTTCCCGCCTCGTGGACAAGGTCTTGATAGTAGACGCTAGCACAACTAGCAATCTTCCACCTTCTGCTCCCCCAAGCCAAGATGTGAAGCCGCACAACAGTGCCTATGTCATCTTTACTTCCGGCAGCACAGGCCGCGCCAAAGGAATCGTGATAGAACATAAAGCATTCAATACTTGCTCCAGCGCATTTAGCTCTGCAATGCTAATGGACTACCACTCGCGCGTTCTGCAGTTCGCATCCCTTTCATTCGATGCTGCAGTTATGGAGATTTTAACGACACTGACCGTCGGAGGTTGCGTCTGTGTTCCTAGCGAAGAAGAGCGTTTGAGGGACATTGCTGGCGCTATTCAGAGAATGAGAGTTACTTGGACATTGTTAACCCCATCTGTTGCTAATATTGTGGATCCCGACACAGTTCCATGCCTTAAGACCCTTGTCTGTGGCGGAGAAGCCTTGTCACCGGAGGTTATATCCAAGTGGGCAGATAAAGTAACGCTTGTCAATGCTTACGGGCCTTCTGAATCATCCGTTGTGGCTTGTGTAAACCCAAGGGTATCGCGTGAGAAACGCCCTACTTGTATTGGAGAGGGTGTACTGTCAACCATAACCTGGGTGCTCGACCCTACTGATCACAACAAACTAGCGCCCCTAGGTGCCGCTGGAGAATTGGCTCTTGATGGTCCAACACTTGCTCGTGAATACCTTGGAAACCCCCTAAAAACTTCTGAAGGCTTCATTGAAGATCCTGCTTGGGCTGCTGAATTCCCTACAGGAACACGATCACGGAGACGAATTCACAAAACGGGTGACTTGGTTAGGTACAATCCTGATGGATCTCTTGAATTTATTGGCCGAAAGGACAACCAGGTTAAATTACACGGACAGCGAATGGAACTGGGCGAAATAGAGCATCGTTTGGAAAGTGATTCAAGAATCCGTCATATCCTGGTCCTCATGCCAAAGTCTGGCCCCTGCAAAAAGCGACTCACTGCTATCATATCACTTAAAGATAGTTCGAATGCGTTTACAGGGAGCCCCGCCAGTAATTTCAAACTTGTTGACGATGCCGTTGTTATGGAAAACTCGCAAAAGCTCTTACATGACGTTCAAAGCCGTCTCTCGGACCAGCTGCCTGTGTTCATGATTCCTCAAGTTTGGGCAGTCGTGGAATCTATACCCCTTCTTTCTTCCGGTAAACTGGATAGAAAGCGAGCTGCATCATGGATAGAAAATGTCGATGACGAAACATACCAACAAATAATCGGCCTCGATAGCTCCAATGACTCCCAAAGCCCATCGAGTGGAGCAGTTAAATTAATCCAAGGAATATGGTCTACTGTTCTTAACATCCCCTTGGAGAAGGTGAAACTTAACCAACCATTCATTAGTCTAGGTAAGTGGCACACCGATCCGCTTCATAGTTCATTTTGCTGATCAGTCCTATAGGTGGAGATAGCATCACGGCCATGGCAGTCATCTCTCGATGTCGAAAAGAGAAGATTAATTTGTCTCTTCATGATGTGCTGCGTAGCAAATCGATTGTCCATCTCGCGGAACACATGGGCAACCTGGTCGAACCTTTGCGGGATGAGGAAGTCGTCAATCAGCCCTTTAACCTATCCCCAATTCAACAGCTCTATTTCCAATGTGTAACAAAACACGACAAAGCCTCCCGATTCAATCAAAGCTTCTTCCTTCGTTTGGCGAGATATGTCTCTCCAGCGATCGTTAGGCCTGCTTTAGAGGCGATCGTAAAGCGGCATTCTATGCTCCGAGCGCGCTTCTTCAAGAACGATGCTGGTAGATGGCAGCAGTCAATTTCCAAGGTGCGTCATTTCTAATACCCAGAACTGAAGATTGGAACTAACTTGCGAAGGACTTTGATACATCTTACCGCTATCGACTGCACAATTTAGATAAGATGCACGATATTGCCGGTTTCATTGAAAATAGCCAGACGTGCTTAGATATCAAGCAGGGTCCCATCGTTGCTGCGGATTTCTTCGATGTTCGGGATGGTGGCCAATTCATGTTTTTGGTCGCTCATCATCTGTGCGTTGATATGGTTTCATGGCGTATAATTCTACAGGATCTCCAAGACTATCTCGAAACAACAACATTTTCTATCGACAAACCACTATCGTTCCAAACGTGGTGTCTATCACAGGCTAATCACATGCACAATATTACTGATCGGCCACTTCCTTTTGATCTAGGCACACCCAATATAGGCTATTGGGGAATGGAGGGTCAAGAAAATGCTTATAAGGATGTGGATAGTCAAAGTTTCTCCCTTGATACCAAGACAACCAGTCTAGCTCTTGAGGATTCCCGTCAAGCTTTCCAAACCGAGCCGATTGATTTGTTCCTATCCGCCATTGCCCACTCGTTCTCCCGCGTATTCAAGGACCGTGAGATACCTACCCTATTCAACGAAGGGCACGGCCGTGAATCCCCAGCAGCTAATGTTGACCCCTCGAGAACGGTTGGTTGGTTTACCACTATATACCCATTGGTAGTCAAGCTTGGTTTAGGTAAGCCCTTCCATCTACTGTCGACTGATGGCATTTTTACTAATATTCGCAACAGGGCACACTGGTGATGATGTTTTGGATACTCTCAAACGCACAAAAGACTGTCGACGCAGTGTAGCAGATAGCGGGCACCATCATTTTGCCAAAGCAATCTCATCCCGGACAATTAACGGCGCAAGCGGAGCACCGCCTATGGAGCTACTCTTTAACTACCTGGGGCGCATGCAACAGTTTGAACGAGACGATTCTCTCCTCCAGCAAGCAGAACTCAGTGATTTGGAGAACAACGATCAAACTATTGTGGATTTAGGCCCAGATACGGTCAGATTCGCACTGTTTGAGGTTTCTGCTATCGTTATCCGAGGACAACTTCGATTTTCCTTCATGTACAATCGAAATATGAGACGGTCCAAAGACATTCTTCGATGGATTTCCGAGTGCAAGACAACCCTAAAAGAGATGATTGGCGCCATGGTCCGCAGCTCACCAGAGCCAACGCTCAGCGACTATCCGCTATTGCCTACCTCGTACGATGGCCTCAAGAAGCTTGTCAAAAATACGTTTCCAAAAGCAGGAATCACTCATCGTGACCAAGTTGAAGACATATATCCTTGCGCCCCGATGCAGGAAGGAATCATTCTCAGTCAAATACGGGACCCAGCCAGCTACCTCTTTAACGCCATCTTCCAAGTGAAATCAATACATCCCAGCCAGTCAATAGACGCTCACAAGATCGGGAAGTCCTGGCAAATGGTCGTTGATCGCCATGCTGCGCTCCGGACTGTCTTCATCGATAGTTTATGTAAAGGCAGCACATTCGACCAACTCGTCGTCAAGGATGTTAGTAGCGGTGCGGTTTTCGTTGAATGTGAAGATGCAGATGTCACACGCCGGCTAGATGCCATAAAGCTTAAGGATACGGCACAAAATGGGCGTCCAAAACTTCCCCACCAGCTAACTGTTTGTCGTACCTCGAGTGGCAAAGTCTTCATTAAGATTGAAATAAACCATGCTGTTATTGACGGCGGCTCGGTGTCAATCCTGATGCGGGACCTCGCTGCTGCTTATGCAGAACAACTCCCAAAAGACCAGAGGCCTCTCTACAGTGATTATGTTCGATACATCACAACGGACTCGGCGACTGGAGGGCTTACCTTTTGGAAAAAGCATTTGGGAGGCCTGAAACAATGTTGCCTCAAATCGACCAATTCTCAAGGGCAGACCGAAAGGCGTTTGCTAGCGGTACATGTCAACTTCAATCGATACCCCGAAGTACAGGCAATGTGCGAGAAATTAAACGTAACGCTAGCGAATTTTATACATGGAGCATGGGCTCTCGTTTTGAGTCACTATACGGGATCAGACGATGTATGTTTTGGGTATTTATCGGCCGGCCGGGATGCCCCTGTTAACGGAATTCATGATGCTATCGGGGCATTTATCAACATGTTGTGCTGTCGCGTCCAGTTTCACCGTGGCCTATCGATTGCTGAGCTGATTAAGAACGTACAAGCGGAATACCTCCAAAGTCTGCCCTATCAACTCTGCTCGCTGGCTCAAATTCAACATGAGCTAGGCCTCGGTGGGAAGCCGCTCTTCAACACAGTTCTTTCGATCCAAAACCATGCAAAATCTAGCGATTCTGCTGCTGAAAATCTTATATTTGAAACATTAACAGCACATGACCCAAGTGAAGTACGCATCGTTCCTCCTTTTCTTCGATAATAATATGAATCTAACATATCTACTCTGTTTAGTACGCAGTGACGGTTAATGTCGAAACGGCGAAAGGCGATGAGGGGATAGTGCTCAGGTGCTGGAGCGATTGCGTCAACGCAACGGAGGCGGAATTGTTAGCGAAAACAATGGCCGATTCTATGACAGACCTAGTTGACAATCCAGATAAACTGGCCTCGGGATCTGATATTTATCATCGAAAAACCCAGACTCAACAGCAGCAGGAGATAAACCATGAGCTACCCAAAAATTCTGAGGTGCGATCAGCTCCGGAACCTTCATCAAGCGTCGTCCAGCAAAAGAATACGTTGTTGCCAGATAACCAGACAGACCTCAAAAGATTGATAGATACCAGTGTGCAAGCCGCCCTCCAACGCATGGTTGAGAGCGGTGCGTTGGCCAACCTCAGTATAGGAGAATCAGCCAGTCTAGTGAGCAGTAAGCTGAATGAGAGCTTTGATCTGAAGCAGCATTCAAGTGAGAATACGCTTGAAGGCTACTCGAACAGCCAGTCTTCGTCGAATGAAACCATTCTTCCGGATATACACATCCAGAGCATGTCACCATCTCTAGCATCTGATTCCATGCCAAATCTCTTCACGAAGAAAGAATCAGATAGCCATTCCATGGCTGCGCACATCAATCGACGAGGGCGCGCTGCTCGAGTTGAGAAGAAGCTTTTGCGCCTGTGGAGTTCCATGTTGGAAATGGAAGAGGATGCAATAGCCGGAGATGATAGCTTTTTTGAGCTAGGAGGAGATAGCTTGACAGCGATGAAGTTAGTCGGGGCGGCTCGCGAGGAGGGTCTAACTCTAACTGTTGCCGACGTATTCAGAAATCCGGTTTTCGAAGATATGGTGACTGTAATCCATGTTGCCAGCATGGTTAGCAGTTACATGGAGACTGCCAGTGTGACTGACCGCAATTTACAGAGCCATAATATGCGATTGGCAGAAACAAGCGAACTGTACCAAAGGTTTTCTCTGGTCAAGGCCCAGAATATCGATACATTCCTTCAAAACAGCATATGCCCTAAAATCGGTGTTTTTAAGGGGGGTATTGCAGATGTTCTTCCCGTTACCGACTTCCAGGCCCTTGCAATTACTGGGTCTCTTTTAGAGTCCCGGTGGATGCTTAACTATTTCTTCCTTGATGGAAACGGGTCTCTAGATCTACGTATGCTTAAGCGGAGCTGCATCCGGCTTGTCCAAGCGTCAGATATACTGCGCACCGTGTTCCTCCCCTGTGGTGATCGTTTCCTCCAAGTGGTCCTTCGCAAAATGCGGCCAGATTTCTTCGTATACGAGACGGAATCGAACCTTGATGACTTCATGGCAACGCTGCGAGAACGCGACCGGGAAGAAGGACCGCGCCTGGGTGAACCTTTCGTCAACTTCACCGTGATAAAACGGAAAGAGAGCGACCAGCATCGCATTGTCATACGAATATCTCATGCCCAGTATGATGGTGTTTCCCTTCCCAGAATCCTCGACGCACTTCAATCAGGATATGACAATGATGTCCTTCCCTCAATATCGTCGTTCGCCAGCTATGTGCGTGCATCAGCAGATACTGTCACATCTGATCACTATCAATACTGGCGGGGATTGCTTAAGGGGTCGCGCATGACTGAAGTTGTTCGACGAAAAGGGCCAAACTATCGGAGGTCTGCCGGAGAAAATAGTCAACTCATTCAATCTGTTCTTCTTCCTACGATAGCCCAGGGAAACATTACGATGGCCACTGTGATTAAGGCCGCTTGGGCTTTGGTGTTGGCGCAACTCTCAGGCAGTGCAGATATCGTCTTTGGCCATACGATCAGCGGCAGAAATGCATCAATCCCAGGGGTCCAAAGTGCGGTCGGCCCCTGCCTAAATGTAATCCCGGTAAGAGTGCAATTCGGTGAAAATTGGACCGCTCTAGATCTCCTCCGTTATATCCAAGACCAGCAAGTGAAAAACATGCCTTACGAAACACTGGGCTTCAGAGAAATTACGAGACACTGTACCGAATGGCCTGACTGGACCAATTTTACGACTACCGTTCAGCATCAAAGCGTGAGCCCCGACGAACAATTAAGATTGGGGAGAAATATGTACAAACTCGGCGCAGTTGGCGCTGATGAGGACTTTTCTGATTTCTCCTTAACCTCAAGGCCCATCGGCACTGATAGATGCGAAATACGCCTAGGATTTTCTCAAAACGGATCTATCACCCCAATCTTTGCTCAGAAGGTCCTAAGTATGCTATGCAACACCATATCTACCTTCGTGGCAGACCCCAGCTCGCGCTTAATTTCCGCAAAACAAATATCCAGTCTCCCATCTCAAACCGTGGAAGAAACCAACAATCCACCGGCAAGCTATTATCTCTCCTCGCAGCTAGAAGGATTAAGCCGAGCTGAGGCGCTGGTACTCTCCGAGCTCGTCACCAGCGCATGGCGACAAGTACTGGGAGAAGAAGCTACGCAAGGGCTACTTGCAGAGTCCTCTTTCTTTGACTTAGGCGGAGACATAATGAGCCTCGCACAGGTTGCTTGGCTATTGGAACAGCAAGGCTTCAAGGTTCGAGTTGAAGATTTGATCGACCATCCAACCATGCTGGGCCATATGGCGACTCTATGCTCCCAACAATTCCCTAAACAAATCGAGAGCACCAACAGCAATTTATCGCCAACGTCGCTTGATGAACAAGAACAAGTCGCAATGCCTCGAAAACAAGATAAGGCATATTCCTTGTTTAAGGCGATGACGATAGCAAGAAAAATGGTGAAGCGGAACACTCGCCCAACGTAAATTTTTTGTTTTTAATGTAGATATATATCTCACTGCCCTTCCTTTTCTCTCCCCTTTGTACAGCGTTTTACCTTTCGTTCTTTACTTTATTCCCTCTCATTCGCGGTTTTATGCGCTCTTTTGAATATTTTTTATATGTACTTTAAGTTTTTCAATGAATCAGAATGTCAGTATTTAGTCTTCCCATTGTACCTCCAGCTGCAATCCTCTGCACCATATCTCGCCATAGTCCTTGACCAAATTCCCCATTTAAACGGCTTAATAGTTTCCATTTACTGTGACCTACCCACCGCCGCAGCCATGCGGTAATCAGTGGCGGATTATATTCTGCTTGCTATGTATGACATCACCAGTTCCATCCAACCAGAAGCATAACATCATAAGGGGCAGATATGACGGAAGCTATAAATATGAGTTTCTTCTTCCCATTTGTGTGTTCCCAAAGCTCATTATTAGAGAATCCTCACTGCACTCTATATCCATCCTACATTGTATATTTACCTCGCCGCGGATCCGAACAGACTATCAAACATGAGCGGGAACTCCAATGTCGGCACCCGCTCTCTATACGAGGCGGGAGACCAGCGCAACGTCCCGGCTTCAGAGGTTGAAGCTTCCCGGCGAAATAGGGAGCATCCGCCAGCTTCCAACAGAAGAGGCAGCGCGCATTTGCACGAACAGCGTGATCTTAAAGAATCGTTACACCCTTCGGATGAGGAACTATCCAAGATAGATCCCGAAGCTCCCGTAAGATTCTCCCCTTGCCTTTTTTTTTTGTTTGGATTCTTCTTCACTGCCGGTGTGATACTAATGGATGGACCAACAGGCAAGAATGCACGGGAATAAACCGTCGCGCGGGGCGAGGATCGATGCGGAACTCAAGGCGGACGACGAACAACGATTAAGAGAAAAGAGAGGTAAATAAATGCAACGCGAGACAAATACTGAGATGCGCCTCTTATCACCCTGGGTGCGTGTATATGTTTAGTATAAGCAACGGAAGGGAAGGGGGAGATCGCACATGAAGTTGACTTGATATCCCCCCGTCATACATGTATTTATATATATGTACAAGATAATCGATAGCATATCTTGAACCACATCTGAAATATTGATTAAAATATCGAATAATCCAAGAGGGTTCAGGGTGATATCGGTGGTTCATAGCATCTTGGGAAGTGTAGGGTAACCACCATATTCGGCGGCCATGAAGTAGATGCCTCCGTTAAAGGCCACGGCGGCTCTCACAGCTCAATGGGTATATTTGGTTCTTCGCGATATTGCGCTGATCATTCAGAGAGAGAGATATATATATATATATCTGGTTGATTGAGAACGTTGGAGAGAACTGTGAAGTGCCGTCATCTGTGGCTAGTGTGGCCCCGCTTAAATTTGACGCCCGCAAAGAAACTCTTCAATAATCAAGTGGAAATTTCGACTTGCATCGAACAACAACGCGCATCAACCCAACAACCACTCGACTAATATATTTGTGTGTCTTGTACTCCTCTCAAACTCACTCGCAGCTACATCATGGGGAAACGCAAGCAATTGAAGGATGTTGAAATGAGAGATGGCAGTGCCGACGACAGTGGCAGCGACGAAGTAAGAATCCCACAGCTCCCTCCAGCTCCGAATACCATTGCGATTTGTCTGACTTCAATTGTTTCGTTAGGACATGGAGCTTGTAAATGTTGAATTCGAGTGGTTCGACCCTCAGCCAGCCGTCGACTTTCACGGTATCAAAGTCTTGCTTCGCCAGCTGTTCGATACCGATTCGCAGCTCTTTGATCTATCTGCGCTCACCGATTTGATTCTGTCGCAGCCTTTGCTGGGATCGACAGTTAAAGTAGATGGAAATGAAACTGATCCATATGCCTTCCTAACCGTTATAAATCTCAGACAACATCAAGTGAGCTCTCCTGAAATGTACTTGACCTCTTCAATATGATGCGCTCGCTAACCATTCCCGTCTTGTAGGATCAACCCGTGGTAAAATCTCTGATAGAATATATTCGAAAGAAATCGTCCACCACCGGCTTCTCCGCCCTACACAACCTCTTCTCACAACCATCCATACCGGAAATTGGCCTCATTCTGACAGAGCGCTTGATTAACGTACCCTCCGAAGTTGTTCCGCCAATGTACACAATGTTACAGGAAGAAATACAATGGGCTCTGGAAGAAAAGGAACCGTATAATTTCACCCATTACTTAATAATATCCAAAACGTACGAAGAAGTTGCGTCGAAATTGGACCAGGAGGACGACAGACCCCAGAAGAAGACCAAAAAGTCGAGCAATGAGAAGCCGGAACTGTTCTATTTCCATCCCGAAGACGAGGTATTACAGAAACATGCCGTGTGCTATGGAAATTATGAATACACCAACCCGCAAGCGGATGGTCAGTCGGATTCTAAACGGGCATTTCAAGAGCTGGGAATCCGGCCTAGCGGGCATATGATGCTGGTAGAGGCGCCCAAGCTAGAGGGCGCCGTTGCTGCGGTTGCGAAATTTTTGAATCCCGGGGTCTAAGGCCGCATAGGAAAGGAATGGAGTTACGGGTGCGATATTCTAAAATATCTCTAAGAAAAATGAAGTCATGAATCTAATATTTCCCTAAACTGGCCGTCGCTTGGATTGTGCAGATCATATATCAATAAAAAAAACCTGTTAGAGTGTTTAGGTCTAAACACGGCGTCACTCAATCTTCCCACTCGGTCCCTTTCAGCCGCTGCATTAAGTATTCAACCTCCACGATCTTCGTCATCGGGATAACGCTATGCTGTAATCGAGGAGTTAGCATGAGAAAACATCATTAGTGAAGCACTGTTGAATTTGTTGGCCACAAACCTTATACATAGCGACAACGGCTTCAACATCGATCTTATCTTTCCCATCATCAGGATTAGCAGGATCTCTCCCGTAAGTCCTAGCCTTTAATCGTAACCGTTCTAGGACTTTTCTCTCAACCTTTGAATCTGTGATGGCATCTTCGATCCCTTCTCTATCAGAGGCTTTAATCAATTTGACAAATCGCTCAGGGTCCTTCCTGAACTTGGATTCAGCAACGAATTTGCCGAAATGGATTCTTCTCGAAAGTGCCTGCAGACAGCTGGCATCGCATGTCGCTGAAGATCCGTAGTTTTCCTGTGCTTCGCCTCTATCCTCACGGTCGAACTTTTGGCAGGCTGAGGGGAGAATTTCGTTGATGTATCGCGACTTGATCACGTCATTGACATTGACGTCGTTTGGGTGGAGGATTACCGGGTATTTGAGAGGTTGGAGAATAGGTGTTTCGAGATCGTCTGGGAAGAAGGGATATTCATCGGGGGACTGGTAGCGACGAACACGGGATTGGAGTCGTTCGAGCTCGCGCAGCATCCAGTCCATAAGACTGAGGTTGCTGTTCGGGATTTTTACCCCGCCGGGGATATAAATGGATTTGTTCAGACGGAATTGGACTCTTTCGATAAGGTGGAAAGTTATGGTATCTTCAAGGCGACTGTAGGACAAGTATTATGAAAATTAGCGCGCGAATTGCCTGTCATCGAGCTGGAGCGTTGGCTGTGGTTGCGGGACAATGTGCGGGGTGGATATCGCGAAATGTGTAACAGAAGCGCTAATCGGATGCAAATACCTACATCAATTGGAATCGAATATTGTCAAGGTCCAATGCCTTGGAGGCATCGGAGAGGTCAATTGCAGAGTCCATTCTTCGGGCGGTTGGCAGCTGTTTGATGGGAGGTTGTGGTGAAATGTCCGAGTTGGACATTGCTTGGGATAGCAGAAGGTGTGACAGCAACCTTAAATTCAGCCGCGGAGAATCTACAGAGATGACAACTTCAAAGAAAACAACGAATGCACAACTATGAGGGGTCTGTCTAATATAAGTATCCTTTATATTGATTTATGGGCTAAGTCAGTGACTTGAGTCACAAAAATCAGTGGCGGTCATGTCACATTTGGGACACCGATCCTTTAAAATCGAACCAACGCCAACAGCGCGGCATTTAAGCACGGAATCCTTAGGTGGAGGCAAGCATACGCATCCACGTATAAAGAAATAATAAGTATTTTGCAAATCGGATGCATTACTGTGACCCGCAGACCCGAAGCAAGGATGTATGTGGTGAGAGATTCAGCTCTCCTTCTTGTTCCCTTGCCTTGTAGGATTGATAACACCTTGCAAATCCACGTCGAATTTCTAGGCCCTGTATTCCGCCAACAGATTGACATATTCCTCCAAGAGACACCTTTGTTTCTGCAAGGATCACAGCTAGAATGCAATACGGGCTGGTGACAGGGAAACCCGAGACAACCATGCACTATCACTCGCCTTCTTTAATCCCGGGCGCTTAATAGCCTCGCTTAAGGTTCGGGCTAGACGCGCTGCCTCGGGTTTCGTCGCTTAGTGTAATAATACCGTAACAAAAACCACCTGCCGACCTTGGCTGTAATAAATCAATCAGGAATTCACTTCAGGAAGGTCAAAAGGCCTTAGCATCTGCGCGGGTGAAGACCTCTTGAGATATCAGGACAACCCGCAGAAGGATCTAAAACATTGCTTCCTTGCTACTCAAAAACCCTTATACTGACCACCCTCCTGTAGGCCAGCCGGCCTTGGGTTTCCGCTATCATAATACATCACATGGCGCATAACCCGCGTCCCGACTCGCCTTCTGGCCGATCTGTCATCTCCAACTCTGGGAATAGCGATGATGAAGGCTCTGTGCTGGGAACAGGGCTTACAGTAATATGCCCCTGCTGCTACACCTATTTTCCACGCGTTTGTCATCTAACAATATGTCTTGCTTCAGTCCCGGCATTTCGAAGCGTTCGGCAGAAAAGTCACAACGACCGCAGGTCACTTAATAAATACTACTACTGATCCGACCGCGGGGGCTCACTACCAGACTGCTATAAGCGAGATACATCGCGAACTCCGACGCCCTGCTGCCCAGCGCAAGGTTTTCTCTTTCGCCCAAACCACCCCTACAGACCTTGTCCGCTCCAAACTCTCCACAAACGAGATTCACTATCGCGCCCTCTCCTCGCTTCCGGACGACCTCCTCGTGAATATACCAGAAGACACAAGCTCATACTCCTTATTTCAGGGCTTCCAGGCCTCTCTTCCAGAACCGGACCATGACCACCGAAAGTCACACCGCAGGCGGAGTTCGCAGGGGCAGAAGTTCATAAATGATGTGGACCGGAACAATGCACCTTTACCACCAACGATAGGCGCACTTAAGAGGGAGCGGGACACTTTGAATCGCCGATTGGGAACGATGGGTGTTCGGAAAAATATGTGCAGCGCGGAAATAAGGGAGATAGACAACAAAATTGCGAACCTCAATAAAATGCGCAAGATAGTATTGGATAGACTGGCTGGGATAGAGATGGATGAGGCCGGCTTAGAGCATGAATGTGAGAATTGGAGGCACTTTTAAACTTGCTGGAAGACGGGCTTAGACTGACAATACGGTATCCAGTGGTCCAACTGGACAATAAAGTCGACGAGATGCAGGAGACTCTAGATGAGGAAGCGGCAGTTGTTCGAGCGGAAACGCCCAAATCCACTGAGACCGATGGTATATCCGTGGATGCCGAAACCAAAGCCATGGATGCATCGTTCATGTCGGAGTCGATCTACGAAAAGATTCCCTCGCCGAGGTCATGGAAACACAAAGTAGCAAGTGCGTTGCCATCACCCAGGCGAATATATATTTTGTTCCTTGCTAACAGATACTATTTTCACACATATAGGGAAAAGATCGATGCCCGTATTACACGAACATTTTGAACCAGGCTCTATGATACGAGAAATACAAGCTCATAATGATATTATCACCGCTTTGGACTTCGACGGGCCATTCGGGACAATGGTCAGTGCCGCTATGGATGATACCGTACGCGTGTGGGACCTCAACCTTGGTCGATGTATGGGATTTTTGGAAGGGCACCATGCTTCAGTGAGATGCATGCAAGTCGAGGATAACCTTGTTGCTACCGGGTCTATGGACGCTTCTATTCGCCTGTGGGATCTTAGTCGTGCTAAATATGCGCCGAGAGATAACCGCATCGACAAAGACGCGGAAGAAGACGAGGATGATGGTCTAGCCTTTGAAGATCCAGCCGCCGCACCACCGACTCCCCCACCTTCGAGCATGGAAGACTGTCCGCTGTTTTCTTTAGAATCCCATCTTGACGAGGTAACTGCTCTTCACTTCCGTGGTGACACTCTCATATCTGGTTCTGCAGACAAGACTCTACGGCAGTGGGATCTAGTGAAGGGGCGATGTGTTCAAACATTGGACGTATTATGGGCAGCTGCCCAAGCTTCTTCTACTTTGTCTGGTGGAGATTCGGCATGGCGCCCAACAGGCCGACAGCCTGACGCATCCGCAAATTTCGTCGGGGCATTACAGTGCTTTGATGCCGCGTTAGCCTGCGGAACAGCAGACGGCATGGTTCGTTTATGGGATCTCCGTAGCGGCCAGGTTCATAGAAGCCTCGTTGGCCACACCGGGCCAGTTACATGTTTACAGTTTGACGATGTGCATCTGGTAACAGGCAGTTTGGATAGAAGTATACGGGTTAGTTTCTGCCCCAGTGGACAATACGGTTTGTGTCACCTTACTGACCAGCTTTGTTTTTAGATATGGGATCTCCGCACAGGATCAATCTTCGACGCGTACGCCTACGATCATCCAGTAACTAGTATGATGTTCGACTCTCGTCGCATAGTAGCTGCGACTGGAGAGGATGTGGTTAAAGTATACGATAAAACAGATGGCAGGCACTGGAGCTGTGGCGCTGGTATAACGGCCGAGGAGGAGGGCCATACACCTTCCATTGTGGAGCGCGTGCGTATAAAGGATGGATACTTAACAGAGGGCCGCAAAGACGGGACCATTGGGATTTGGACATGCTAATGTGTTAATACCATATACATGAATAAATACACTTTTTGCTCACAGTGTTGATATTGTTCTTGTTCAAAAATATCAAATAACTAATGAATTTATCATTGTAGCGTGGATGCAGCTGCCATCAGCGTGTTGTTGGCGGTAGTCGACCTAACCGTATTTGTACTAGCGTAAACGCGACCTTAGAATGTTTTCTTTTTCTTCGAGACGCATCGCAACAAAACATCAGTGAATGTTATTGAAACACCAAAGGAATCGATTGATTGTTCCTTTATCTGCTGCTCAAGTATCTAAAAGGTGTATAAAGCACCAGTGCAGCGCGTCTTTGTTCCTCGCGTTTCATCCCATCAACAGCTCACTCTATACTCTCTTGGCATCAAAGCGAGCCAGCAGACACATTTCCTGAACGTCACATATATTGAGTGGGTGTATGGACCGTCGTCGGAACTTTTGATTAGATATACCCAAGAGTCCGCATATTCTGTATATTCCCAGAAGTGTCACCTTGTATTGGGAGTTCCTGGGTCTGGCCGTTCTATCAGGGGATCCCATACCTGCCAGCTGGAGCTTCTCCCTGGTGTTAAGAGCTCGAGGTGATGCCTGTGGCTATTGCGCCTATGATGTGCTTGACAGTGAGATCGCTAGGACGGATATAGAGTCACTGGTTCGCTCTTACCAGCGCTTCGGCACCTGGTAAGCCCCCCTGTGCCTGACCAAGGTGGTCCCTGAGAGAGGTTCAAAACTCAGTACTAACGCCATCATTATAAAAAAAAAGGAATACAAGGCGCTACTTAAAATTCTAAGGTGCTATTGTTCTTCAAATTGAACCCAGCCTGCCACCCAAGGTGAAGGAGAGGGCCGGGTGGGAACCTCGAATATCGGTGGTGGTAGAGGGCTCCTGCTTATAACACAGGAGAGAAGAATTCGTTCGCTTCAATAGGTATGTGTCTATTATATCCACATTGTGTTGTTGCTCTTGTTCGGCACACAAGGTCCAATTTCCCCTTCCACCTCCCTTTCAACGCTTCATCCTCCTTCTTCTCTAACAAGGACTACCTGCACAAAGACTCGCCGAGCTGTTTGCCATTTTAATTGATACTTTACTTGATACCCCGAATACTTTTCTTCTTTCACATCCTCTACTACCTTTACTCGGTTTCTGATCTGCTAATGCCAAGCAGCTCCTCTGCCATTTCACAATCCCCTTCCTTTATCCTCTGAATATATCCTTGCCACAAAGGCGCAGCCGTCTGTTGATCTCCCTGGGCTTGCCTTCACTCTTCCTCAGGCATTTGGCACCACTCGACCCTTCTTTTATGAAACGTCTCTGGTGTCAGGAACACGAAATCCTCTAAATCACTCTACCTGAGTATGTATCATCTCCTAGCCTTGCTATTAGTGTCTGAGAGCTGATACTGCAAAAAGCTACACCCTACTACAACGTTCTCCAACGTTCGATAAACAGCCCGCTTTACTCTGATTCAACCATGGCCGAAGAAGTGTTCGGTTCGACCGGACGAAACTTGCGCCCTCGTGCTGACCGCTCCATCTCACGTGAGCCTGTCAGCCAGCCTTCTCGTCGTCCGAAACAACAGAAGCGCAGTGGTGCTGGGAATCCCACTGTCAACAATCCGGCTCTACCGAATGTTGACACGCAAAAATCATTCGCCTATGGCTCGAGGAGCACCCCGGCGCTTCCTCGTCGACTTGAAGCTGATCCGTTGATGGGGGAGAGACAAATGGCGGCTGCTCTTGATATGGGCATGCGCCGAGCCCACGGTCGCGAGTTAGAGACTACTGAACAAAGGAATGGCACCAGCCCGAAAAATCAAGCTTGGCCTCACCTCGTCGAGCGGCAACCAGCCAGTGTATCTCCCTCACACCACTCCCGCCAAACAACACCCGACGATCAGTTATTGGAGTCCCTGCGTGAGGCCTCTGAAGAGGTCGAGTCTTTTTCCGAACAGGCCAGTACCGCTTTCGGGGAATCCAGCGTCAGCTGGATCACGGAACGTGCTGTCCTTCGCGGCCAAAGCCGTATTGTACCGGACCCAGCAAACCGGCGCCAACCCCGACGGTTTCCCCTCGTACCCTCGCGAGAACCAACTCCTGAAAGTCATCGAAGTGGGGATACACAATCACAGCCAGAAGACGTGTTGGTAGCAGACATACCCGGGCTGGATGCCACGGAAAGCCCGGCTGGTCGTATGGTCGGCACCACTTCTGCTGAACGCTATAGTCAACCCGCTGATGCCCCACCTCCAATTTCTTCCCCTAGACACGCAAAAAAGACCGCTATGGCTAGTAGCCACGGCAGATCAAGCTCATTTAATATGTATTCCCCTCTAACAATATTACTAACGCTGTTTGCTGTTTTTGGCATTTACACCCTCGGCGGCCAGCTGAAGAGTGCCACACAGGAGATGCACTTTCCATTTCCACCTTTCGGCGCCTGGGGACCGTCTTCATCTGGCATGGACACAGGGTCCGCTGCATATCAGGCCATCAACAGGTTAGCATCTGAAGTCGACCGACGATTTTCGAATATGGCCAATGATATTTCCACTCTGAAAACCGAGTGGGATAGACGATTGCTTTTTATCGAACGAGCGAAACCCGAAGCTGAACCGTTGCCCCCTAGGAGGGTAAATTTCCTTTCGCCTGGTCTTGGGACGATCATTGAACCGTACCGTACCAGTCCATCAATAACAGAGCGAGACACCTTCCTACAAAGTTTACGGAGGCGTCTTGCTGGTGTCCGCCCCGCCCAGCCTCCAATCGCCGCTCTCACATCATGGAATGAAGTTGGAGACTGTTGGTGCGCTGCGAAACACTCTGGTTATACTCAACTGGCAGCGCTACTCGGGCGACCAATTGTCCCAGAGGAGGTTGTTGTCGAGCACATCCCCAAGGACGAAACTTTGGACCATGGGGTGGCACCCCGTCAAATGGAACTGTGGGTTCAGTACAAGCTGCAATCTTCGACAAATGCCAATTCAGCCCCGTTAAATCCCGAGTCTGACCCTATTCCCATCCCCTCTTCCCTGCCTGGCGGTCAATCGCCACCTCCTTCTGTAGCGCAGCCACCGCCCCCCCTTGACGCAGACCACACTGGATCTCAATCTCCCTCTTCTCTGCTTTCGTTTGCCCAGCTTCGGGACACGGTTCTTAGCAGCCTTCGCATTGTATACCCGGATGAACCGGAAACCGCTTATTCGAACGATCCTTATCTTGGGCCTAACTTCTTTCGCGTGGGGAGATGGGAGTATGATATCAATGGGTCAAATAACATCCAGCGATTCCTGTTGGATGCGGTTATTGATATGCCTGGGGCGCGCGTGGAAAAGGTTTTATTTCGTGTGAAGTCGACCTGGGGAGGGGACAACGTATGCTTATATCGTTTGAGGCTACATGGTCACTTATGAAATGTTATAGCACGTTTGTTTAGGGATACATTTTACGAACGAGTTCGGGCCGTTTTCTTGGCATGACCCGGAACATCGAAGCGGTTGTTTGAGTGTTCGAATCAATCTGGTAACTCACCAGATTTCTCCTGGAGAACATATTTCCTCTCGGTGCCGACGGGGTGCAGAGAGAGTAGCTCCGGCTCACAGTGATGGGAAGCAGAGCAAGACTCAAGTTTGCAGCTATGATAGACCTGAATACCGGCCACGGCGGTCTTGAACTCCGAACCCCGGGCGGCACAACTGCAGAGGTGTAACCAATAACAAAGGTCGTCACTTAATTCTACGCAAGTGCTAGGGCCACAGAGATAGCGGGCATTCTTTGCCAAGCCGAGGTGAAGAAAGTTGGCTTATCATGCAAGGACGCCTATCTAAATCTCCAACACCGTTTTCTATAACGTTGACAGCTGGTATTTGAGAGTATGCCCTGCGGGGTTGTGATAGTACCCGTTACAGGATTGCTTTGAAAGGATCAGGAAAGCAACTTTCTTTTTATTCTTAGTATTTGGGTGGTTGGTTTTTTCCCCAGGATATGAAGCGACATTATGTACAGAGTAGCCAGGAGGAGTTTCGATTCAGGGGTACACCACCCAAGCAATATTTGTTTTCTTTGAGCGTGTTTGTACCATAGGATCTAACAAAATGGAAACAATCTACAACAGTACAGGGAGACTTGCAGGGCACAAGGAGGTTTAGATAGGGATATAACCATGTTCTTGGGGATGGAGGGAAAATCGCAGATCAGCCTGCCGTTTTGGATTTATAGGTCGCGCAAATATACAATTGCACAAACATACAACCTCGATATACGAGGGAGTCGAGTCCAAGCCTACAAGCCACATCAGGCCGGATTCCAGTGAATTGCAGCTATGTGTAACGTATAGAGCCTTGAAATATCAAGAGGTGGTGGCAAGAAGGCTATTTTACTTGGTTGGTAACTTCCCGGCTTTTTGGTGGAAAGTTGCCCCTGGCGGGAGTATCCAAAGACGGTCCTCTCTCTCTTCTCTCTTCTGTCCTCTACCATCCTCCTCTTCAATCCTTCATGATCATCTCTTCCTCTTCCTCTCTCTCTCTCTCTCGACTTCCAACCGCGATTTTGACTTCCTTTTCGGTCTAGCGCGTGTTCTCCATGCGTTTATGCACGCTAGTCCATATCTGGCCTAGTCTCGCATACACCCTCAGGGGTCCGCTTGGCCCAAAGAAGGTTAGTCCCTTAGTCAGCCACCATTGACCAACCACAACGCGTCGTGTTTGGCCGTTCTTCTTTGACGATCTTCATCTCACAAAAAAGCAAAAGGGCAACGAAACAGCCGAAGCGAAGGCTTGATGAACTCTTGTTCATCGCTAGGAAGAGGTATTTTGTGAGTCAAGGGCAGGAGAAGGGAGAAGAGAAGAAGGCTGTTGCAGTTAGGCTGCATCTGTGAGTAGCCTCGGGCTGTTCATGGTGATTCGGGCTGTCCAACCCATCTGTGTTGACGTTCTAACAGCGAATCTTTGGTTGACACGGAGTTCCTGGGACTTCATCCCATCTCCCACACGAGACGGCCTGGATACGCTCACCACTAAGCCATCCATCCATCCCATCGTCCTTTTTATCCGCTTGCGACTCCACCTAAGCCACGCGAGCGAGTGCGACGTTCCCTCTTGCTCGCTTTAGTATCACCACTATTTTCTGCCTGGGTCCAAGCAAATAAGGGGCCAACCCCCTTGGCATCCACGTCTATTTCCTTTATTCCAAACTCTCTCCCCAAAAATTCCTCGGACGACAGAACCAAAGAAGACTAGAAGGATATCCACTCTCTATTACTTACATACTCCATCTCTCCTATCCTCCCTCTCCGTCTCACTCCCTTTCCTTCTTGTCTGACACGACTGACGACATCTCTCTCCCTCTCTCTCTTTCCTTCCTCTTCGCTCTTCGAATGCACCACACCGTTCCTTACCCGATCGTCCCCTGTTCGACGAGTCAAGGCGGTTGGTAACAGAGGCCACGGGTGACCCGTGAGAAAGGGGGCAATTGGAAGGATTCATACCAATAACAAAATCTATTCAATCGCTATACAAAATACCTAAAAAAACACATCTTAATCATAATACTGCTCCTCCACTATGACGAATTCTCCCCCTGCTTCACCGCTCCCGAGCGGTATCCAGCGTCCCATGAGCGCTATAATGCGACCTCCACGCAGCAACAGTCGCATGAGTATAGGGAGTAAACAAGGAAGTGGCAGTCGGGCGTCGGACGAAGATGGAAAAACAGCAGTGAAAGTTGGTATGTTATGATATAATTTTTCTTAATCTCAATTTTTTTCCTTCGCGACGGGACTCCGGTCTCTTTGTGGACCATTGGGAAGTATCGCGTCACTAACACCATTTCTAAACTGAAAACAATAGCTGTTCGAGTTCGTCCCCCGCTTAACCCATCAGATCCCGGCTATGAATTGATTCCACAGCGATTTCAACGGTCAATGGTCCACGTCTCGTCACCAACAAGCTTGGCTGTGGATGCACCCCAGGGCCGAAAACTATTTGTTTTTGACCGAGTATTTAGCGAGGCGGAAGACCAAGAAGGTATCTGGGAATACCTCCATGATAGTGTTAATTCGTTCGTTACGGGATACAATGTTTCGATTTTGGCCTACGGGCAGTCCGGCGCTGGCAAGTCGTACACCATGGGCACATCTGGACCAAGAGAACAAAATGATCCTAAAGCAATGGGTACGCTATTCCTCTCGTGGTCTCCCTTATTGCTCTTCTTTCTATGGGAATGCGACAACATAAAGCTAATTGCCTCCCGTTTCCAGGTATTGTCCCAAGAGCTGCTCAGATGCTTTTTGAAAAATTAACCGGCAACACAAACCATAGTCGCACAAGCTCCACTGGCCTGCGGACGCCCGCGAGGTACTCGACCAGCTCTTCAATACCCAGTTTTGGCAAGCAAGCGTTGGATAAAAATTGGCAACTCAAGGCTACCTATGTCGAGGTACGAAATAATTGCGATTTTCTTTCTCCACCGCTCCCTCCAAGTGTCTGACTTATAATGGCTGTTCTCGACTTACTCTAGATCTACAACGAACAATTGAGGGATCTTTTGCTCCCTGAGACTACGCCATTAGGCGAACGAAACAACGTCACAATTCGCGAAGACACGAAAGGCCGAATTCTTTTAACGGGTCTCCACCAAGTGGATATCAACTCCTTTGAGGACCTCCTTGGAGCTCTTAACTTTGGATCCGCAATCCGTCAGACAGATGCAACTGCCATCAACGCGATGTCTTCCCGATCACATGCTGTTTTCAGCTTAAATCTTGTCCAGCGCAAGAGTTCCTCCTCAGCAACTCCCACTCGCGAAAAACGATTTTCTATGCCAATCGAAGCTCTTTCAGGCGCTGACTCTTCAGTGACTGTTGACAGCAAATTGCACTTTGTTGACTTGGCTGGGAGTGAACGCCTCAAGAACACCGGCGCATCTGGCGAGCGAGCAAGAGAAGGTATCTCGATCAACGCCGGCCTGGCAAGCTTAGGGAAAGTCATTTCGCAGCTTTCATCGCGACAAGCTGGCTCCCACGTCTCGTACCGCGATTCCAAGCTCACCCGACTACTCCAAGACTCCCTTGGTGGTAACGCCATCACCTACATGATTGCCTGCGTCACACCGGCCGAATTCCATCTTAGCGAAACTCTGAATACTGTCCAATATGCGCAACGAGCAAGGGCCATCCAGAGTAAGCCTAGGATTCAACAAGTGGCTGATGAGAGTGACAAGCAGGCCGTAATCGATAGACTCAAGGCCGAAGTTGCCTTCCTCCGACAACAAATCAGCAACTCAGAAAGCGGTGAAAGGCGCACCAATGCGCCTGCCGAACGTGCAGAGCGGTCCAGCGAACGAGAAATCGAACTCCAAAACCATTTGCTGGATGTTCAAGAAAGTTATACAGCTTTGAGTGGACGACACGCCAAGCTCATCTCCGAACTGACTAAAGCGTCTGACTTCAATGGAGATATCGATGATTTGCAAAATGTTATTGGGGACAGCGCAATGCAGCGCCTTAAGCGGTCTCACTCATTTGCCGAATCCGTGGAACAAGTTGTCCTCGAGTATGAAAAGACCATTCAAAGCCTTGAATCCTCGCTATCCAATACACGATCCTCTTTGGCATCGACCGAAAGTAACCTTCTCGAACGGGAAACAAAGTGTGCGTATGTAGAGACTGTCAACTCCCAGCTCCAGGCTCGCATGCAGAAGATGATGGACAGGGAATCCAACACCGAAAATTACCTACATGAGCTCGAATCCAAACTTGACGGTCATGCTACAGGAGAAGAAAAGAATACAACCGCTCTCATCGAGCTTCGAAAGGAACTCTCACGTGCTCGAGAAAATGAGGCCAGCTGCGAGGAGTATATCTCAACCCTGGAGGAGAGATTAGCGGAGGCCGACCAAGATATGGAACTAGTGCAGCGAGAGGTGGATAGGCTGGAGCATGTTATCGATCGTCAGCGCAGTCTCGGGAAACTTGATAACCTGCTCTACGAGCTCGACCACATCCAGCAGAATGGCACCAAGAATAGAGATGCGAAGTCGCAAAGCCCCGCCCCAGAAGCGACCCCCACTAAACTGCCGAGAATGACCCGGCCCAGAAATCATTCACTAAATGTGCTCATGGAAGCCGTGGAAACAGCTATCCCTGAATCGGATGACGATTTACTGGAACCTGGCCAGGCCGGCAGCCACGCCGATGAAACCATTGATGGTTCTCAAGCTGAGGATGATTCGGGCCTGGAGGTGCTCGAGAAGGCATCTGCTGCGCGCAAGGCAGATAAATTAGAAGTTGTTGAAGAGGAATACCCACCCCCAAGCCCAGCTCAATCCCACTTTGTCGCCGAAAAGCTCGACAGTGTCACCCATGAGCTTATCGAGCTTCAACTCCAACACGAGACGACTGTGAACGAGTACAGCCTCTTGAATGCAAAGTATGAAGAAGCTCTCCGAACCTTGGCAGAACTTCAGGATGTCGTTGATGAAACACGCCGCCCTCCCCCCGAACCAGTAAAGTCGCGCCCAGTATCTTTTTTAGAGGACGCCCGAGTTCACGAATTGAGAAATGGAGAGCGCCGCTCATCATCGCGCTCGCTTTCCTCGGAATTATCCTCGGTAGAGGATTCTCTTCCCTCGCCCACGGCCCCAGTTTCCAACGGAGCAGCCGAGATGTCGAATTCAACCCAACAAGATGTCTCTGAGCAGGATGAGACCGCCGTTCGTGACCTCGAAAATATGCGACAGCTACTTCTAGAGCATCAGGATGCCATGAACATTGTCAGCCGTAAGTATGCTGAACTTCAGGCAGAACATGATGATAGCTTGAGCTTGATCGACAGCCTTAAGGACGAAATGCACAGGTTTAAATCCTCAGGCCCAAATTCCCCGACCGGGAAACCAAATGTTATCCGCCGTATGACTAGTCAAAATATGGCCACAATTGATCGTGCTCACCGCTCGCTTGCATCGCTCCGAAATATTGCCGCTGAGGAATTCGAGGAACGGCCAGAGACCATGCAGAACTTTGAGCAAAATATCAACGCTGCTATGCACGAGCTTCACTCTCGCATGGAGCGCATCCAAGCATTAGAAGCCGAGAATAAGAACGTCAAGAAGGAGATGGAGACGAAGGCAACCATCATTTCTGGCCTGACACGCGAGCGCTCCAGTTTGCAGGGTGCCAGCCCAATGGATATGTCAGTCGTATCCCAGATGCGCGACCAGGTTGTTCATTATGAGGCCCAAATCAAGGAACTTGAAGCAGCCCATGATGCAAAGGAGAAGGAGCTAGCCGGTGAAATGAATAAACTCAATGATTCTTTGGAAAGTCAAAAGGTTGAACTAGAGCAGAAGAATGCTGAGCTCTCTAAGCAGCAGGGAACCATCGAGGGCCTAGAAATTCAGAACATTGAATCGCAAGAGAAATATGCAGCCACCCTTGAGGAGCTTCAATCGGCCCAGGATAAACTCAAGTCTGTGATGGCTGACCTCGAGCAGACCTCCAAGGAACGAGTTGAATGGGAAGCGAAGCATAAGTCTACCGCCGATGAACTTCAGTCCACTGAAGGCAAACTCAAGGATGTTGCCAGCGAGCTTGAGAACGTTTCTGAAGAGCGTACTCAGTGGCAAAGCAAGCATCAGGCTGCGACCGAGTCCCTTCAAGCTTCTGAAAAGCAGCTTCAAAGCACTCTTGCAGAACTTGAGGCGGCACTTGCCAGCGTTGAAAGCATGCGAGGTGAGAAGAAGGAGTCTGATGGTAACAATGCCGATGAGATTGCTGCAGTTGCGGCAACCCTAGAAAGTGAAAAGGCAAAGCACCAGGAACTCGTAGATGGGTTGAATAAGGACATTGAGGAGCAAAAAGTGACAATTACAACCCACCTAGCTCGGATCGCTGAGCTGGAGGCATTGCATGCCGAGAACGAAACCAAATTTGCCGGCTTGACTGCCAACCAGGAAACGTCTTCAAAGGAACTTGAAGATTCTACGAAGCGCATTGCCGAGCTGGAGGAGGAGATCGACACGCACAAGTCTGCCCTTGAAGAGCATAAATCTGGCCTTGCTTCGCTCCAGTCTACGCATGAGCAGGAACTCAAGGAGCTTGAAGCGAAGACAAAGGCTGCTGTTGAGGCACAGATTGAGTCGCAGGTCGCAGAGCGTATTGCGGAACAGAGCTCAACCCACGAGCAAGCACTTAATGAGCTGCAAGCTGAACTGACTAACTCCAAGGCCGAAACAACTAGTCTACTCAACACCATTTCATCCCTTCTAGACTCGACTGTGACCGCGGCAACGCTACAAGATCAACTCCAGGACGTCCTTTCACAGAAACAGCATTTCGCTGACAAATACTCTGAGCTAATTGATGCCAATGAGGAGCTTCTTAAACAACTAGAGGCAAAGCAGGCCGACAGCGCAAAATTTGAGAAGCAAGTTACTGAGCTTAACGAAAAAGCTGCCCAGCATGAAACTAAGGTGAACGAATTGGCTCATCTCGTTGCCACCCATGAGGATGCACTGAGTGCAAAGGAGGAGCTCATTCAGAAGAAGGAATCAATCATCAATGAAATCAAGTCTGAGAAGGATAAGAGCTTGCGACTTGTTGAGGAGCTAGAGGAACAAATTACTAGTAGCTTCGATCAACATCACAACCGTCTCTCTGTCATTCAGGCCGAGCGCACCCAGGCTCTTGAAGACGCCAAGACCAAGATTGTTGTATATGAGAAAGACATTGAGGGGTATCGATCTCGGATCGATCAGCTTGAGGTAATTTTTTCTTGGATGTATTCACGTTTTGAGTAGTAGATAGGCTAACAATCACCCACCGATAGTCACAAGCCCGAGCCAGCAGTCCAGAGGAACGGTACTCTATCAACGACCGTACCAGCTCTATGACCTCCAACCTCCGAAAGAGCGCGTCAGCAGCTTCCCTCCCATCACCTCCGCCCGCAATCCCACTTCCACCTCTGCCCAACATCGCAGCTGCAGCAACTACTGGGAGCATATCACCACCCAGCTCGCGACACACGAGTAAGGATCTCGCTGGTACCCAGATGGTCGAGGACCAAGATGCTCGTATCCGCACCATTGAGAAGCACTTGCACGCTGAGAAACAGCTAACTGCCACCCTTGAGGAGGCACTTGGCGATCTCGAAGGGCAGAGCAACAAGGTCAAAGCGGACATGGAAGCATGGAAGAAGAAGGCCTGGCAACTCGAAGAGGAGCTGACTACTATGCGAAACGAGCGTCAATCCGCCCGCCTCTCTCTCCAAGCAGTTGAAGAGGAGCGAAATGCTCGCAGAGAGGCCGAAGCAGCCCGTGCTCATCTCGAAGAGAAGATGAATGCAATCGGTAAGAAGAAGAAGAAGAGCACTCTAAACTGCTTCTAAACTGCTCTTTTTTTACTCCTTGCCAACTTTCCTTTGCTGTTTTCAATAACATGCCCAAGTCTTTTTCCTTTCTCTCCTTTTCTCCTCTTTTGATGATATTGTTTATGAAGCCCCTCCCACTCTCTGTTAGTCGATTTGTGTCTGTGATCGGAGTATGTACCTGTATATTGTTCCATTTCCTTACCACCCACCCACCTTTCGAGTATGCATCATACCATGCCCGGCCCTTTCTGCAAAAGTCCATCTAGACCGTTTCCAATAGCTTGCCTCTTCCATTCACCACAAGGCTAAGGATGCGCTTTTGCCTTGCCCTTTTCATCAATCACTCTTCCCTCTATTTATGCTAAAATTACACCATTTCCCTCTTTTTTTTTCTACGCAATTCTCATCTCACTATCTCAACTTTTTTTTTCATACCCTTTTGAGATACCAATTCAAAGTTCAAATCATGAGTTCAATAACCAACGAAACCAAACCGGGGAACAGGGGATGGCGAGGATGAACCGGTTGTCTTTTGGTTTAGTTTATTTCACCCTTATATCTTTCCGAACTTATTCCCCAGTTTTGTCTTCAATAACAATTTTGGGATGGAGATGGAAATCTCCAGCCTCCCTCCCTTTCTATCTTTCTTTCTTCTGCTGAACCCCTTTTACGAATTTTACCTTCTAACTTGTCTTTCTTCTCCTCCTGATGGTCTTTACGGTCGCTTTTCTCGCTTCTAAGTGGAAAGCAGGCTACTCTTTTCACTTCTTTCAGCGTTTTTTTACACGAAATTTTTTGAACTTTTATTCCCCTACTCATCCGCCTTGACAAAGCAAATGTTGTGATTTAGCCCTTGCTCGATTAGAATTGGAAGATTTTTTGTTTACCTTCGCCAATCAAGTTTTCACGCTGTGTTAGGAGTATTGTAGCCGTACAGTAGGTTGATCTCTCAGCTGCCATACCTAGCTCCAGTGTCTAGTATTAAACGATTCTCTATGATAAGCATCCCACTCTTATTCTATTCTACTCAGCCTGTGACGAAGTTGTCATATGCTTCGTTGCTTGCTGGGATAGAACTGCTGCTCCACATGATAAGATAAGATAAGATCCTAGCAAAAAAGCATGGGCCAACTTTCATGAACAGCTATCAACATCGACCATCATGCCGCTCGCATGCACTCAGCTAGCCAAATCCACACGATGCCTAAAACTCGCAACATAGAACAAAAATCCATATCCTCACCCTCCCGGAAACCGAACATAATCATCATCCACCCTGATCTAGGCATTGGAGGCGCCGAACGCCTAATCCTCGATGTTGCGCTCTCGCTCCAATCCCGCGGCCATAAAGTTACAATCTACACATCACACCGAGATAAAGGACACTGTTTCGAGGAGGCGAGAGATGGCACACTCGATGTACGGGTGCGTGGGAATACGGTGTTCCCAGCACATGTCATGGGGCGGTTCTTCGTCCTGATGGCTGTGTTGAGACAGGTGCATTTGGTGATAGGCCTTGTTTTGGAGATGATGTACGGTTCACAGAAAAATACGGATAAGGATATAGTGGGGAACGACACGGTATTTATCGTCGATCAAGTTCCGGCTTGTGTTCCTATTCTTAGGTTATTCAGGGGAATAATTACCAGGCGAAGAAAAGCGAGCGAGTCGGATGTTAGGGATATTCTCGATATAAAGCAGCGGACGCTATTTTATTGTCATTTTCCGGATCAGTTGCTTTCACGGCGAGATGAGGGGGGTACGTTCATTCGGTTTGCGAAGGGGTTATATCGGTATCCGTTCGATTGGTTTGAAGGCTGGGCTATGGGTGCAGCGGATAGGATTGTGGTGAATTCCAACTTTACGCGTGGAGTGGTTAAGGAGGTTTTCGGGAACGAGGACGTTGGGGTTGTCTACCCGTGTGTGGATACGAGTGCGAAGGATATAAAAGAAGAGGAGGGCACAGGTGCAGATGCCGCTCTCTGGGGAGGGTTAAAGATACTGCTGAGCATTAACCGGTTTGAGAGGAAGAAGAATATTGAATTGGCTATTCGGGCGTATCAGGGGTTAGGAGAGAAGGAAAGAAAGGGGACACGGCTGGTTATTGCTGGTGAGTACGCGATTTTGTTGATCTTTTTTTACCTCGAATCTACCGTCTAACACCATGATATAGGTGGATACGATAACCGTGTGCAAGAAAACGTCCACTACCACACAGAATTGGAAGATCTTGCGCAAAGCTTTGGGGTTCGAACCGCTACGTCTAAGACGGTGGTATCTGCTCTCTCCATCCCAGACTCTATAGATGTCCTCTTCCTCCTCTCTGTACCATCCGCATTCAAACAAACACTCCTTTCCTCAGCAAGTCTCCTCCTATATACCCCATCGCGCGAACATTTCGGAATCGTCCCCGTCGAAGCCATGCATGCCGGTCTTCCCGTCCTGGCAGACAGCACGGGCGGCCCACTCGAGACTATCGTTGAAGGCAAGACCGGCTGGCTCCGACCTTCCAGCAGTATAGATGGCTGGACAGATGTAATCAGGCGCGTATTATTGGAGATGGAGCCAAATGAGCTAGAGGAGATGGGCATGCGTGGGAAACAGAGGGTTGAACGGGAGTTCTCCCTCAGTGCTATGGGGGATAGGTTGGAAAGTGAAGTTGGGGATATGTTAAGAGGGAAAGGGAAGGATTTTATAAGCTTGCAGACAGCGCTGTTTGCAGTGCTGTTACTGGGTGGATTGGTCACGTCGGTGTTCTTGGGATTAGTTTGGAAAATGTAAATACCATACTAATAACTCTTACCTATCGAAATATCCTAATGATAGAACGATGTACATAATAGTCGCAAATTTCCTTCTAAAACCATTCATCTTGCAGGCGTTTTCGGTACTTTCTTCACTCCTGTTGGGAATTCCCGAAGTCACATGATTTCGTGATTACCCGAAAACCAATTTACGCGTCGCCGTGACAACAGCCGACAAACGACAACCTTGACAGAACAACCTCACGCTGTCAACCACAGTCCACCCACAGCCCTTGAGACGATGGCCCAAGTTATCGACCTTCTGTCGTCCTCGCCAGTGTATCGTGGGAATGGAGCTACTGACAATAAACAACCGGCCAACCACACTGCATCCCCTGTTATTCTCAGTGGTGTCTGGGAGGATGAAGAGTTTGAACCACGGCCAAAGAGGAGGAGGTTGAGCTCCATAAGCGACCCATCCTCGTTTTCCAACCCGGTCGGCACCGCTCAGCAGGGAAGATCCACATTTCTGGACATTCTTGATGAACCCTGGTCTGATACCTACAAAGATACCACCGACCATAGTGCTAGAGCTAAGAGCAGCAAGAAGGAAACTGTCGGAAATGGGCTATGGGATGATTTAGAGGACCCTATTCTTTGCTCGTCTTCTCCTTGGTTATCACAGAAACACCATACAGTACAGGAGCGGTGCTATTCTGATGTGATAACTATTGACGACGATGGCGACCACCAGATACCAGAGGACGACGAGCCATTCGACTTTTCGCAGGAGCTTCCTTCAACATCATTTGTGTCTGATAAGACGGCCAAACTACTAGCTAAGATTAAAAGTCAATCGAAACCATCTTCTGTGCTCAGGCCAAGCGGTAGCCGGAAAAATACCAGCACCCAAGACATCATATCGAGTGATGGCATAGAGAAGCCTGTCGTCTCTCGTCGCAAAACAAGCAGGGTCAAAACTAATACTGCGGATAAGTCGGCCGAAAGGGCGGTAAGGGATTTGGAAAGGGGAACTGCAAAAGCGCGACGGGACCAGGAGCGTGAAGAGAAACAAGAACAAAAACGAAAGTTGAAGGAGGAGAAAGAGAAGCAGAAAGCGATTGCTGCAGGCATAGCGGAAGCGAACAAGTCGAAGCTTGATAAGAAACTATCTCTTCTAGAGATGATCATTGATATGGCTGCATCGTTCGAGGACACCAGCATTGGCGCTCAGGTTACGGAATATATGAAAAAGGTTGACGTGGAAGTGAACTTTGTCCCGACACAGATTCCCAAAGTTGTCTCTTGGCGGAGAAAAGTCACGGCCGAATATGACCGTGAGGCTTCACACTGGAAGCCGTGCCCGCTTACCATCAAGAAGGAAGCACATGTTCTTTGTTATCTATCCGCGCAAGAATTTGCTGATTTAGTTTTCTCGGCCAATGGTGAAGATTTGGATTCTCATGTACGGAACTTGCGGCGTTGCTATCCCAGATACAAGCCAATTTATCTGATTGAAGGTCTTACAGCGCTCATGCGCAAGGGGAGAAACGAACGGAATAGTAAATACCAGACCGCAGTTCGCAGACTCGGTGAGAACGAGCCATCTACAAGCACTGCAGAATCAAGCCAGCCTAAACGTGGAAGGAAATCAAGGGCTGAGCCTCGGGGCCCGATCGACGAGGACGCTATCGAAGACGCACTTCTTCAACTGCAGGTGTACCATTCATGTTTGGTTTATCAAACTAGTACACCACCGGATTCTGCTGAGTGGATCAAGGTTTATACAGAAAATATATCCACGATCCCCTACCGACAGGAAATGATGAATCTATACGACGCTTCATTTTGCATGGACGTTGGGCAAGTCAAGGCTGGCATAGACGCCGATGATACTTATGCGAAAATGCTCCAAGAAATAACTCGCGTTACAGCACCGATAGCATACGGAGTAGCGAACCGATATGGAAGCGTGAGTCAGCTCGTCCAGGCTTTCAAATCCGGTGGCCCGCTATTGTTAGAGGATGTCAAGGTAAGATCAACCCTCATATCCCGTACCTATATTCGCTATCTAACGTCGTTATCTGTTACTAGAAATGTGCCAATAAGAGTGGCGCAGTGACTGAGTCAAGAATTGGGCCGGCCGTCAGTCGGAGATTATATAACATCTTCACCAGTTTGGATCCGACATCCACGGATATCTAGGATTCCTCTCTTGGTAGCCATTTTGGGAGGCGTTATTTTGGTCGCATTGGCATTATTATTTTGGTTTCGGGGCTCAATAACGGCATTTTTTTTCAAGAATATACCCTATCTTTTTGTTTTACACACTGGGCCAACCAGCGCCCACGGTGTATTCTGGCATTCATAGACTTGGTTTAATAATCCTTTCATTGGACGAAACAGCTTTCTTGATTTTGATGTGGAAGGGTTTTGAACACTTTTTACGCCGTTTGGACATTCTTAGCTTTTTAGCTCTTATTTTAATAGCAGATCACATTAATATTCAATGGCTATGAGTTGCTAGAACCATTTGAAACGAGTTCGATCGTGTTAATAAAAAATCTTCTAGGATGATATCTAATGATTACCAAACGCTATCAACCAGCTGTGGGACAGGCAGCGCTCCTTAGACGTAGCCTTGTATGGAGTCTGAATTTCTCAAACTCATTCTATGGTGACCCCATGTAAAAAGGCCGATATCAGTCCCCATATACAAAAAGATCAACGATATGCAATGTAAAATCGGATCCATCTGCGCCGAATTCCATCCAAACGCTCAACCATC
This sequence comes from Arthroderma sp. MBC 929, assembly GCA_030789285.1. Classification (NCBI taxonomy): domain Eukaryota; kingdom Fungi; phylum Ascomycota; class Eurotiomycetes; order Onygenales; family Arthrodermataceae; genus Arthroderma; species Arthroderma sp. MBC 929. The sequence continues at coordinate 276,212 of JARJUX010000008.1, read as the reverse complement.
CAAAGGAAAAAAAAATATCACCAGTCAAGACATTGCCGAAATATAAAGAGAAGAAAACAAAAAATCCTAGTCCCAATTCCAATTCCAATCCAGTCTAAACCGGAACACCTCTCTTCTTCCACCTACTCCAAGCAAAACTCCACAAAACCACGGCGATCGAAATGCTGACCGCGCATCCAAGCGCCCAGTACCCATAGCACATCCAACCAACACACTGTCCATCCTCGCCTGCACTTCTATCATAGCTGATAGAATATATGACGCCCCACACCGCGGCGCCGGGGGCCTGCGCCATGGCAACTGCGCTCCAATTGGTACCGAAATTCTCTACGCCCCATACAACGGAGATGATAATGGGGACCAGAGAGAAGGCTGCTCCATAGCCGAATCCGATTAGGGTTGTTGTCAGAGTGAATAGGGATGGGGTTGAGATGAGGATTGGGCTGGCGAGGAGAAGGTAGCCGAAAGCACAGAGGACGGTGGCGGGGAGAAGAATTTGGAGACGGGAAAAGGTAATTTTGCGACTTGGGGTGATGATAGCTGTGTTGTTTGGGATAGGAGCGAAGCGATCTGACAGTGTTCCCGTGAGAAGACGGGCGACAGTTGATGTGAGGGCTATAATGGCTACGTGAGTTGAAGGGCTTCCCGCCGGTGGGGGTAAGTCGGATGGGTATGAAGGAGGGGTGAGTGTGTGGGTAACGGTGCCGACCTATATCATTATTGTTAGAATCAGGTAGGAATGAAGAAAATAGACGTTGAAAGGGGGTTATGCTCACGTTGTTGATGTAGGCTTCTCCAGGACCGGAGACGAGGAAAAAGCCGGCAGCAAGCAGCCACATCGTTTGGTCTCCGAGGAAGACTTTCGTTTCCGCATTAAGGATCCAACTCTTCTTTTCCTTTTCTTCTTGTTCATGGTCGACCCAAGACGCCATACGGCCTTGCTCAGCATGAGCGATGGAGGAGCTTCGACGGCGTGAGTGGGTTGGCCTGTCTTCAAATGTTCCATATTCAGCATCCCCTTCGGTCCTGGGATGGAAGAAGGCACTGTCCTCCAAGTATCCGCTCCGTTCCAGGTCCTCGGCAGCCTTGTCGATCAGCTTGTCCTCATCGACAATCTTTAGCGCCAGGGAGCCACCGATGCCAACGATAACCATCATAATAGCCAGAAAAAGGAAATATCTAAACACATCAACATCTCCGGGCTTTATCTCAACACCTCTCTCCTCGTATCCAAGCTTGTCGTCGCCGTCATATATGAAAAACCTGACAAGCACGCTCTGCCACATACCACTTAACCCAAATGCGGCAATCGGCATAGCCAGTAAAATCCCTTTATGTTTGCTCTGGCTGAAATTTTTCGCACATGTAGTCACGGCAGAGAAATACATGCAGGCCGTGGCGGACCCGATTGCCGAAAACGCTAACACCATGACGCCAAACGGCCACCCGTCTTTCCCACCGGCATCTACAGGTGGGCCGGACCTGTATGTAAAAGCGGCAAGAGTATATCCGAACCCAAACAGGATAGCTGAGAGGGAAGATACGAGGGAGGGGGTGAACCGGTCACATAGGTACCCGAATAGCGGTGCCGTTAAGTACATCACGAGCTCTGCAGTTACGGCTGTAGCATTGACGCGGAACTGGCTATAATGGAGGCGCGCGAGAAGTAGAGGACCGTAAAGGGAAAAGGCAGTTATACTCCCGGCAGAGAGCCTATCGCACACATTAAGTCAGTTGGCACCCTATTTAACAGTAGATTCGTTGATGCAACAGGGGAGTCATCGATACGTACGCGCTGAGCATACCCCATAAGAACCCAATTAACTTGATGGATTCCTTTTTCATCTCTTCACGATCCTTCTTCACTATCTCACTCGCCACATCATCGAGCAAGCCGTCGTCCTCATCCTCACCTTGTCGATGAACTCGACGCGAATAGTGTCTATCCCCGTCAGCCTCACCCTCGGCATACTCATCATTGGAAACAAGTGGTCGAGATTCATCGAAATCCCTTTTGTCAATAGACACAGCCTTAGCCTGATGCTGCTCTTCGCCAGAGCTGTTGCCGGCCATGGTAGTTGCTATGATCGTCTCGCGTCCAGGAAGCTGAGCTCGAGGTTACGCTTAAGTCCGGCTTTCTCCTGGGAGGAGGATAGTCCACTTCAAGGGAGGATCGTGTAATATAAGAGTCTTGTTTATATCTTCATCTCCCGCTTCATGTCCTTCTCGCTCCCGGTCTTCCTGTCATCGTCTGCATTGTAAACCGAGCTTGTCGACCAGCGTCCGAGGGTTGAGACGATCCACCGGTTGATGTTGGTCAGCAGCCCACAGCTTCAGCCTGGGACTCACATGATCCCCACTGCACCAACGTCACAATCCGCAACAAACACAGCGCATTCCTGCAGAAGCAGCACCACAACCCCGCAAGGCAATTGTTTCATTTGACTATCACCGGACGGGCATTATCTTCTTACTTCATTAGCTACATAGCAGACGATTCGCCAGCACTCTCCTGGCTTGACGATGTGACCGGCTTTTTGAGATCGTGCTGCCTCCAAATCTCCTCGTATACGAGCTGGCCCATTGGTTCACGAAACCTTCTCCAGTCCACGCGATGTCGCTTACCGGGACATTTTAGACCTACACGCCGGTCAGGAGAGCGGATTCGAATTTTAGTTTTCCAACGAATTTAAATCCGATCCAGACTTATGCAAGCGCTTTGCTTTGGCGAGATTTACAACTTGTGGTAGCACGGATAACTCCCCTTGCTTGACCTTCGTCACGTACGGCTTTTACAAGGAAAATCCTTGCTTGAAGAAGTCGGGTGCCATGATATGTTTGACGATCTGTTTTCTTGTTGATTGAATAGCAGTCTGGGTGGCTGGCTGTCTCCTGCATATGGTGTTGAACAGGGAGATGGCGGGAGGGATCTGGGGTTTGAAGGCTCACTAAAGCTTTCGTCACACGTTTCATGAATGTAGTTGATCCGAGGTCGGCGGCTCATCTAGTGATTCGATTACATGGCGAAGGATGAACTTATCAATCGCATGAGTCTCCTTTAAATCGTATTAGTTCCCCGCTTCAGTGATATATCCATCATGCTCCCGCCGCCAGGAACAGAGTTTAATGATATCGAACAAGATGGACGCAGACTTCGGTAAACTTGCCCCCTTCCTCTCATGTATGCTCTTCTGACCGCCTTTGTGAATATTTTGTGTAGGACTGCAACCAGCAGGCATACTCCTCCCACCTTCAGCTAAGCCACCAAGAAGGAGGTCTTTTCCGGAGCAGGTGCCCGTGTGGCATACTTTAAGTTCTTAATGGCCCGTTTTTCGTGGTACATACGTACGACGTATTATGCCTGGCTTGTGTTAGCCTTATCGGCTGATGAGCGGGATCCACACGGCGGGTCTTACCCCAGACTCTAAGAATATCACCGATCTTCCTCCAATAGCATGGGCACAGCAGTAAGTTGACCCTCATTGTATGACTTAATGTTGACGAATAATGACCACAATACGGGACTCGTTTCACCATGAGATTCAAAACTGTTTGTAAATTCTGGACTTTGTACGGTGGCATATAACGGGAAGAGGTCTCGACAACTCTTCACCTGGGGTTAAACCCCAAAGAATCGAAGGAAATAGAAGTTCATAAATGTTAAAACAGAAATTCATATCAAATGCTAGTGCCTAGACACACATATTCATCGCAGTGGTATTCCAAACGTAAACTACCGCCTGTCTCCAAAAACATAAAAAACATAAGCCAGCAAAAAAAAAACCCCCCCCCGCCAACGCCCTAAGGAAGAATATGCTCTCAACTTTCATCAAGACTTAAGACCTCTCAGTAGTTTGACATTCTTCTGGGAGTTGCGAATAGCTGTAAGATCCGCTTGTTGAAGGTTGCCGGTCGGGGTGGTGGTGTCTCCCACTGGACCGCCTAAGATCCACCGACACAAAAGATCAAAGCCTGATTTATCGAATGGCGAATAGCTAATAAACAGGCTGTATTGGATATGCAGTTTACCGCCTTCAAAATACTCTTGAATCAGGCGAAGCTTGTCGCCGAATACGGGAACTAGTAAAACCTATAAGAAAAACACGACGTTTAGAAAAGTATGAACACTATGATAAAAGGGGGAGGGGTGAAAGAGTAGCTTACCGGGTATATCGTGTTGTTAAAGTACGCCGGATTGTCCATGTTGGCCATCATGACATCGATCAACAGTAAAAGTTCTGTCCTGGCGATTTTCGACTCCGCACCAGCATCGGGATTTATCCCATGCATTGTAAAGTAGATCATATGAGGGGTATCATCATTCTCATCGTCAACTGCGTATGCGTGGTCGCCTCTCCATTTATACTTTTCCTTGCAGGTAGAGTCAGATCCCCAGCCACCCAGTTTATCATTGCCAGGAACCCTGAGAGAGTAAATTTCGACAAGTTAGCTTTGCTCATCAATAATCAGTCAGGGCATATGGAGACTAACGCTACCTCCTCCCAAGAGCTAAACATGAGAAAGTATCTTTCATCCTCGGTCGGCTCTTCTTCGGAAATCTCAAGCCCAAAGTAATTTTGGAGATTGATATTAAAGGCGTTTGCTTTATAGAAATCCCGTTTCTCACCAGTGGCTGGGTTAAACTCTTTCCGTGGTAGTTTCGCGTACTCTGAAGCTGGTTTGGGCTGGAAAAACTGCTTCTCACCCGCCGAAGTTGCAGCTGTGTCTGAATCCAGATGGAGTTCGGTCACCTTCACCCCAAGGCCTTGCAACGTGTCTAGTGAGAAATAGATATCGTCATAGCGTAGTTTCAGAGTGCAGAATAGCTTTTTTTAGAACAGCATAGTCGTGCTTCTTGAGATCCAGAAGGGGACCGCCGTATATGTTGCCACTCGTTTTTGATGGCATGTTGGAATGCGAGGGTAGATTTAGTACAATGGGATATCATACGCAAATTACTGAAGACGCACATGTTGATGAGCGTAATGCTGCCTCTGCATGTCGAAACGAAGGATTAAATTCGGCTGTTGGACCCTGTATACAGTATATATGTATGGGCTCTGCAGTCTCCTAAAAGTGTCTAGTGTTACAGCTGCGAGGTTCCTGAGCTCTTCCTGCAGTATAAATAATTGTTGGAAGTCTAGCTACGGTCTTCGTTCATTTAGCAGTGCTCACTGGCCTTAGCTAGGAGCCTGTTCAGGCTTTTTGGTCTAGTGGTTAAAGCTTCCGCTCCGACAATAATGTAGGCTTTTTAAACGATGAAGTCGTGACCTGCCGTTTCGGGCTGAACAAAGAACGCACGGACCCTTGTCTATCTGAGACGGCTTGGCACAATATACAAGTATCACGTGATAAACCGGCTCAGGCACATCTTAACAGTGCAGAGAACTCAATGAACATAATTAGAATATACAGAATATGAGTCGCATTTTTATTGATGACGGCGCGGGTGGACAAGAGTAGAACTCCGCTTGTCTTGGATCCTGCAGATCCTCCAACAGGCTACCCTCTCTTATACAACCAATCCTGGCTTCGATCAGTGACGTCAGATGACTTTTCAACCGCCGTTGACGTGTTTGAGGTTAAATGTTGTCGAGGGGCATTCTGCATAGATCCTTCAATATCAAGTACTTATGTACCAACTCACAGGGGCCTTACGTAGTAGATAGAGGTGGCTCAATGATTGGTTATCGAGTCGGCTGATGACGCCCAAATACCTGAAACCTAACCGCAGCGCGGGATATCTCAAACCAATTACAAGGCTCCGGTCAAGAAATATCTATTTATTTATGTCTCTTCTGGGAAGATCAGCGATCCTTTGAAGGAAGCGAGGAGGGCGATTTATCGTCTGATCAGCCATATAAAGAGGTGCTGCTGCCACAAATCATGAGCTACATGTGAATTTCTAGCAGGCTCATAGATTTACTGCTGCTATCATGTTACCATTTTTCTTGCAGGAGCGGCGTTTTGCCCTAACCAAGGCCATTATCACGGCGTTTTGCTTCGTCAATGTCGCCTTTGCAGCCACTGAGATCCGTCGTGGCGCTGACCCATCTGTCATACTTTGGCATGACAAGTACTACCAAGTCGAGACGGGATCCGGCGGAATCTGGATGCGAGAATCTTCGACTCTAGCTGGGCTCGGGGACAAGGATAGCATGGCACGCACGAGGATCTGGAATAACCCCGAAGGCAGACCAGATGTATGGGCCCCCGAATTGGTGACCGACGATGGGCTGTTTTGGGTCCTGTTCACAGCAGGGAAGAGCAACGATCATCGAATGTATGGCATGTGGGCGGAGAAACCCATGGGGCCCTACACGAACGAGACCAAAATAAAACTACCCGACGACGACTGGGCCATTGATGGCAACATGTTCAACTTTGGCGGTAAGCGCTGGTTCCTCTGGGCCGGCCGCGGCAACGGGATACAGTCGCTTTACATTTGCCAGATGAAGACTCCCACTCAATCTACCGGGAAGCGATACGTGATCTCACAGCCTCGCGAGAAGTGGGAGACGGAGGGAGGCATCAACGAAGCACCGGAGGCTATCGTCGATCCCAACGGCCAGCTACACGTCGTCTACTCTGCCAACCCGAGCTGGCTTGAAAAATACTGTCTTGCCGATCTCCGGCTTCGCAAGGGTGGTGATCCGACAAAGGTCTGGGACTGGTATAAGTCCAACGGCTGTCTGTTTGGATCCGTCAAGGACCAGATGATGAAAGGATGGGATCCTACGCTCCACATCAATGGACCTGGCCACCATAGCTTCAGTCTTCCTAACGGTAAGGTTGAAGACAGTCCTGGAGGAAGCAACAGACATGGGTTCTTATTCCACGGTGTGCCTAAGGGTACGAAATACGGATGGTCAGAACGTCGTGTGTATACGGGTCAATTCGTTTGGTGGGCAAACACAAACTACCACCGCGGCGGCAGCACGCCCGAGCCCCATGACGACAAGGGCTATAGCATCAAGTTTTTCGAGTAATGTTTATTTGAATGGGATATTAAATGTTTTTATTTCGACTGGAATAGGCGGTCAGCTTTATCCTTCTGTGAAACGTGTATATATGTGGAAGAGATCATATTTACTCTCGTCTTACGATATGCTGTTTGCCTCATAATTATTTGTCAAGCAATCATCTCCTTGCGCGTCATAAGGTCAAACGTTGGAACCGTCAAGGTGATAGTCTTGTACCTCCCCTGGTTTTCTTTTCCGTTTACATACTCTCTACACCCATCCTCGACCGCAGACCAATCGGTGATCGACTTTTCAGCTACGCCTGTATCAGTGACATCATCCACTTAGAAAGTGAATATAGCATACTCAATATTCCATCCTTAACCAGCTGATGCATAGCCTGCATGGTCCACGTCCAACACCTCCAATTTGGATCCTATCACGTTTGCCATCAGCCATCTCCTCATATAAAACTACGGTGAAGTGAAAGTGAATATAAATTAATCTCAGACCCACATCCTGAACGACATCCACTCTTGCAAACGAGGCTTCCAACTCGTCTTTTGAGCGGAGGAGTTTCCCCACCAAGACTCTAGCGAGGAGTCTGGCGGGTTTGACATCATCAATCACAACTGCTTCATAGAGCCATGTGGGCTTAAGACCGCCATCGCGCAGGGAGAGGGTGTTTGTAGCGTGGTATTTTGTAGTTTTGTTTGGAGTGTCGAGGCTAGCGAGGGGTTTGGGGGACAGGATGAATGCCCAATGGTAGCTGGTGGGGTGAGTTTTTATTTACAGCTATATTATTATGCATAGGCCTATATAGGTTTACTTACGCTCCAGGGCGCTTGTGGTGGTATAGGGCGATGTAGAGACGGGGTTTATCTGATGGCATGGTGGGATGTGAGGTAAGGAATGTGGACGTGGTAGATCTGTGTGAGAGGATTCGATGATCGTATGGTTTGGTTTACGAAGAAATGAACATCATCTAACTACCCTCTATGCAAGCGCCCGTTTTGAGAAATCGAGTTTCTCCTCTTATCCGACATTTACAAGATGAAGCAGTCAAGGTGACGTTGGAAGAAAGTGGGTGCAGAAGCGACGGAAAAGGCGCGGAACGGGAAGTGTGGGAAGCCCGGGGGGTTATTTTCCACGTTTCTGTTTAGTGAGGTTCTGTTTGTTAGATTGGGGGGGTTTTGGGGGGGAGAGAGATGGTTGTGCCTGAAGAGCAACTAGCGTCGTATTGCGACGTTGGAGGGATCAGATGCATGCAGAGTGAAAGCAGAGAGTAATAGTAATAGAGTATAAGAGATATAAAGAATGTCGCACATAAGTGATAGCGATCTGGCAGGGAACTGGACCAGCCGAGCGGACACGTTCTGGGATGATTGGCAAGATGCATGTTGAGACGATCTTTAGTTATCCTAAACAGCGCACCGCCACACATTCCAGCCTGTCAGACCGAGAGCGCGCGAAACGTGACATGTTCTAGTTCCTGGCTAGAAAGTACGTTAAAAAGGGAAAGACCAGGAGCTCTTGCTCTTTTCACGGTCTTTTTCTCTTCTTCTCTTCTTTTCCTCTCTTCTTCTTCTCTCTCTTCTTCTCTCTCTTTCACTCTCTCAATCTTCTTCTTCATCATCTTCATCACCACCTCTCCCATCTTGAATCTGCATCTCTTCTCATCTCTGCCTCCATCAACTCTCGAGATCTGCCCGCACGACTTCTCGAAACCAGCCAGCCAGACCGACCAGACCCAGACCAGCAACAGCAACAGCAAACAGCAGAACAGACAGCATCAGACACTACCAGGAGGATGGATCCTATGGAATAACACTTACAACTGCAATCCTCTTCTTGCTGAGATCAATTAGCAGAAAAGGTTCGAGGACAACAGGTACCTGGTCAGTCACCGCCCGCTGTTCCCTCACTAGCCACAGCCTCCCCAAAAATCTTCAAGGGCACAACCTCAAATCAACCCTCTTAATCATCATCGTCATCATAAAGTCTCTCTTCTTCTCTTCTTCTTTTCTTCTATTCTTATTTTTACTCTCACCGTCATCTGGAATGGTTCTGTGCTGCCCTGCAAGACCCTCTTTATCTCGCCTTATCGCTGACAACCTTGCCTTCTGAGCAAACAGGTACATCCTGGTCCCCACCAGATAAGAAATCACCCAATTTGACCACAATCACGCCGAACCAACCTTTCACTCGCTTCTTCTCGATATCACCAGCAACACTATTGTCTTCTCTCCCGCCAATTTACTGTATAGTCGCCATTTAATATCTTTTATTGCTCCAGGTTCTTTCCCTCAAGTAGCGGAAAGACCTTTTACTCTCGAATTTTTTACCCTCCTCTTCTGTGTGTTCCGCTCAACCAATGTTCTCCCCATGTCAAACTCCTCCTTTGCTTCTGTTCATTCTTCGCCTGGCTCCCTGGTGACACCACCCTCCTTTTGCCGGCATGACATGAATGACCCGCACAAGACTTGTCCCCTCGGCTATCACCACCACCACCAACACCATAACCAACATCACCGCCACAGCTCACAGGATCTAGACTCCCGGTCCCAACCCGATACCAGATCTGCTGATAACTCGTCCCCCTCACTATCCTCCCCCTCAATTGATTCCCGCCTTTCTCCTTTCTCGTCGCCCGCCAGATCCGTCCCACCGTCTCCTCCCCAGACTCCGTTGATAAAACCTTCAAACCTCTATCCGCAATCTCCTCCTCTGAGAAGGACAAACACCTCTCCTTCTGAGCAGAAGCTCCACCCTCCCCCTACCGCCTTCAGAGCCCAAAGTCCTCAGCTGACGGAAAGGGAGAGCATCTTTGCCACTCACTATACTCCTTCAGATAACGATGCCGGCATCCTCCCTTCAACGGGCGACTCTGAGCCCGTAAGCCAAGATACTGACCGCCAACGATCATCATCAGAGACAGGCCAGCGCCAGCAACAGCGAGTTGAGGATACGATACAACCCTTTCCCCGATTTCCACGCCACGATGTCAGCTCTCTCTCCACATCAATCGAATCTGCAAGACGCGACGGTTCCTTTGTTGATCCCAAGCCTGTCGCCCTTCCCTCCCGTTCTTACACCTTGAATGATGTTGGCGTCGCTTCACACCCTTTGAAATCTAGCCACGATCGGTTCACCTCCAGCGATTCTTCTCGGGGTACGCAAGAACAGGTTTCATCAGTTACCGAGAAGCCCTCTTCCCGAGAGCCTGATCAACAAGCAACCGCAACGATCCTATCTGCGCAGGATTCAACCAGACCATCACGTGATTATATACGCGGTCGCCATGTAGAACGCAACTCGAGTAAGGGCAAATCATCTCGGGTTGAAAAGTCGATCGAGGCTAGCTTGGCGAATGTCGAACCCAGTGCCAACGTTCGGAGCAGAAAATCCAGTCACTATCTAGGTTTATTCAAGGAAAATACGGGTTCTCCAGAAAGAAAAAAGCGGGAGGATCGAGCGAATAGAGATCAAATTCCAGAAGAAGCCGAGGAAGCTACACAAGATAAGGCGTTACCCTCAAAAGAGCGACAGCTTCTACCCACCACGGTTGAAGAGCTCTCGGATCTTGATCTAAGCCCAAGCCTCCCTCCAACCCAAACGGATGCGTCGATCCTGACAAGGTCGCAAGAACCGGTTAAAAATGACAGGACACCCGAAAATGACGGACTAGCTGGGTATGCAGTAGCTCGTTTGGAGTCGCCTATACCTCCCGAGCTGTTAATGGAGATCAAGGGCCGCCATAATCTTATTGCAACAGCCGATTTCACTACACCACGGCTTAAGGACCTCCCGAGCTCTGAGGTGGCTGGAAAGACATTGGAGGTGTTGCCCCAGGTTTCAGATGACGGCCAGCAGCGGTATGTACGTGCCGAATCCGAAGGGCTTGAAGATGAGGATGACGGTAAAGAGCGCATATCCTCAGCGCTATACTTCCCGCATCGGAGGCCGTTAGCAGACGAAGATTCCTCCTCTCCTCCCGACAACGAGCTTTCGGATGATCTGTTAAAACAAGAAGGCTTAGAGAAACGTGCTGTGTTGCCTCGCCGGAAGGAGCAGTTGGCTCAGGCGGATGGCGGATCCGGTGGCCGTGTCGATATTTCGTTATTTTCAAATAACGAAAGTCGTATCCTGCAAGGCGATATGAGGTCTTCCCGTTTGTCTAGGAATGATGCCAGCGAATCTTTAACAGCAATTTCGGAATTAACAATCGAATCCCAGTCCGACTCCGAGAACCTCTCTGCCGATGATAGCGCATCTATCCAAGATGATGATGTTAGCTTGATCGATGAGTTTGGGACCACGCCCACCGCAATCACATCACTTCAACGCACCTCACCCAAAAAGGCTGTCCGTCATGCCAGCGTCCCAACAGCTCCTCTTGGTGCTGTCGAACTTAAACCTTATCGGCATCAAGTCGGAGGGCATACCACGGTATTCCGATTTTCAAGAAGAGCGGTATGCAAGCAACTCAACAATCGGGAGAACCAGTTCTACGAAAGAATTGAGCGTCGGCATCCAGAAATGTTGATCTTTCTAGCAAGGTTAGCCACTCATACTACTCATAAAAAAAAAAATCAAAGAACATTAACTAATACTCTTTTCAATAGATACATCGGTGTCCTAAATGTTACCTTCTCCAAGGGCCCGAAACGTGCAAAGAAAAAGCTGGGAGAATCTGCGGATAAAACTCCAAACGATACAAATGGTGCTGTTGACAATGTCGAAGGTGGAGCTGGTTTGCAACGTGGCGGCGATGCAGTGATTTCGACAACGGCGAATAACACTGAAAAGCCCCGGATATTCAGCCAGTCACAAGTGACCGGGGTCGTCCCGAAAGTCATTTTGGAAAATAACCGTCATATCATCCCCCTTGACCTCTTTATGACCCCCCAGTTTACCAGTCAAAGCCCACCTGCTGCTCCTCTACAGCACAATGCACCCAACGGCCAGTTGCAAGCCAATTCAACACGTGGGGTAGGAGATACCCCGGCGAGGAATGGTGTTAGCTGGGGAGCTACAACAGTGAACACGAAACTACAAGAACAAGTATTGCGAGAGGTCTTTACGCCACCAACTATCCACCACCACCGCCGACATGCCCGAGGCCATGCTTCACTGCCTAAGCTTCGCGCAGAGTCGACTCTAAGCAAAGATGCCGGCTCGACTAGGCGTGACTTTGCGCGCCATCGATTGGACGATGATAACCACGGGAAATCACTGCCTGAATCACGAGTCTGCGACTCGAGAAATGGCAAGGACAAGACTGTCTTATCTTCGTCGGCTTCAACGGTCACAGATAATGCCGATGGCCATCAACTGGAAGCAGTTCGTACTACCGAACCCTCTCGTGAACCTGCGTGGCCTGGCGCCCCTCGTCCGCTCCGTCGTCGTCGTTCCGGCGGTGGCCTGGAAAGGAGGCGGAGTATGAGTAATGACCATCCTGGCGATCTAGTATACTATGAAGATGATGGGTACGGCGCTGATAAGGAGGATGATATCTTCAAAATGGAAGGAGACGACGCCTCCTCCACCACCACAGCTTCAAATATCACTGACGCCCATGCTCACGTGACTGAACTCCCCCTTGAGCCAAAGCTACCACCAACGCTTAGTGATGATAAAACAACCTTGCCTGTTTCTCTCAGCACAAACACCGGAGAGCCTGTCCGCCTGCCTATAAATCCCAAGGAAGCGCAAACATCCAGCGACGAGCGTGTTCAGTACTTCCTTTTGCTTGAGGATCTAACGGCTGGGATGAACAAGCCCTGTGTCTTGGATCTTAAAATGGGAACTCGTCAGTATGGAATCGATGCCGACGAAAAGAAGAAAAAATCCCAGAGACGCAAGTGCAAAACTACCACCTCGCAACAGCTTGGTGTTCGACTTTGTGGGATGCAGGTATGGAATGTGAAGAAGCAAGAGTACCTATTTGAAGATAAGTATTTTGGACGTGATCTCGCCGCCGGTAGGCAGTTCCAAGATGCTTTGACTCGCTTTCTATATAATGGCGCGAGCTATACCAGTGTCACGAAGAAAATCCCTATCATACTTGACAAGCTCGCCAAACTCGAGAGTATGGTCGTACGGCTTCCCGGATACAGACTCTATGCCAGCAGCTTGCTCATTCTTTATGACGGTGAAAAGGCTAGCGGAGAGCCAAGCGATCAAGGAAAACCTGCAAAAGACAAAGTCAACGGACACAACAATGACAAGAATAAGCAAAAAATCACTTTTGCTGATAAACATGATGATTCCGGGCTGGAACTCAAAATTGTCGACTTTGCAAATTGTGTTACTGGGGAAGATGAACTACCGCCCGATACACGCTGTCCACCTCATCATCCCAATGACATAGACCGCGGTTATCTCCGAGGGCTCCGCTCGCTCCGGCTGTATTTTCAACGAATCTTGAAAGAAGTTAATGATGAAGACTACGTCGAGCGGGGTGAGGGAGAAGCAATGGCGGTAGGTCCCCGAAGCGCAGCTCGAGATGCCACTAGCCATGAATACTGGGAAGACGGCCTCATCCAAAGCGATCCTGGAGAAGTCAGCATATGACAAGTCACCAGAGCTTCTACTCAGACAAATTTCACCTATCTATATCTCTTACATTAATAACACCAACCGTACGAAGGAGGATGATATTTTCTATTATTTTGAACTTCACCACACAACTTCAACAACTTTTTCATTTTCCTTGGGTCATAAAGTTTCCTACCTCTTGGAGATCGGAATGGCGCTCCAGCAGTCACTAAAGACACGGAAAAGGAGTTAATTATCTTCATTTTCTTATTTCCTTACAAGGCATTTGCGGGTTAAAAAAACGGCACAAAGAGGTATAAGACTGGTACCGGTTACTTCCACCATCCTCGGGGTTTTCTCTATCTCTCTTCTTTTTTTCGAGCTGAAGTTTACTTCAACGCCCTCCAACTGGCGAGGGCCTACCTTCCCACACATACAAGCCCATCCCAATGTTTTAATGTTTTATTACGTTTTATACCTTACGCTCTATTTAATTCATGTATCGGTCAGATTTCTGCTCTGAGTGAGCGTTCGACTGCAACTTCCTTCTAACTCATCTTCATCAATGGGTCTTGGCTTGGGAATGGTTTATTCTTCTTTCGGATCGTCCTGGTATTGATTGTGTATTTCTTCGGTTACCTTTTTTTATGGTGTTTTTGTTTCTAACGCCTTTTTTACTAAATGGGTGGTTCTTCTTAGTTTTACTTGTTTGTGTACACGACTCTTATGCCTGAAGCTGCTGCATCCGTATGATGATTTGCTAGCAGGAGCTATCTTATCTTAGAAAACCAATGGGATCACGAATTCATCAATAGGAACACATCTATAGTCTTTCTTGAAATCGTTTTATGATAGAAGTAGTGAGTCCAAAGTGTCTATTGCAAATCCATGATCAAACTCCGTCATCAAATCGTGTAAAGTGTAACGAGCGACCATATAACGCCAGGCATAGACAGAATGGGAATAAGGAAGGAAAAACAGTAACGGCCGGAAAAAAAGATAAACGAAAACAAGGTATCAACGCTACAAATACAAAAGAGTCATTACGCCTTCATGCTTTTTCAACCTTCAATCATATTGGCCTTCTTCTTCAAAACTCCCAGCTCTTCCAATCGGTTCCAGACCCAATCCTTCTTAATACGCGCCTTTCCACTTCCATCCCCGGAATGTTGTGCAGGGCCAGAGCCAGATGCAGGGGAAGTAGTATTTCCATCGGCTGATGAGGAGGTAGGATCGCCGCTCTGAATGAGTTTCCTAGCGTCACCCACTGCTAGGCCGTCTAGATACTTCAAATGGCCACCCGTGGAGGCGTGGATCATCAACTCAACAACACGTCTCCGTAGGCGTGTTGATTCATCTAGATGGATGAGATATTTTGCATCCCTTGCAGAGTCTGCGTGAGGGATTGTATATGGGTCGTCGATCTCGGGTTTGTTGGCATTGCCCTGCTGGGAGTGGGAGTCGTAGTGTGAGAGTGGGTTTTGGTTTTGGTTTTGATTTGGATGTGGTAAGAGAGGGCAGTCAGCGTAGTTATTTAGATTTTCATGGCTGTCACGGCGGGTTATGTCCGTTCCGCCACCGAGGGTAGGGAGAGGTGGAAGGGTTCCGTCATCTTCTTGGTCTCCTTCCATGTGGACGAGCTGTTGATTCTGGAACCCATTGTTCTTGGCGGCGTCTTGGTTGAGATGGTTATCAGCCGTCAACAGCCGTCCGTTACCAGTGATAGGGGATGGGTAGAATCCCACTGTTAATGGGTTACCCCTTAGATCGATTCGGGTCAACGAGCCATGCTGACCGCCGACATGACGTAGGATCTGGCAAAGTCGTCGTAGCCGGGAGATTCGATTGCCGACGAGAGACAATCGATTTAGGCGAGAGATTCCCTGTAGTCCACTTACCTCGGACAGCGCGTTGAAATTTAGATTGAGTGACTTAACTCCAGAGAAATTTCGTCCGAAGTCTGTAGGTAGGGATTCGAGGGTGCAGGAGGCGAGATCGAGGAGCTGGAGGTTTGGTGCCGGCATACTGGGCGATAAGGTACCGGTAGATAGTACATTGGACGACAGGAATAATTTGCGAAGGGAGTGGAGGTCGTTCATGTTGAGGGTGATTGCTTTCGGATGGCCTGGCGACGAGGTTTGCTCGCGCATCGACAGTGTATCGAGGGTCGGGCATTCAGCGAGGCTATTGACGGTGCTAAGTTGGTTGCAGTCAACATATAATAGGTGAAGTAAGGGGTACTGAGAAATGTCAAGATTCTCGATTCTATTGCTCGAGAGCTTGAGAGAGTGCATTTCAGGCATTACATCTGACACCGTGAAACATCGTAATTGGTTATCTCGAAGGTCAAGAGTCTCGAGTTCTTGCAAGCAGTCAATATTCTCAACAGAAGACAGTTGATTGCCGCGCAAATCCAGCTTGTTTAGTCGGACAAGCTCTGCATTTTTGAAATCGACCGAGGTCAACTTATTATTCTGTGCTTTGAGTGTCAACAAGCCGTCTAGGCGAAATATTCCTTTGATACACTTCAACTTATTATTGTTGGCTTTCAAACTCCGGAGGTGGACCAGGCCACTCAGGGCATCTAGGTTTTCAAGGGCGTTGTTCGAAATATCAAGGTATTGAAGATTATTGAGATGACCCCAGGAAGTTAGGCTTGACAAACAATTATCAGAGACATTTAGGGTGCGGACACTTGCTGGAATACCGCTAAGTTGCCCAAGTTGGTTCTTTGATATATCCAACTCTTCAAGGCGTGAGCAATATTTGTGGAGCTGATGAAGTGTGATCAGGCCCTTGCCACGAAGACTCAGTCTTCGAAGCTGTTCCCAGAAAGCCTCGTAAGGTTCAGCATCAGTGAGGTGCTTAAGTAGATCTTCAGTTGCCAAAGACAGCGTGCCATGAATCTGTCGAAGAGACGTCGGGTTCGTCCTCTCGGCTATATAGCTGACTTCAAGTCTTAACGATTCATCGACCTGATTCAACGTAAACTCTGGCAGTGGGCTCAGGTGGAAGCTGTAGTGCGCATTCGTACGAGGGGTTTGGGCGGGGGCAATGGACTGGTCTTGTTCGGCTGCGGGGAGGATAATGGAAAGCTCTTGCTGAAGGCTACTGGAAGCTTGAGGTTTTTCGTTGTTGTGGCCACTGGAGTCGCCCTCCCTGTCATCTTGAGCTGTGTTCCGTGGAACTACGGTTTCAGGCGCGGATATACCAGAAGCCCCTTCATTCTCTTCTTGGGGCGGCAACTGGGCGATCCCCTCTGTAGCGCCATGAGAGCTTGATGGTCTCGGGTGCTTTGAAGAAACTACAGGTGATGCACAAGCATCTGAAGCCACCCCGATTTGCTTTTCCTCCTTCAGAAATGGCGAGGGCGCAGGCGAGGGATAGCCATCGTCAAGACTAGATTCAAGGACTGCTTCGCTGTCTAGAGCCGCGCAGCTATCTTCCTTTGGCTGTGGTCGCTGTTCTGGCAGCCCTTCTAGCTCACTAGCCCATGATGTAGCACGTGTGCCTGGCTTCGGTCCACTTGAGGTATACTGCGTATATTTCGATTGCACCGAACTTGAATCAGAGGGCAAAGCCGGTATATTATTTCCCACCCGCGGGCTATAATTACCTCCATCGTGCCTTTGGCCTGACTCTTCAGCAGCTACCGCACTCGTCCGAGATGGTGTTTCTGCGATTTCGGTTTCAATTCCAGTATTCGCGACTGGGGGATCCTGCGAAGAAATAATGTCCTGGATTTCATCTACACTCAAATCTGTAATATCCCCAAACGGATCCTCATCGCTCACGGTCCCCGCACGACTATTGTTATCGTGGCTTAGCCTCTTTCTGGCTTTGATCCATGTTTGATTGTTACGATCGTATGCCATACCTCCAACACGCGTTGGTATTAAATGTGAGACCATCTCAGATGATATCATTCCTTTGACCCCAGAGCTACTAGAAGAGCCTCGTGAAGAGCGAGTGTGCATAGTTCCTGCAGGTCTTTGGGCCAGTTCGTGGCCAGACGGGTCTTGGTTGTCGACTATGTGGCGGAGGGCATCAGGACTAGTTTCCACAGTCTCATCAAAGTCCGCCTGGAAGGGAGTTTCGGGCAGTTCGTCATCTCGCTTGAGCCGGAGGGAGCGCATGGAGGAACTCATAACGAGGTCGAATTCATCCTTATCCTCAAACTTTTTAAGGTGACTGACAATCCGAGGATGGGGTTCAGGTGGAATCCGGAGAGTTCGAAGATCCACACCCTCTCGGCTTGGAGGTCTTGAAAACCGTTCCTGGGACGATTCGTCCGTATAGGTCGTAGAATTTTCTTCGTTTGGGATACCGCCATTCTCATCAAGGCGGGCTAGGTTATTTGCAGGCCTCCCTTTGGCACGGATGATATCCATAATCTTCGTGGCCTCGTTCAAGAAGTCCTGTGTTGTGATAGAGCCCTTTCGACTCTCGTTCGCAGAATATTTGATATTGAACGGTGGGGCGGGACGCTTATCCGCGTCATTATAGCTAGGGGACAAGGTTTCATGGCCATCTTCAGAAACTGAGGAGTCCCTCGAGTGGTGTCCTTGTTGTGTCGAACTTGCAGATTTTGGAGTGGATAGTTTGGAAGATTGAAATGTCTGCGAGGCTGCCTCAACACCTGAGTTTTCAACGTTGAAATCGGATAGTTTGCTCTGGCGAAAGTCATCGGAGATAAATCCTGAGGACTCAAGTATCGGCTCATGCCACAGATCATCCTGCCTGTTTTGATTTTGTAAAGTTCTGCGTCGTTTTGCTGCCGAACCCTTGGTTGGACTGTTGAGGAGCCTCTTTGCCTCAAGACTCTTAGACAACGAATAGATGGATTTTCGCCTTGATCTATGCATTCTACCTTGCTCGGAATGTTCCTCATCCTTAATACTATGGCTTGAATGTGTCCTCTCCAAGTTCAATGGCGTTTCCTGTAGATCGTCCCGAGACTCCACGGGTTCAGCGATGGCAGAATCATCCATAAATTCCGAATCGTTCTGCCCGTCTAGCTCAAAACGCCGACGATCAAATTTCGGCTTACTGTCATCCTCAAATTGACTCATACGCCGAAGTAGCTTGTCATTCGTAAAGGTATCATATTCTCCAAAGAGCTTCAGAGGACTGCCACCCAATCTCGGCCTTTCTTCACTATTGTTAGGTGGTGAGTGATTTCTCATGGGTGGTGAAAGAGGATGGTTTGGGGTATAGGTTTCTGGTGGTGTAGGTGGCTGGTTTGTGGAGGAGTAAAACTGGGAGGGAGGTGAAGAGAGACTGAGTCCCCTTTTGTGAAAAGAGCTATCGTCGGAATAACCGCCGCGCCTCGAATTAATGAAGCCAGCAGCGGCAATCAAGTCTTGCGTGCCCATGGACAACCCTTCTGGCAGCGAGTGGCTGGTCATGTCGATGGAATCATCACCAACAAAATAGCCATTGACATCAGTGTTAGTTGCTTCTAGGAAAAAACTATCGCTGGCTGGTGAAGAGGGTCCCCGATCTTGCCGTTGGGATCGAAAGCTGATACTCCGGCTCGATATGTCATGAAGACTATTTCGTTTAGGTAGCGAGATTGGGCTTATGTTTTCGTTTCGTAGCTCTTCCATACCACTAGCGGTCCTCATTCGAGAGTCGGCCGTTATATCACGCCTTCCCAGCCTCAGCGCAGAAAGACCCTTCTTAAGAGGTTCAATATGACGAATGTAAGCGCTGTTTATGCTATCCAAGGTCTCTACCGGAAATTCTTCCGACATATGCTCCATCCACGTCGTATCGCCTTGTGAGTTGGATGTCCCCGTCTTCATATCGCTATCGTCTGCCATAAAGCCTCTATATCTCGATATGATATTGCTGGACGACAAGTTGAAATCCCCCGAGAAGAGTCTATTCGACGAATCTAGGGTCGGCAGGTTCGTGTGTTCAGCTGATTCCGATATGGTTGGTGGCTTAAAAACACTCTCCAGTTTGATTGGCGCAAAAAGATCTCCAGCTTCACCAGGAGGAAGCTCACCTCTCACAATTCTTTTCTTCCACTCAGGAGTGTTGGTTTCTAGATTTCCTTTTCGTGGTTTCACTTGCATAGTTGACTGCTCTGTGGAAGTGTTATTGTGGGAGAATGGAGGCATGCTTGAAGAAGTACCGTGGGATGTAGTATCAGGGTTCAGGGAAGCGCTTGTTGACTGTTGATGGCTGTCTCCCTGGGTAACGGGATTGCATGCAGAGTCGGTGTAAGTATCTTTCTTCACAGTCGTGGTAAGTTGAGAGGAGGAAGTGGAAGAGTTGTTCTGGAAGTGCAACTGGCTGCCTACGGATATCGTCGAGGAACGAGGTTCAGATATCCAGTCATCCTCGAGCCCATCCATCCATGGCTCGTTTGGCATTATTGCGCACTTTTATATTGGCTTCTTTCGGTAAGTGGAGAGGCCGGAGAAGTGCTGTTAGTAGAGTTGTGGGTAGAGGAAAAGCAAAGAAAGAAAGCTGTGGAATATAAAATAGTTCAACACAGCGAAGTTCGTCGTGGGCTTTGAACTAAACCGCGATGCAAGCAAAAGACGCCGTTATCTTTGTTGATAAACATCCTACCGTTCCTGGCTTAGCGTGGCGGCGAGCTGGCGGTCATGTGAGCTGCAGCTGAATAATACGCTAAGCCTAAAATGATATACCATGGAGCGGTAAAATATTTTACCGATAGAGAACATGTGACTGGAAGCTCTCTGAAGATCTAAAACGCGATGGCAGACTCAAATTCGAATGTCTGATTGATCGAGAAGCTCTGTGAGGGATAGATGCTCTCGTGAATGAAGTGTGGACTAGTATGGCAGGCTACTGGGCTAGTTTTCTAGATACATAATTGCTTTTGCGGGTATTTGACGCGGTAGAACGCGTGTGTAACGCGTAGATAGCTACTGGAAAATGTCAGAACGGGGCAACTATTTGTGTTAGAGACTGGGCCGGTATAGAGTGAAGAGAAGGATTGCTCATATTCACCAACACAGCTTGTGTTGTTGCCTGCGTGAATGTATTTTGAAGCTCCACAGATGCTGTTTCTGCCTGACTATAACGTGATCGGCGGCGCCAGCTTCAGCCACATCGAAAGCTTTCCCCAGCAAACAGCAAAAGGCACTCCCTCCCGCAACGACGTGGCTGTCGCCTGCGCCGTTCAGTTCTTGTGGCATGCAAATGATTGCCCTGGACTAGCTGCGTTGCCATGTTTGTTGCTCTCCCCCGAGCAGCAATCCTAACCGCAACAAAGCTCGCAACTCTCACCATACCCACTACTATCCACCAACCATGCGCCCTCGACGCCCGATCTCACCTGTCTCCTTTGAATCCCTACTCTTAGGCCCCTCTGACGTCGTCGCGTCATCGGATAGTGAGGATGAGCTGGACGAGGCCAATAGGGCTGCAAAAAGAAGGAGGATTGAACAACTGGCTCAAGACTATCTAAAAGGAAGACCCTTGTTTATTCTATCTGCCTCGCTGAAAGGTCCACTTGGAAATGGCTGGGTTAACCCATGGAGGGAAACAAAAGCGAAACCACAGAAGCAGAGGTCCTACGAGTGTCCACCGACAAACAAGCATTCGCAACCCAAGGGTATTCCAAAGGCTTCAGTGGTCCCAGAGACAGGCTCAGAGTATTCCAGGGACGATATCACTTCTCGAGCCTCTCAACCTTCCCGTTCTGCCACTCCGAAACCAAAACCAAAACCCATTCTTGCATCCTACTCAAAGCTCTTTTATAGCAACGAACCGGCTACAAAAACAACTGGGAGTACCCCGAGGTTAACAAGTGAGGATCTTGAGAATGGTTCCCGAAGCGTTTCCCAGCTTTCTTCTGAAACAACCTCGCGAGGCGCAATACCTTCCAACAAACAAGTCCAAGATCTATCATGCGAAAATTTTGAAAATTCCTGGCTAAAGAAGAGTAGAAAACGCTCTTACTACCGTGGGATTGAGTCGAGGGCACCAAGCCCATCCCCATCCACCAGACCACCGCGACCTCAAGATTCAAATAAAGCTCCCAGGCTATCTCATGCTGAATCCTCGGTTTATGCCGATGGTTCAGACACGATCCCAAGAATACACGGTTTTACCGCTGTAAATAAGCCTGCTCCTACGCCCACCACCGAAGCCTCTCGAGTGGACCAGCCGAGCTTACCTGTCGTCGCTAATAGTATAAAGCGGTCCAGCCAACGCCGTATAAGCTCAACTCTAAAAAACAACGCCAGTCAAACAGGTTCGACAACGCAGAGCGCCGCCTCAAACCCTGCTATCTCTCCTCCGGAAAACACACTACAGCCAGGCCAACCGCTGAAGGAGCTACCCACTGTCAATGTCCCGACGATAAAGAGTCGCAAGTCTGCGTCTATTTCACCCAGCATGACCTTACTTGAGCATCCTTTCATCACCGTTTCGAAGCCCTTTGCGTCCTCTCAAGCGGAGAGTCGAACCCGGAAGGCCATCGCTGAATGCCCGCCTGATCCTACTGAAGACAAGAAAACTCAAGAACTGGGCACTTCTTTTCATGGCTCGACTATACCTTCTCCTACCCCAAAGGAAGCTGATGTAGTTTGCTCGGCGGCGACAGAATCCGATCACATAACTTCAGCGCAGATTGTACCAGACTATTATAGATCCGAAACACACATTACTCCGTTGAATTCCCTGGAGTTTCTAACTACTAATGGTCAAAATACGCACCAAGACCAAGATGTCCAGAACTCCGATTCCCACACCCTCAGTAATAATGTGAAACTGACTGCACCTGGGGCTGGAAAGTTGGCACCCGGAGAGAGGCAGCTATCGTCGCCGGGAGGAGCTCGCCCTGATACCAGGCCTCATAAAGGTCCACGCAGGGCCCAGTCTATGCCTCTGTCTCGTTTTAGTCAGATCAAACCATTCCATTCCTTTCACGAAGAAGTTGGGGAAACGAGTGAAACAAAAGCACTCGGCGGAGAAGAGAAAGTCTGCAGCAAAGTGTCAGATATTACTACAACCCATGATCTGGACACTTCGAAAAGAATTCGTTTCAACCACCAGCCTTCTCCCACAAATTCACCCAGCGAAGCCAGGGCGCCTATTCTAGACAAAATCCGTCTTGACCGCAAACGCTCCTCTCCAGCCAGTCACGCATCACCCACGCCTCACTCCACCAACTTCAAAAAGGCGAAACGTGTCGCTTCACTTCCATCCTTGTCAACGAATACCTCTACTAAATTTTCTCAGTCCACCGGAAGTCTCAAGTTATCCCCACAAGAAATTTTGTCGATCTTACAACGCGGTGGCCCTTCGGATATAAATTCACCGACCGGCACGCCGCTTGCCTTCACTCTTTCAGGGTCAACAGAGAGCGTTAAACAAGACGGTCAGGGGGCCCTTATCAAACTTCGCAACTTTGAAAATTTCGATCTCAAGAGAGCAATCGAAGATGCTGGAAGCTTTCTACAAAGCTGGGATATGGAGAAAGATGTCCAACGCCTTAGAAACGGTGAGAAACTGTCAGCCACCTCTGAGGCACTGGGGGAGCCTATGTCCTCAGCTTTGGAGAAACGTCGATGAACTCCCAACCTTTTTTCTCCTTGATTTTATTGCATTTGGATCGGTGTCTGTTTCATATCAAATTGGCTTTTTAGGAGTTGTGGGAGTTTTTATACCAGCGAGCATTCATTAGCATAAGCATGTAGAGTAGAAACAATAATTTAACATTTTAATAATATGTTATGCTCAGAGAATACTGCGAGGGACGTGATTTTCGGTCGTGAATCGTGATCGGCTTGACTTAGTAACTTCTGCAGGGGGGGGAGCTCTGAGCTAAAACCGACCTTTGACGTAACATTCAAGATTCCCGCTCATCTCATCGCTCATCCACCTTATGGCGCGGCTCGCGCAAAATGGCTTTGACATCGGTATGTATTCAATATTGACACTTCGTAATATCATCGCAAATGCTAACTATAGATCTGTTCGGCATTTAGTGGAAGACCTTCAACTTCTTCGACGTATCGCAGGTTCAACTGCCCGACGGCGATAGCGCTTCCATCTTCAACGTACGCAACTCAACCATCCTCCCCTCTTGCATGAAACCGCGTGCCAATCGGATTATATCCATTATCACACTCATTCTCTCGTTAATATCTGGATAATGCTGAGTAATTTTTGAGAAAACAGAGCGATGTAAGCTGCGTCTGCTCCGGCTCGGATAACCTATTCCTCGGCACCACCCATGGCGACGTTCACATCCTCTCACAGGCCTTCAAGGTCGTCCGTTCCTTCAAGGCGCATGAGACTGGGTCGATTACGCATATGAAACAAATCCCCTCCACTTCATACCTCATTACGATAAGCGAGGATTTATCCAGCGATCCCGTTCTTAAAGTATGGGCGCTAGACGAGACAGAAAAGAAAACAGGCGGTCCTCGATGTCGCTCGACGAAATCGGTTCAGAATAAACGAAGGCAATTTCCGGTGTGTGTAGCTTGGGAGGGAAAGGCTTCCTAGTATAGCAATATATGGGCTGTTACTGATTGAACGATCTGGTCTATGTTTAGATTTCCGCCGTTGCCATCCTTGATGACGTCTGGCAAATTGCAGTCGGCTTTGCAAATGGTGCGGTCACACTTATTCGTGGGGACCTTATTCATGATCGGGGTGCAGAGCAGCGGACGGTTTTTGAATCGGAAGAGCCCATAACCGGACTTGAGATACAGCGAGGCGGCATAACTACGCTATTCATCGCTACGACAAGTCGGATTCTTACCCTGGTCATTGGCGGGAAAGGCGATGGGAAACCCGCGCGCACATTAGAAGATATCGGCTGTGGTCTCGGCTGCATGGCTTTTGATAACGATACTGGGGACATTCTGGTTGCGCGAGAGGATGCAATATACACGTATGGGGCTGCTGGGCGGGGACCTAGCTTTGCTTTCGATAGCCCAAAGACGTCTATCAACACGTTAAAAGACTATATCGCGCTGGTCTGTCCGCCCAGGGCTGCTAAATCCGAAACCGCTCGAAAGTTCGGGAGTAGCCAGGTCGACGATCTATTCACTACATCTACGTTTACATTACTGGAGCCCGATTTGAAATTCATCGGGCATTCAGAATCATTGTCTTCAAGCGTAAAGCATGTGTTTATTGAATGGGGAGACCTCTTTCTTGTTACAGTGGACGGAAAGGTAAGATACACCCTAGCTTCTTAACAAACGTTTCTCCGGCTAAACCTCCTCTAGGTTTTTCGCTATCATGAAAAGACGTTACAGCAGAAACTTGAGATATTATATCAACGAAATCTTTTTATACTTGCCATTAACCTTGCTCAGAAATCTGGCGTTGACACCCTTCAGCAGAATACAATATTTCGAAAATATGGGGATTTTCTCTATCAAAAGGGTGATTTTGACACTGCTATGCAACAGTATCTTCGAGCTATAGATAATACCGAACCTTCGCAAGTTATTCGCAAGGTATAGTCTTATCCCCTATCTACCATAATTGTACCCCAGCTCACCAGTCACACCAGTTTCTTGATACGCAACGAATCCACAATTTGATCGACTACCTTGAGGAACTTCATGACCATGAAAAGGCAACGGCGGATCACACAACTCTGCTATTAAACTGCTACGCGAAATTGAAGGATACCGAGAAATTGAACTCGTTCATAATGGCACCAGGAGACCTGAAATTTGATCTGGAAACTGCCATAGCCATGTGTCGGCAGGGTGGCTACTTTGAGCAAGCAGCGTATCTTGCTACTAAACATGGCGAGAGCGATATGGTAGTCGATATATTAATAGAAAACTCGAAGAATTTTTCAGAAGCGTTGCAATACATCTGGAGTCTCGACTTCGAGTTGGTATGTCTTGTTCACCGCTTCCATCCACTCGGTGCTTGTGTCTGTGCCTAACAACCTATGCTCTAGGCCTACCCAAACTTGATGAAATACGCGCGAGTACTGTTGGAGCATTGTCCAGAACAGACAACGAAGCTTTTTATTGATTATTATACCGGCCAATTCAAACCAAGACGGGAATCTGATCAACCTAAAGAAGTGCAGCCGCAGGCAATTGCAGGAGCCGTCCAAAACCTTGCTGCCTTGATTCCCCTCCCGCGTATCAATCTCACCATACCGGGAGGCCAGCCAGTGGAGCAGACGAAACAGGCAGCAAACGAACCCCAGGAGCAAGAACAAACCGAACCCGAGGTGACGTATAGTATACCGAAACCTAGAACTGCATTTTCGTCCTTTGTCGATCACCCAGGAGAATTTATCACTTTTTTGGAAGCCCTGGTAAAACAGGAGGACGTCAAGGAGGAAGATAACATTGATATATATACCACCCTCTTTGAGATGTATCTTGATACCGCAAGCCGGAAAAAGGATGCAGCTGGGAAACAAGAATGGGAATCTAAAGCTAAGAGGCTAATACAGGGGAAAGATGTACGCTGCCTTTACCACTATTGACAGAATTGCTAAGCTAACCTTATATTTTCAGATCCCTGTTTCTACGTCAAACGTCCTGTTGTTATCAGATCTATCAAATTTTCGCGAAGGAACGACTTTAGTTCGCGAAAAAGAAGGCCTTAGATCCGATATCCTACGCTCATACATTTCGGCTAAGGACACCCAAGGGGTCATTAAAGCGTTGAAGAAGTATGGCCCCGAGGAGCCACAGCTTTATATCGACGGCCTTACATACTTCGCCTCCAGTCCGGAGATTCTCGAAGAGGCGGGAGAGGAGATGGACGCCATCCTCAAAAGAATCGACTGTGATGGCCTGATGGCTCCACTTCAAGTGATACAAACGCTGAGTAACAATTCGGTCGTAACTATGGGCATGATAAAGAAGTACCTAAGTGACAACATCGAAAGGGAAAGGAAGGAAATTTCAACTGTTTGTTTCCCTCCAACACCCACCATTCTCTACCCCTTACAGTGCACAGGAAACTAATTTATATTGTCTCTGCAGAACCGCCGTCTAATCAACAGCTACGCAACGGAGACTGAATCAAAACGCAAAGAAATCGAAGAACTGGGCTCCAAACCCGTAGTTTTCCAAGCCCGTCGCTGTTCCTCGTGTGGAGGAAACCTGGACCTCCCCACCGTCCATTTTCTCTGTAAACACTCTTTCCACCAGCGGTGTTTGAATACCGTAGGTGAGGAAGCCGAGTGTCCCGTTTGCGCGCCTCAGAACTCTACTCTCAAGGCTATCCGCGAGAGGCAAGTCAAGGCTGCGGATCAACATGAACTATTTAAATCTGAACTGCAGCGCAGCAAAGATAGGTTTGGGCTTGTGAGCGATTTCTTCGGTAGAGGGGTCATGAAGCCTGGTAATGTCGAGTAAATAAATATTAAATGGACTTTGAACCTGACAAGTATCTAAATATCAAGGGTAGCAGCAGTCAATATAAGATTAATAGCCGACGTTGTATTATGTATCAACGCGCAGATCGCAGTAGCACAAGTGTGACTGGCTTCACGGATAATTCGCAGCTGCTGGTTGCACACTGGCTACGGGCAATTTTCAAGGTGTTCTCCAGCCGCTAAACCTCCGTTATCCTATCACGAATGCGGGAGATGATGTGGCGCTGTATTCAGCTTTCGTTACCCCTGCTGTACGACGTGCTAAATATTGAAGGATTCTATAAATTGCACCGCATCCGACCATCACCGGAATATCTTTAACTTCTTTCAACTACCACCACGATGTTGTTCCCGCTCTTCAGCATATCGCTGGTCCTTACTAGTCTGGTTTTTGGTCAATACCCGCCTGAGCCAAAGGATCTAAAAACCATAGATTCAGATTACCTACCGGGCGTGACTATTACCTATAAGGAAGTCGATGTAAGTATCTAACATGTTGCAACTTGCCTTGAATATGTGAGTCGTAGCTAAATCTCCTTCAAGCAAACCATATGCGATGGAAATGCGACATCATATGCCGGGTACATCAATTTCCCTCCAAATTCCATGAGGGATGCAGAACAACAATACCCAGCACATATATTCTTCTGGTACTTTGAATCTCAAAACAACCCAGAAACAGCGCCAACCTCGCTGTGGATGAATGGCGGGCCTGGATCAGGCTCACTCGTTGGTCTGCTTGCTGAGAACGGCCCATGCCTTGCCCATCCCAACTCATCGGTTTACCACAATGAACATTCCTGGAATAGACACGTCAACATGCTATATGTCGACCAGCCGGCGCAGGCAGGTTTTAGCTACGACGTACTCACGAACGGAACACTAGACCTAAAAACGGGTGCGATCACCGTCGGCAAGCTAGGTGAACTGGAGGCAAGTGAGAGTAATGATCCCACACTCATCCGGGGAACCTTTGGCAGTCAGAACTCGGACGAAGCTGTAAACACTACAGTAAATGCGGCCAGGCAAATGTGGAATTTTGTTCAGGTCTGGGCTCAAGAATTTGAGCCGTACGTCTCAATGAAAGAGGATAAGGATGCACTGTCTTCTCGACTTAGTATCTGGACCGAGTCGTACGGTGGACGTTATGGCCCAGGGTTCGCTGCTCACTTCCAAAAGCAGAACGTAAGGGTAGCGCAGGGCGCCGTGCCTGGCTTGCGCCTCGAACTGGATACTGTTGGGGTTATCAACGGCTGTGTGGACCTCCTTTCAGCACAGAGAGGAAATATCGACTTTAGTTATGATAAGAATACGTACGGATTTAACCCGATTGATAAATCCATGTACGATAATGCGCTAGCTGCCTACGAGGACAAAGGAGGGTGTCTGGAACAAATTCAGCATTGTCGAGCTCTCGCAAGCGAGCTTGATCCCCAGGTCTATGGCAACAATTCCGAAGTCAACGAGGCATGTCAAAGCCCTAACGATTATTGCCAGACGGTGGTTGATGACTCCTATATCTACAAGTCCCACCGTAGCTTTTATGATCTTACCCACTGCAATTTGGACCCCATCCCAGGTAGTGGTTATTCAGGGTACCTTGCTAGAGCAGAAGTTCAACAAGCATTAGGGGTACCGGTCAACTATTCAGAGTCCTCAAATGCTGTTGCACGCGCCTTCAACCTGACGGGCGACTATGTAAGAGGAGACGAAGACGGATACCTGGCCGACATCGCAAACTTACTTGAAGCTGGAGTGAAAGTAGCGTTGATCTATGGCGATCGTGACTTTGCTTGCAATTGGCTTGGTGGTCAAAACGCCAGTCTTTTCATTGACTATGAAGGCTCGGAAGGTTTTCATCAAGCTGGCTATGCTCGAATTATCACCGACGACCCAGAACCCAACGGAGACGTCCGCCAATATGGCAATTTCTCTTTCAGTCGTGTGTTCCAAGCAGGACACATGGTCCCAACCTATAGACCGCTTGTTTCGTACGAAATTTTCCACCGGGCCATGTTTAATAAGGACGTCGAGACGGGCAAGGTCGACGTTACAGACCAGTATACGACGTCAGGAGAGAAGAATTCGACCCATACTGAATCGGTACCACCAATGCCTGCTCCAACCTGCTACCTCCTGTCAATGGGGTCGACGTGCTCGCGTAATCAGATAATGGCCGTTCAGAACAATACCGCAAGCATCGTGGATGGCATAATTGTGTCTCCTACACAGGCAGCGGATGCATGTCCAAGCGGAAATCACGGTTTAGATCTCCAAGCTCAGCTAAGCCGGTAGGGATAGATAGTTGACTGTAAAACTGTATTTAAATATTGGAATTCGCTATTACAGCGAGAATCGTTTGTTTGCTTCCTAGTGGTACAGCTCAAGGTACAGCAATCTTCAATTATATTTATGTTCAGACTGATATCAAGTCAATTATGGTTGTGATACCCACGTGATGACGTGTTCCAAGCGCGTTGTGCGGCAGACTGAAGATATGACGACCGCATTCCCCACTCCATCCCAGCGAAAAAGTCGTCGAGGGATGTTGCGAGCCATCTCACACTGCAATTGGGGCTGGTAATGCTGGGGCAGAATGGCTGCTCGCGTGGTCTACGACTCTGACGATTCCGCCGAGGATTTAAGCGACTGCGCAACGTCAATAGACCCCTTGCAAGACGACTCTGTTGACCCTTTTGCGTCGGGTGCGAATGCCACTATTGAACGCCCGGAACCCAGTACGATCTATCCCATTCCATCAATATCGAACGGCTGGAACGGCCATTCACTGCCTAAGAATAACCTCAAGAGATCGAGAACCATCCATGGCCTGGAAGACCTGCATACAGCCGAAACGAATGACGGCAAATCGCTCAAAAGACGGAAGACCGCGTCCCCGGGTACAGCAGCATCATGGAGGCATAATCAGAAGCTCGTGCAGAATGAGAGTGAGCGGGATATATTCGACTTCGATGATACCTCGCCGGATATCTCGAAGAGTGACCAACCCCTAAAGGGAGTAACAGATGAGACAGAGATTGGCCTGGACCGCGAAGAATACCTAGATACGGAAAATAGCAATACCTTTGATGATTCGGTCTTGGAGGATGTAAACACATCTACTTCGAAGCCGACTGTGTTTCCCAACCTTGAGCGAGCCTACGTCAATCATGAAACCGGGGGTCTATCAAATGGTAGCCCCATTCGCTCAAAATCTATGCATATACCCATCGATTCGCCTCACGACACGCAAATTATGTCTTCTAGAACTCTCGCTCATGCACGACGGGGGCTGACTATGGGATCACAAGTACCACAATCCTCGGCATGTAGCATAGATGAGCTGGCATTGCCTGCTTCAATTGAGGTGGCCGTCCCCCCACCAGCACCCGGTGCTTTTGATTCCAGCTTCACATCTGAGCCTAAAGAACCCACATCTACTGGATATAGCTCTGATGAGTTTGGTGGGATGCCAAAGGAGATGTATGTTCCGAGGCCAACCCGGTCTCGACAAAGATCTAAAGCAGAGCCTTCTAATGATGATATCAATACCTCGAGAAGAAATACGGACACCCATGGCGAAGAAATGTCACCAATAAGTGCGGGGGATGAAAATGAGCCGTATTCAACGTCACACAGCATTCCCAAGCAACGGAACGAGCACCTACCTCAGGAAATACCCCAGAATAATGCAGAACAAATTCACCAACCAGAGCCGCCCGAGGATATCGAACTGATTGAGGTACCTGAGAAGCCCAAACGCGCTCGGAAAAATACTAAGAAGAAACTCAAGAGAGGTAAAACTGCGTCAGTCCTCGTCCGAAAAACGGTCGAATCTGATGTTGAGGACGATGTTATCTGGGTTGACGAACGTCCCCTAATTCCAGCGTCCGGTAACATAACAATAAATCCAAACCAACATCCACCCATCCATCAATCTGAAGAGGATGACCACCTCGGAGAAACTCTAAAAATTGAAGCTAAGATCAGCGGAGGCGACGAGACGAAAACGATCACTCAAGCCGAAAATGTACCGCATACAGAAACTGAGCCTCCAGCTCCTAAAAAGAGAGGCAGGAAGCGAAAGAAAACGGCGGACCCTATAGAGACCATCTCTGAACCCATGATCTCTCCACCGGTACAAAAACAACTCGCAGAACCGGCTGATTTAGATGTCGTTGAGACAGCACAACGTCATCTACAATCTCCCACGGATGACGGCCCCGGTGTTGCCCATACTGACACGAAGCATGATACTCACCAGCAAGATGGAGCTAAAAGAGAAGAAACACTCGAACCTGTCGGAACCTCCCCCCAATCCCCAGTAAAACGCGACACCATTGAAGAACCGCAAGTTGAAACGCCCAAGCGGAGCACTGCTACTAACGACTCTCCTGGGCCTACCAAACATAGCCCAATTGCTATTACTAACAAAGTAGGCTTTCGGGTCGGGTTAAGTCGCAAAGCTCGAATAGCACCATTATTGAAAATCGTCAGAAAATAACACCACACTAGCGCAGCAGACTGGTTGTTGTTGAGTTCTTAATGAAAACGGGAACAAATGGTGTGATACTTTCTTTTATTTCCTAGTCTGCATTTTTCTAAAGATACCCATATGAATTATACCACATATTCTTTGCCTGCTAGCATTCTTGTTATTCACCGCCTTAGTAGTTCAATTATAGAAGTCATTTGAATTGTATCGTGGTATCAAGATGATTCTAAACGATAGGCAACTAGAAAACAAGACGTTTATCAACCTCAATGGCAGAAGAGCAACCGTGCTCCATGAGCCCGCGGTAAAATATACAAAGGCCAGAGAAAATTATGCTTCTTCGTTTCCTTCTTGGTCACCAAGCACTGGGTTCAGCCCCTCAAAACAGTAACCGGCATTTGACTGGCAGCCTATTCCACAGTGTTCAAGTGAATTACCACAGCGGCCTTCTGCGCTACAACACTCCCCGAATTTGGAGCCATGGCACGTATATCTAGGCCCGCATTTCCCTTTTCGCGAGATACGGGGCTTACCGGGCTTCTTTTTTCCAGGCATCTTACTGTCAGGTAGCTTTTCTTCAGGTACGTTTCCTTCAGGAACCTTTTCAGTGGGCATCTTTTCAGGCGCCTTTTCCTCGGGTAAATTACCGCCTTGATTTTTGTCTGGTACATCACCATATTGATCGTTCGCATCGGGAACATCCCAGCGATACCAGTTAGTGGGTGGGTCCCCGAGGCATTCGCCAAGGGTAACGGGTTGATAGCCAGCGTCCAAGAGTCGGCGAAGCATGAATGTGGTGAGGTTGTACACAGTTTGTTCGTGTACGTCATGAGCGATAACAAGCAGAGGGCTTCCGGTGCCTTCATTCATAGATACAATATCATCAAAGATATCTTTCGACCGCTGGATCATATCGGGGGTGTCGTTGTTGTAATCGTCGGTATCCAAGTCAAAATAAGTGACATGGTAGCCAAGGTCATCCATATCACCTAGACAGCCTGATTTGGCAGAGCAGCTTGAGTATGGAGGCCGCATATATGTTGGGAAGCCACCAAGGATATTGCGCAAAGCCATTTCATTTTTAATCATCTGGTCTCGGCGATAGGAAGAGGATATGATATCCAAATCCTGATGTGACCAGGTGTGACTGGCTATCTGGTGGCCGCTGTTATACATGCGATTGATCAACTTAAGCCAGGGGAACTCTGGGTCATCGATTTGACCCTTATTGGAGTTGATACCAGAGATAAAGAAGGTGGCTTTTGCGTCGTAAGAGTCAAGGATATCCAGGAGGTCGCTTGTATACTTGTCAGGGCCATCGTCATATGTTAGGGCAATTGAATTAGGAACAGTGCATTGGTAAATGGGAACATAGCCATATGGTATTGCTCCAACGTGGTCTCGATTGAAGCTGAGCGTATCACCCCCGATCGGGGTTTTGTGAAGGTCGCAGCCACTCCCATATTCAAACAAACAGTCAGGGGCAGCACAATAGCTAGGTCCAAGCCCACAATATCCTAATTTCGGGGATCAGTACACAAGTGTTGAAATGCATGTCAGAGGAGAGGCAGGTTATATATCTCGAAAAAGAGTAAAGCGCACCTTGTGGCGAGCAACAAGATCCCTCAGCACAGGTTCCAACGAGGGGACCACATTCACGTTGCTCTGGCTTTATATCCGAGTTGCCCTCAATTGCAAAGCCTGGTGGTGGCATTGGATGTGGAACGGGCTGCAGAGGGAATTTGGGCTGTTTTGGAGCAGCTGGCATTCGATAATAAGTAACATCGTCACCGCCGCCACGATGGGCTTTGGCAAAACTTGGAGTGAATAGCGTGAAAAAGGGGATGACGAAGTGGAGATACATCGTGGTGACCGAGGTTCAAAGAGAGAGCAACGGATAAAGGAGATAAACGGTGATGTGCGCACGTATGGAAGAGCCTGGTGATGCTTGAGGTTGGAGAGAAGAAGATCAACCGCATCACAGATGAAAAACATAAGGCACGCAAGGCTGTTTCGCCCTCATGGCTGATGGAAAGGACGATGTAATTCTATTATATATAAAGTGGAAAGGGGTAACAGCCGTGCAGGCAACTGTAGGATATCAGAAGAGAAAGAGCTTTTCTTGGACTGCAGGCGCAATATAGATGGATTCGGATTCGTAGCATGCACTAACATACAAGCAAACTCGAGACGAAGGGCTAACGATATCTTTTTACATGCTTGCATCTCCCCTCTTGTTGAATCCGTTCCAGCTTTCTCCAAGCACCATCACAATACAGGCAAGGCAGTAGGCACTCTGCTCTAGAGGCGACCACTCTAGAAAATAGTGCAAGGAACTGCACTAGAGACCGGGGCCCTGGGTAACTATAGACGCAGTTAGTTCTATCATAACATGAAGTAGAAAGAGGGAGACTTATAAAAAAACAAAAAATAGGCGCCGTTCTACAGCAAGTGGAGAACGACGCCCTGGTCCCATCCCGAGCACCAATCGACCATGAAGAGGCAAGTATACACGACACCAGATACTTTCACCCGCAGCTAACCCCGCCAAATTCATCAGCCATATGCTTCAAGAACTGCGGTTCAGTAACTCGTCCCCAGCGCTACTCGAGGTCATCACGTCAAAGGAGGAACTGCGCAGTTGAAGTCAAATGAGAAAAACGAAATACCAGCATGAGCCAGACCAGACAAGTCGAAACTTTGATCCCCACGCGAGAGAGGTCCCGGACAAGCCCATGTGCCTCTAGTCCCTTATTCTGCTCATTATCATTCCAACAAGCAAGACTCAACCATTAACGCGAAGCGACCAGCCAGTTCGTAGCTTGAAGAGTGAGCCCCAAGTATCGTAGTCTTGTCTGGCGCACAAAGCCTGAAGATGACAAATCCCGTTTCCTTGGGGTAGCTGCAGTTAAGAAAAGCAACATGAGAATATCGTCACAAACACTTCTTCACGGTTGTTGAGAGTGTTCTCAAGGATGGGGAACACCCCGACCACTGCTATATGCCATCCAGCCCAGCTAGCAGGCAACCGCTCTAACAGAGCATCAACGACCCATCGTACCCCCTCGCTCGCCGTCTTCCCCGATCGGCATAAACTCGTCGAATCCGAACCATGATTTCGATCGCCACTGCTCATGCCTAGTCAAAACCAGAAAGAGAGAACCCCCGCGTTTGGAATGCAATGTCTCTGAGACAAGTCTTTGTTTCCTCTCCCAAAAAGTGGTGTGCATATAAAGGAGGGCATTTGACGAAACGAACAAAACAACATCTGTAAAAATCGCTTCCTTCTCCGAGCATGGGAGGCAGGTCATACCGGCGCTCGCCCCTCCCTGCAAGATGAACTTGCAGGTGGACGATTAACGTGGCGGGTCTGGATACCCATAGAGGGCTTGCACCAGTGGCTGTTGCCGTGGAACAAATCCAGTGAGCAGGCTTCTACCATGAAGGCTGTCCGGTCACCAAGGTGGGTTGGAGGCTAGGGTTCACGACCATAGTAAGTCGTGTGTTCGAGATGTGTGCGGGATAGCCAGCCAATTGAAACGAGAAATTGACCCAATATATGAACAATTCAGACGCCAAAATACCACTTTTGATAACCAAAATATCCATCCGGAACCGAATACAAGCCATGTAATTTTGGGGGCAATTCGCAATGAACTACCACCCAATTTAATTCAACACGCACAGGGCAAGCGGGCAAGCCTTGCTACATGAAAATGATTCCGACAAACGAATACCCACAGGCCTGACGTTAACAATGAACTGTTCGTAGGCGACCCCGAAATGGAGTATTTGTAACGTTCTAGGATAAATTTGTGCTCTCAACAGATGGCAAGGGCTGTCCAAAAGTTTGAGCTAGGCCAGACTAGGGTATTTCTCGATCCCAGGCATCCAAGCCTCCCAAAGGCAAAACTTCAATAACCAAAGTGCCCGACACATCTCACCTAGCATCTCCCACTGGTTGGTGAACTTGCAAGCATCAGACTGGAAATCCATTTCATGACCCAAGTATAACGTCCAGCTTAGATAGACTGACGCGCGTTCCATCATGGAATCTTAATACGCATAGTAAATCTTCTTTCACTGCCTCAAAAGAAGCTCTGGACATCAAACACCTTTTAGTCCACTCAAAATCCACTACGAGATATGAGCAGAGTAATCGGGTGTCCGATAACTATCAGCCGCGAGACGTCCGATCAGAGTAACTTTAGGGTTAAGTCCCAATCACAAGATCCGCCCGTATCAAGCTGAGAAAAGCACTGAACAGTTGGAAAGTGAATGGAGAGCTGTGGGGAGACTGAATTGCATAAGTATGCTTCGAGAAGCGCGAGGGTTCGAGCAGGCATATCATGGTTCAGCAGAGATTCATGCGATCTGGCAGTGGAACACGGTCAATGAAACGATGAAGGTCAAGGTAGTGAGCCGACATTAGCAACGGAGACAAGCCAGTTGGCATGGAGGAGCAAAAAGCAGATGATGCTTGGAGTGAAGAGAAGAAAAGCAATCAAGAAGAAGCTCCAAAACTGTGAGGAAACGCGATGTTCTTGCCGTGTTGACGCTTATCCTAATCAGGCAGTCACCTTCGCGTGTTCACGTGATATACCGTCATAGGTATGCTTAGTAATCCGGTTCTATCAGCTTGCAAAGATGAGAAAGACGAAGGCGAAGAAGATCGAAAACAGCCAGCATCACAAGGGATTGATATCAATGTAATGGACGATACCGAAGGGCTGAAAAATGCGTTTGAATCTGTTTACGGGTTTCTGAGTCCCGTTTTGAAAAGAGGCATGCCGCCGAACCTCACCTTCTAGGAGCGAAGCTAATACCTTGATAAGAGCAAATTCAGAATTCCAGTCATAATTCCCTGGTTGAAGCATTGAATCGAAATATACCATCCGGGTATGAACCCAACGGAGCCCCTAGGGAGAGGGTGATTCAGTATAGCCTTGATTTACTGAATACTGTTCATCATGCTTTTGTCAACCCAGGCCATTCCGAGGAGCAACTATCCCAGTCACAATCCCAAACTGGCCTGGAAGATGCAAAGCGGCGCCGCGCACTTAATGCGCTTCTTGATCTCATCGCGCTGGAAGGGATATGCCCTTCCTTGTCTCACGGTGTTGGAGTACCGCTGGAGCAGCGAGTGATTTCAATATTGCCAGCGGGCGTTATCGCTAAGCAAGCAGACGTGGCCGCTGAGAACAAACCTTACGAAGAATCATTTCTTTCCAAAATTTTCAATACCATAGGAATGATCATCTACGATAGCCGCCCATCTATCCAACCGATAATCCTCGGAAGGCTATTGTCAGACTTAATATCCGGCGCAGCTGAACTTGCATTCAATTCGCAATCTCTTTCACAACATGATGTACAGAAATCCCAACTTCTATTCTCTGAGTTGATAAACGGGTAAGATAAATCTGTTACCGCCTTAAAAAAATTATGTTTCTAAGCCGTATCTCGCTAGAACCGCAACCCCTTCATTGCTCCCCGTCCTCTCCTCGTTTCTCCAAACAAGTACGGCACCATGGTTCAAAGAGAGAATTTCTTTCCAACTGTCCAGGGTACCACTTCGACAGGACGGTGTCTTTCAAACAATCACGTTTCTTGCTTCCCAATTGGCTCCTTCGTTGGGAGAGGGCACTGGGACCGGTACTGATGAACCACCTATTACTGTTAATGCCATTATGCAAATTTCTCGGCTGCTGTCGTCAGTGCCGCAAGGTATGCCAGCAGAGGAGTATTTCCAAAATATTTCACCAAAATTGCTCTCCCTCCTGGATGGGGATGATCCGGCCCTCAAAAAGACTGCATCGTATGTCATCGGTAATGGGATTCTTGGGAAACGAGCTTATGGTGCTCCTGGGACCATCGGGCATAGCATATTCATACAACCAATTTTTGAAGCATTACATGGGAAGCTGAGTGAATCGTCGGCTCTGTGGCTGAGAAGCTTTGATAGGGATGGCTCCGCCCACTCAGAAGAACACATGGATACCTTGAACGGGGCTGTTCTGGTCGGTGAAGCCCAACTGAGACATTCAATCAATAGGCTATTGTGCTTAAGTGTACTACACCCCCACCCTGGCTTGCTCAAACGGCTGATCAATCCTGTCTTTATCTCACTGTGGAGCCTATACTGGTATGCGAGAGCACATAAGAAGCTTTGGTGGAGTGAACAGGCATTTACCCTTCTACAAACATTTTTCAGCGTATCTGCTGGAAAAGCGAGGTTTGAGAAGCTGGTTAGTCACATGCTATCGAGCGGGGGAAACGACTGGATATATGGACCTGGTGAAGAAGGGGGAGTGTCAATTAGAAAACGCGAAGCCTCTTCACTTGAAGGAGCAAACGCCATCGAAATGATTGATACAATAGATGATCGTGTTGATCTGCTATCGAAACTGCTCGCTGCTGACCCTCAACAAGAAGAAGTTGCGGGTGAAGTATTTTTATACGTTAGCAAAAGCTGGCTACTTGCAGTACCTGAAGAAAGCTCCACACTAGCAGGATATGGATATAGTGGCGATCTTCAAGCAAGCCTTGGAAAACTCGTTAGTGCGAAGGTCTCTGAGAAGCTATTAACGCTGTATAAAGATGCGATTTCCCGTCGCTCGGCGCATATACTTGAACTTATAAGCCAGCTTATCGAAAGCGAAATCAGCCGAAAGGCAAAGAAGCAGGATAATGGCGGCAAGAAAGGCGAGCCTTGGGCATCACTTGGCAGCATTGCCTCGACAGGGAGCGATGCTGATACCAGGAATTTCTCTGCCGACTCCTCTGATTCATCAGATGCGCTGTCGGCAACATTCAGCCTCCTGTCCACCATCCTCACGTCCCCTGACTTTCAAATCTCCGAGCCTATTCGTCCCTTGCTGGAGTCGATAAAAGTGAAGTTAGATACAGTTCTTACCTCCCTACCATCTTCTCAAAAGCAAGCTGCAACAACAGCATCAATGCTTCTTGATTTCAGTCTGTCCGGATCTTTCTCGACCGAAAATGGGCCAGCTACGGGCTCTACTCGAAACTCCGATATCGATACGCATAAACAAGCACTTTCCAATCTAACGTCAGAATTGCCCCCAGTACAGGCCGAGGGTCTCTCTCTACTTTCCGGTCTAATATCAAAGTCATCTCCTGTTCTTGATGTTCCCGCAACGTTAATTTTACTACTT
Organism: Arthroderma sp. MBC 929; assembly: GCA_030789285.1. NCBI lineage: Eukaryota > Fungi > Ascomycota > Eurotiomycetes > Onygenales > Arthrodermataceae > Arthroderma > Arthroderma sp. MBC 929. The sequence goes on along the minus strand of JARJUX010000008.1, from coordinate 237,671 downwards.
TCCTTGCTAACTAGTGGTGATGGGCGTGCCGCAAATGATGAATTTGTGTACTTGAATGTTATTAAGCTCATTGGGGAGCTTGCTTCAAGACATCCAAAAACAGTCGTGAAAACCCTTGCCGAGCGGTATGCAGATCGTACCGAAGACTTAACTCTTGATAACAGACTCAAAATAGGTGAAGCCCTTCATAGAACTGTCCAGGGGCTAGGGGATGCATTGACCGGTGAACAAGCCAAAGTTTTGGGAGAAACGATGCTCTCCGTGGCAGGGAGGCGTGGAGCCAAACCAAAAGCCAAAGCGGCAAGAGAAAAATCAAATCAACCAATAATTACACCAGATTCTCAGGCTGACGAGGATGAAGACCTCGAATCTCTCGGTGTCGAAGCAGCTAATTTGATGAATCAACTAGATGATCAAACAGATCCAGATGCGGAAGACCCAGAAAGAACAGCCTACTCCGCTAAAATCCTTCAAGCTTGGGCAGCGGGTGCTGTCTCTGACTCAGAGCCTGATGATCTGCGCGTTCGTACCTCTGCTATTTCCATCCTCGCTTCCGCAATCCAGACAAATCTCGCTGGTCTCGGTAAATCAATTGCCTCCGCGTCCGTTGACATGGCTCTCGCAACACTCTCACTCGAATCAGCCCCTGAGAGTGCAATTATACGACGTGCGGTGGTAGTATTACTTCTCGATCTAATCAAGGCTCTAGATTCAGCTTCGGAAGATGGCAAGAATCTAGGCTTTGGGCTTTCTTCATTCGGCCGATCAAACCAGCTGCCTCGACAGGACCACGACGGAGTGATTGGGAATATACCCGATATGCTTCGTGTGTTGACCTTTGTCGAGAGCAAAGAAACAGATACCATAGCTCGAGGACATCTTCGCATATTAATCGAAAGCCTTGAAGCTTGGGTTGAGAAGTCACTTCTACGAGGAATAGGGACGGAAACACGGCAACCGCGGTTTGAATTGGGAAGTAAATTAGCAGGCTTAGACATTGAACCGCTTTCCGACCCGCCTCGGGGAAATAGCCGCCCTCGGATTGAGGAGATAGAATAGCGCTACTAGATCATGATTGAGAATATTGTATACCCACCTTGAAAAAGGGAATCTTGATAGCTTCGTACTTCAATTACTGTAGCCATTGCAGTGTAACTCTCTATATGTAACTTTTCATTACGATATTATAAGTAAACATCGTGCTTCAAGCGTCATAGGTCAAGCATCCATAATACATCCCTAGCGAATAAAACTCATAACACAAGAAGTTACTTAATCGGCAATTTTGATTCTTGGCAGTGAACTTCGGATTTTTGCATAATAAAACAAATGGAAAAGCCGATTCCTTTATCGGTCCCCTGAATAATGTCCACGGCCTCGACCGCGTCGGCCACCACGTCCACTACGGCCACCACGGCCACGGCTCCCACCCCCCCGCCGCTGGTCGTAGCGGCCGAACTGGCCATGTTCCATGTTAGAACGAGGCTCCTGGGCGCGGGTGTTCGATAGCGATATTGCGAGAGCTTGAGCCTCACGCTGCCCCTCGTCCATTGCAAACACATTCTCTATTCCTATAAGCTCACAGAATTGCGACGTCTGCGGATTCGCGTATTCAGAAGGTTGCTCCTTAGTGCTAATAGGTACTGCAGGGTCGTACACCGGCGCCGTGATTGCAAAATTCTCGGGTATCATCATCCTGCCTTGCTTAACGACATTCTCTTCAACCCAGGCCTCTGCGGCTTGGATCTGTGACGCATAGCCCGCGTCGCCCTTGTTTACTGGCGGCAGAGCACCGGGATCGCCTACTACAAGCTCTTCTGACAAGGCACGGGTGATAGCGAGCCATTCTTTGTCGTACATTAACTTGTACGGGCGTTGTATTTCACCTCCATCGCTTTCCGAAACGGCGTGTACCTCCATGAGCTGAAGGAAATCACGCTGGCCTAGACATTTATCCAAAGCGAGGAACTCTGTCTTGGTGTTGGTAATACCAGAAGGGAGGACCGGGTCGATCATCGGTGTGATCTTAGCCTTCTTAGCTCTTCTGAAGCTTTCTGGTAGCTCATCTCGAAGCTCATCGGGGACATCATTGTCATCTCCATTATTTGGATGTAAGCTGCCCTCTGCCGCCTTTAGTACTGGATTGGCTTCAGTCACGCGTTCGGGTTCGGGCTTTTTCTCCGTTGGAGGAGCCTGTCGCTTCCCCGAGTTCCCCTCTTCGGACACCTCAGAGCCGCTATCAAGGTCCAGGTCGATTTCATCAACGTTTTTAACTTGTGTCGCTGAGCTTTCCTTGGTCTCTGGTTTATCATCATCCCCAAACCCAGTTTTCACGACTTCTTGGACCTCTCTCCCAAGGTTATCATCTGTTACTACCTTTTTCCAAGTAACCTCGTAATTGACATTGCTGCCAGGTACAATCGTCCCTTCTTCAACCTGACGGTGATACTCGGACGCTTCTTCCATATGCTTCGCATGATCTTCCTGCTCTTTCTGGGCGGCGACTGTATGGAAGTTCTTCCAAGCGCTGATTTTATCTTGATCGGTAGTTTGGCCGGGAAGCCGCTGGCTCTCAGCTTCAGATGGCACCTTGCCTCCGCGTTGCTCGTAGGTAGTTCGAGGTAAGAACTGCCTGGGGCCCCTTGGCTTATGGTGTGGCGTGAGTGTTGGGGCAATGTAATCTCCATGCTCAATTAAAGCAGAGTACTTGCAATGTAGGTGCGCTGAAAACCACGCTGCGGGCCTTAGTCGATCAAGCACCTGCTTGGCTGCAGGATTCCCCAGTTTTCCGCTATTTGCGTCTTCGACGAAATGAGGTTTTCTTGTAAACAGGTTCTGATAATCGCCGGTCCATTCCACACCCTGCGGCCAATCGTGGCTGAGGCCAACGTCGACCTGGGTTCGAATCTGTAGAAGCTTACGCACATCGATCTCTCGAACATGGTAAATACTTCGCAGCGTGTCGGAGTTGTAGGGCAACCTTTCAAAATGTGTCTTAGGGTAATCATAGCCTTTATAAACACCCGACATGCCAGCAATACGGAGAGGACCACAGCGAATGACGTTGGCTGCCCCAAGGTAGTAGATATTAGGAGCGGCCCATCCACCGTAGTGTAACTCGAACATGTAGTTGCTTGCTTCATGGTTGCCTCCAACGAAGATGGTCAGATATGGTGCTACTCGAGCACCACTGTAGTATTCATGAAAATCTCCAATACTTTTGAATTTCTGTGGAACAGCCATACAGTTCAAATCATTGGAGTTTCGAACAGCCTGGACGATGGTTTAGAATAAGTAGCCGTGCAAGATGGACGCGAATGTATGGAACGGAATACTAGCCTGGAAGTCACCACCAATGATGAGCAAATCAACTCCATCCCATCCTTTTAATGCTGCAGCCTTTGTAACTGACGCGTAGATATCGTGTAGTTTGCCGTGGCCCTATAAATTGTATCATTCAGTACAATGTAGAATTCTTCATGCTTGAAGACTCAGGTAAGAACCAGAGATATAGGCGATACATACGCATCCTTCTACAGCGACCCTAAGAGCCCTTCCTGATTGTGAAGCCATTTTAGAGTCTAGTCACTCTAAGTGAGCTTATGTTTGCTTTCAAGCTCAGTGGGCAGTTGAAGGTATATGGGTAGAGAGAAGGGAAGAAATAAGTAGGTGTTGAATGAGAAGTAGAGTAGAAGAGAATGAGATATGAGAAAATCCCAGATGAGAGGTTTTCTCTGTGTTGATGAAAAGTCAACTGACCTGTGAAGTTTGGTGAATGTGAAGCGAGAGTGTGAGAGTGTTGTCGAAAGATGCCTGAAAGGGAAGAGGAGGCTCTTTTGAAGTGTTGTATATTTAATACCGACAAATACCACCATCCACACCCAACTTTCTGTGGATCCACGACTGGATTTCAGTAACAATACACATGTATGGTAACCAGATTAATTTACTGCCAACGCCATCCTACTAAACTTGTCATATTGCCTCAGCTTATGGATATCTACACCTGCACACAATATTTATACAGACTGCCTAATCATGACTCAGCCTTGTAACCAGGCCCAGCTGGCTTTTCTACAGCGCTCAGCGCGTCTCCTGAGCAACCAGAGCCCATCAACATCGGCTTATCTGATGAATGTTGTCCATCAAAGCTCTCTAAACGAATCAAACGCCATGACGGTGGCTCAACATAACGAGGCCTGCCTGTCCTGTGGAACCCTTCGAGTACCAGGTATAACTTGCAAAACATTTACCAGGCCTAGATACCATCAGAAATCTACGAAACGAAAACATCAAAGCAGACCAAAACCATCCGAGTCAGACACAAGATCAAGCGAGGTGGTGTTTAAGTGTATGAGATGTGACCGCGAGACAAGCCAGCGCCTCCCGAAGCATCAAAGGCATCATTTACCGGTAAACAAGATACCCCATGCCACAGCCCTTACCAGTACGCCCTCAACCTCGCAAGCTCTACAACCAGAGCCCGTTGTACCGGAGACGAGCAACCTCAAGTCTAGCTCTACCAATGCAGGCAGTAAAAAGAGAGCCAAAGCAAGGAAGCAGCAAGGCCTACTCGCAAGTCTTAGCGCAGGCAAACTCCGACAACAGGGCCAACAGTCTCAAACCTCACCGGCGCTTGACTTACTCGACTTTTTCCAGTCGTCTTAGTCATCATGCGGCTATATGCCTAGCCTCAAGACATCGTATTTACGATTATCCGATTCCGGCCTATATCCGGCTAGTGCGGGGTCTACATTGCCGCTTTGGGATTAGCGGCGTATCCGCCACTTTTTTCGGAGTTTGCGAGGGCGGTAAGCGGCGGCAGAAAAAGCGGGCGGGCAAAAAAAAAGATATAAGCAAGTAGCGGCTAGATTTTCCGCTTTGTCTCCTATTAACGACTTACTGTTGGCATCTTGCTTTGGTGAAGAAATTTACGCTCTGGAGAACCACAAGACGCTATTCTCCTTATCGTATTACACCTTCGTATACCTCCTAGCTTGAGACCGGGCTCAAGCGAACAACCAAAGGTGACTCACTATCCCCTCATTTTCAGTTACCAAATGTAGACATTGCTAAGACATTTGCGATATACACTAGATATCCCATTGCTATTTAAATACGAACAAATCACCACCCAATCTTTGGGCTGCGAGACAGGATGTCAACCGAAGAAGATCGCCGAGAAGCTACTGAAACCACTCAGACGAAGATGGAACTTACAGAGCAGGACGAGGATCTTGGACCTGTTGCCATAGAGAGTCTCTGCATGAACTGCCATGATAATGTGAGTGCTGGTGCAAATATGGATACACTTAATCCAAGCTAATGAGTTCAATATCAATTTAGGGAACAACCAGATTCCTTCTTATCAAAATACCCTTTTTCCGCGATGTCCTACTCGAGTCTTTTGAATGCCCACACTGTAACTTTAAGAACAACTCTATCAAATCCGCTGGTCAGATCCAGGAACAAGGAGCCCATTACACCCTGGAGGTTAACGACAACCGGGATTTTGAACGCCAGGTTGTGAAAAGTGACTCAGCTATCTTCAAAGTCGAGACCCTTGGCATAGAGATGCCTAAAGGCGAGGGCCAGCTTACCAATGTGGAGGGTATACTTGCCAAAATTATAGAACAGCTGCAGAGCCAACAGCCCGCAAGGAAGCTTGCCGATCCTAACTTATACCAGGCTCTAGAGGATATACTTGAAAAGTTGTCGAAGATGGCAAAGGGAGAGTCATTCCCTTTTACTATCTCCCTTGATGACCCCAGCGGAAACTCGTGGATCGCTCCTGCACCATACGACGAGGCCAGCAAATATAAGCGTCGAGACTATCCCCGTACCCGCGAGCAAAACGAGGAACTGGGTATCGGTACCGGAGATGATTCATCCGAGGGCGTGAAGGATTCCACCATGGTCCAATCGACTGGAGACGACGGAGTAGACTCAGACATTGTAAATGGTGTAGTCTACAGTCTTCCCGCCGAGTGCCCTGGATGCACCAAACAATGTGTTGTCAACATGCAAAGAGTCGAGATCCCCCACTTTAAAGAGGTATATATCTGGAGTACAGTCTGCGACCACTGCGGCTACCGTTCGAACGAAGTCAAGACGGGTGGCGCCATTCCTGAGAAAGGACGACGCATAGCACTACAAGTAGATGTTATCGAGGATCTCTCTCGCGATATCCTTAAATCCGACACTTGTGCTTTAGCAAGTAAGGAGCTTGATCTTTCTGTTCAACCAGGTACCCTCGGTGGCAGGTTCACTACCGTTGAGGGACTTTTAACCCAGGTCCGCGATCAGCTGCATGGGCAGATTTTTGAATTCGGCGACGAAGATCTCGCGCCAGGCGACTCAATGGCGGAGGATGACAAGTCAAAATGGCAGCGGTTCTTCTCCAGACTCGACTCCGCCATCAAGGGAGACTTGAAATTTAACATTATACTCGAAGATCCATTAGCGAATAGCTTTGTCCAGGATCTCTACCACCCGGAGTCAGACCCCAGGTTGACAATTGAGGAGTACACGCGTACCGACGAGGAGGAAGATGATCTTGGGCTGAAGGATATGAAGACCGAGGGTTATGAAGAACCTGAGAAAGAGGGAGAGAACAAGTCGTAGTTCTCAATGGGGTTTCATCTCTCGCACCACAATAGAACCGCTATTAGATTTCGTTCCCCTCGCCTCCAATTTTTTCGACGATGTCACATGGGATATACGATGTTTCACGAACCAAGATAAAACTAGCTCCCTTACGGCTTGTCTCAACACCCTTTAATTCTTCAAATTTCTTATCAGAGTTTGTGTATAGAGTATAGACAAAAAAGGTGTATACGTTTCCATACATATATCCTCCGTTACCAACCACGGAAAGGCTTATGACGCTCATGTAAGGCATTCCCACATTCCAACAAGGCGTCAAACTCTTTATACCTGAATCACATCGCGATCGCGTTTGTTCACCCATAGCTAGGTTGCGGAACCTCAGGGCCATTTGATCTTCTGTTGTAGCTGGTTTCTTCTATAAGGCACCCAATAATCGTAGTATTCGTTGGTCAAATCGGGACAGCAGATCTCCCAAGTTGACAAGAGGGGTGGCCGTGCGCGGACGGGGCGTATTTCTGATGCAACCACTCTTGGTTCGTCGTTAAATATAAGTAGTGCTGCCAAAAACAGCCGGGCCATTCCAATCGCGTATTATGCTCATTCAAAAACATAGAATATGAAACCGGCTCGTTCCCGCGTCCGTGTAAAGGGTCTTAATCTCCAAAAAGGGAGCTTGGTGCACATTCACCCGGCAAATGGATTCGCATGTATCGTCACCCTCTTTATTCCAACCGTTTCCCATTCATCGCTACCCTCCCCCTTTTCAGGCTTTGGCTGCACGACCCTGCCCTTTTTATCGATTTTCGCTTTCGCCTTTTCCAACCGCGTCAGCGTATCGCCATCTCCCGATGTGCCTTGGCTCAAGACTTTGCCAAACACAGTACTCTTCCCATCGAGGTGCGGTGCGGGCGCGAACGTAACGAAGAATTGACTGCCATTAATGTCCTTGGACGCAGCCTCGCCTACGCCAGTAGGATTTTTCACCGATTTGCTTGCCATGCTTAGATTTCCCCTTGCGTTGTGACGGAGGGTTGGAAGGTGGATTTCCTGCTCCAACGGCATGGGATGGTAGATTGATGTTCCTCCTTTGGGGATTGGGAATGGTAGAGCTGAACCTTTGGAAGTTGAAGCTGTTTCTGAGGGTAGGGATAGGGAGATGTCACCACCCTGTATCATGAAGTTTGGGATGAGGCGGTGGAAGGGCGTGTTGTCATATGCTCCGGAGGCGCACAAGGCAAGGAAATTCTGAATCGATAAACGGGTTAGAAACCAAGTACGAAGACGCGAGGCCAATTAGAGAGCTCCAGTCAGTGTTTCAACGCACCTCGGCAGTTTTGGGGACTGCTTCGCAGAATACCTCAACCTTGAGGTCACCATGGGTTGTGTGAAGCTGAAGATGCAGTGTCAGTAGTTACCAGGAAGTAGAACGTCAAGAGCCAGAGCGTAACTCACAGTCACCGACATTGCGAGAGCGTGTTGACTTCTACCGTCAAGACGAAGGACTAGGTAATGAATAGAGTGGTGTGAAGTGTACTTTGTAGATCCGCTTCCAGAGCTTTGTTGCGCCGCTTTATAAGCCACTTACATAAGCGCGCGTGTGGGGGTGACCGGGCCAAAGTCCGCCAGCCCAAAGGCTTGTTTACTTTCTGTACTTCCCACCATCGCGATCCCCGTCTGGCCCCCTCGAGGGAGTTGTAAGGGAGTACTAGTCCCAGAACAACGTCCTTGTCAAGAGTATCTCTTTTGTATACGCAAGGTTCTCGTCTCGAGATTTGACCTGGGAGTCCATATGCGGGCATCCCGGACGCTTTCTCGATAGTTTCTTTTTGACAAGGTCACATTCAGCCGCATCGCACGTGACATTGAGTTACAGTTGGTGTACGCACATCGGCCGTTAATACCAAGCTCCATAGGGAGAAAAGCGCTAAGGCATCTCGTAAAGCACGCAGCGGCTAGCGTATTAAAGCGGGCGCAGCAGTTCTCTCACTGGCGAAGATGGATTCGGAGTGACCATCTTTCTCCGTGTGAAAAGCGATCAGTAACTCGTCTCCAGTCGTTGCACATAGCGCTTAACTGACGGCGCCTGTACCCGCTCTGTATTGTATGTATTTATAGTCGCTGGGATACGAAGTGGGCGGCTGAGTATACACACGCCCGCAGGCGGTTGTGCGCACATCCACACCACCAGGTCAGTCGGGATATCTGCGTTTTGTTTCACGCTTCAGCAACTCGCATGAAGTGAGGCTGGGCAATTGACGATTTAAACGAACTTGCGCTCTCTCCGGCTCCTATATTCTAAAGCGTGCCTGAGGCTGGCCCACGGCAGTTGTCCCACAGTCACTTCATCCTCACCGCACAACCTCAAAGTAGGTCCAATGAGCACATCCGCCCAATATCACTCTCTTCAAACGAGTTATACTGACCCTTAACAAGGAGACATCTACCGTCCTTCTTTAACTCTCGCTGTCCTTGGGGTCACCGCGACCTTCTTAACGAACCTGACCGTCGATTTTGTCGAACGAAACACTGTCACACCAACTCTCCCCTCTTCACACTGGTTCCTGTGATAACCTTCTCGAAGTTCAACCCGCACACTGCGCCGCATCTCCAACCTCACGCAGGAGACCTATAAATATTTCATGTCGATGCTTGGGTTGTAAAGGAAATAACCCCATGCGCGACCTTCAGGGAAACGACATATTAGAGGCGAATCTCAACTGTTCCCAGGACAATCACAATACCAATTTACAACCACCGTTACATTCAACTCATGGTAGATCGGGCGCAATCGTTGGCGTAATATGGCCGCATTCGTGCGAGTGTCCGGCCCTCCCAACACCAACTTCCTCATTGGTTACCCCGGAATATCAGCAACATTGGTGAGTTTGCGGTTCCTGAACCGTTCCTAACCGCCGCCCCCCAAAGCATTGAATACTTAAGGAATGGATGTTGCTACTTGGTATCTTTGCTACCAGCTGCTAACTAGTACGTCGCTATTAGCCTCGAGTCGAGGGGAAAGTTGAAATCCGGCCGAACATCGGCATCTCTGCCCCGGTCAACATTTCTATGGTCACAATATGTCTCCAACGACGAGAGACAATACACCCGTCCGCGGATTCGGTGACTAAACGACACTTGGCTGCGCCTAGAAAGGAGATGACATGTCTGGTTGGAAAGGAAATGCTTCTGTTTCGATGCCCGCTTGGTCGCGAATATGAGGAGATAATTGCAATGGACCTCCCTTTCGTGCTATTTATACCATTTGGACGAGGCGGCCAGGAGTCGTCGAGGCAGGTTCCCCCAGCAAGCTTACAGTTGCCAAGTCGGACAGCAGAAACATATTACGAATTGGTGGTTATGGTGCAACAAGGGCAATCAGAGCAGAAAAAGTATCACTTTCCTGTACCTATCGCGAGATACGACACCCTTTCTACCTTTGGAATGTACAACCAGCCAAAATCCGCCGAGACGGTTTCAGATCACCTTGTCACACTAGGCATATCGTTACCCCGATCATCATACGGTCCCCTCGACCCCGTGAGTGTGTACGTGAAACTGTCTCCAAACCCAGACTGGCTAAGCAAAGCTCGACGGGTCACCATACAAAAAATTACTCTTACAATTGACGAAGAAATCGTTTACAACCATGAAGGCGACGAGCCTCAGCGGAAGTGCAAAGCAATAGCGAAACGCACAGAAGCTGTAAATATCAAGATGCCGGAGGCAGGATACCTTACGAGCCTGGGCCTTGTCTTTCCTGCAAAAGACTTTCGTGACGCCGATGGAATCTTACCGCGTGGGAAACCCGCTTTTCCAGCATATAATTTGACTGCTTTTACTACGACAGCATCATTATACAAGATCGAGTACTATCTAACCATAAAGGTACACACCACACCCAATGCTATCCCTTGACGCAGTGTACTTACGAATGCTAACTATAACCAAGGCACATTTAACTTCAGCCAGAGATATCGTCTTGAGACAGCCAATTGTTGTCTGTCCGCTTGACCATGCCGGTTGCAAAGAAGAAATGGAGGCCATAGAGCAGGCTGCCAGGGATGCTAGGAGCCTCAACCCTGACAATCCTATGCTCCCTTTACCTGCCATCGTTAGAGCGAGCGACCCAAATGCGCTAAAATATCTTAATGTTGCCATCGTCGGGAATATGAAAAAGCCCGTTATAGACTGAGCGGGAAAAAATTACTGTTATCTTCCCTAATCTTTCGAGCCAGACTTTGACCCAAAACATATAACATTTCGACCCTACGACGAATATTTTCAGGCTTTACTAGCCTTAGTCCATACCCCTTAACGAAGACCAACGCTTGACGGCAAAATTTGGCGGCGCTTTACCTAACCTACCGTTAGCCCTACTGCTGACCCTTGCGCCTTCTCCTCATCACGTTCGCATCCATGCCTACTCTTACTGTAACACACTTCAGGCCACCATAGCCCCCACAAATGATTCCCAGCCTGCTCTTCACCCCTACGCGCACCCTCCCCCCGTTTCCCCATATTTTTGGTTCAGCCAGTACTGAAGTCCAGTTTGTGATCCTTGCCGCACATGTTGCCACAATCTACATACCCTTTACATTTTCCTTCTACTTTTCTTAGCCTCCCTTTTCCTATCACACTCGGTTACCCACAGCCGAGTTTTAACATGACGTCGGAATGAGATAAATAGTGTTTGGGCGAAAAGGGATATCTGGTATCTTCTTCTTCCTTTTTTTTTCTATTTTTTGTTTATTTACCTGGCTTTTGAGAAGGGTCGGAAGGCAATTTTGATATTAGGAGTACAGATGGAGTTCTACGGGCGTCGTCACGCATCTTATTGCCCCTGGCTCTTTAATTTTCCATGAAATTTCCCTATTGCGCTTCCTGCACATGAGATATTCTTGATAATTTTTTTTTATAAGTTCATCTGTTTCTATGGCCTTTTTGTTCGACTTTCTACTTTAGCTAAGCTGTAGGTAGGCGACTCTTAGACATCGATACGTTTTTGAAGATGAACTTATAATCAACCCTCTTGATGAAATCCTGGGTGGACTAATCATATCTATTCCAGTAAAAATGGTGCAATATATCAAGCTATCACAAATGCGACCTTACAAAAATGGAGTTTGAACTAAAACAGCGAACTATATATGGCCACTTTAATAACAAAAACCTGCACCTCCATTGTTCATGATGCTCATCCAGCTAGCCAGCCCACACAATATGCTCAGCAGAGACCAGGCAAACCATCCGCACATTCACTCTGCAATTTCGCATCAGCCCTCAAGGAAAACAGTCAGTCATCCAGGCAGCACACCATATTTACTAGGTATTTTGTCTTCTTAACCTATGTCGCTTTTGCCTTGATTTTTGCACAAGAAAATCAATGATTGACATAAAAGCATGACCCAGTGGATATACAAGTCTTAAACATGCAGCCATTATTCCAATAATTTGATCTAAACCTGCAATCCCATCGCCAAAGGCGCCCGCAAAGCCCACTCCCCAGAGAACGGTAATTCCAGAAACTATTGATGCCATGATGCCTAAGCATATTTTTGTCCTCCGGTCACTGGGGTTGTCGGTAGTGATTGATGAGCCGGTCGCAGGGGAAATGCGCCCAGAATTTTCCGGCGTCGGAAGTTCAGCCTGATTGTGGATATTAGCAGTATTTTATGATAGGAATACAGTACTGCAAGACGATATACGGAATATGTTTTTGTCACATTGGACGTACCGAATTGACCTGTGGGTCCGAATTTGATAGAACATATTGTTGCTCCAGATCTATGCCATCGCTCGCTGCTTGATAGTGCGTCGATTTTTCCCCTAATTTTATTAGAAATGCCCAATCCTGGTATATGTCAACAAATTGAGGTGATTCTCACAAACATATATTTCGACGACACTTGCCACTGGAAGAGCAAGAAGGAATAGTGGAACAAGCTGGCCAAAGCTGATTGGTGCCTGTATAATAGATGGCATCGATGACACTGGAAGCATTATATATGCCATACCTAGTATGAAGTATCCAGAGAGCCAGATCACTTCGATAAAAAGACTGGGATAAAGGTCGAACATTAGCCCCGTTATAATATATGTATATGATGGTTCAGCGTAGGACACGTCGGCGGTCTCTATTGCCTCTATTGCCTCTACTTGTGCCCGTGTTCCCGCAGGTATCCCTAATTGTAACCGTATGCTCGTGGGTATCTCAAATTCCTCTAGCCTCGGGAAGATCTTGTATATAATTGTTAGTATCCACGAATTCGTTTTTCGAGATTTTAGGTATATTTCGATCAACCTCGGCGGATATGCGGTGGTAAGAATTAGAGTAAATGCCAGCGGAGCCAATTTGGAGTATTCACTGTTTATGCACTCGGCGTGTGATTGGTAGAGTAATTCATGAGGCAATACCGTCCACACATTACACAGCAACAATATAAGAATAATAATCATAAGAAGGGCTCGAGCATGTAGGACTTGTTTATGTCTCCGAAAGTAATCGCGGAGGGCCGTAAGAGTGCATAGATGGATTATGGAGGAGAAATATCCTAGCATTGTAGCAATAGTCTGTACATGGAGTGGTACGTATGTAATGTTTCGCATAATTGTTGTAGCCAGAATTATGGCAAGGCCAGTGACAAGTTGTTGATCACTCATGGCAAGAAGAAAGATTTCAAAAGCTGCTATGCGTGTTGCTTTGGCTTCCCTAAACCAGGTCTTCTGGCGTGCTTAAGGTATCTGTTGCGGTCGTTCATTAGTAGCATCAACGGCGATGGCGGATGAATTCGATGTTCCTAACGAGTCGGATGTCTGAGTTAATCGTTCAACAGTCGGCATTCGGGCACCCTCAGAATTCGCGTAATCTCCACCTTTGTCTTTTGCGCGAGTAATGTAATAGAATAGCGAATACACGGACTCGATAACCACATTGTCGACACGCGTATATCACTCAGGTGGCAAAGCACGCAGGAAAAAGGCAACCACAATGGTCATGTAGGTTAGGGTAAAGGCAACTGTGAACGCAGAGATGACACCCCATTCTGTCAAGTCAGGATCTCCAAATCGTTCCAGTCCCCTACATTCGTAGGCGTTAAAGGTGCCATTTGAGAGTTGTTTAAGTTGCTCTAGCTCCGTTTGGTTCAGAGCCATTTGATCTGAAGCTGAGAGGGTGTTGGTTTGTAAAGGGCCACAGATATCCACAGAAACACAAGCAATGCGCTTGAGATGATCTAAAACAAAGCATCTTGAGCAGACGGCACGGGTTTAAATAAATCAGGTACGGGTATGGGGTGGCATTCCAAAATCGTGTGCAACTTTGGAGTTATGGGCTCATAAAGCATTCGGTCCAGATGAAGAGCCTGGTGGCTGGCATTCAAGCCACACTAGACAGACACAGGCGTGGGTAGTATTTTGATCTTGATAAGACTGGCTTCGGCATTTCTACCAAGGGGTTGGCGTGCTGATCTTAGCCTCGTCTTTCACTCCATGAGAGCGCTGGTGCATGCTGGAGGTTCAAGATTGGTGGTTGCAGCAGTTTTAAGACAATACTTGATATTTTATTATAACCAGCGTGTTGATTGGCTAAAAGGGGCCTGTGACACGCTTGGACTATCACCACCGGGGAGCATATAGCAAGCAAGAACCTTGTATCGGTAAAAGACCCGATATATTCCAGCAAGCGATTTTGGAAATGTCAGGTTTTCCCATAGCTATCCCTTTCTTCTCTGACATCTCATCTGCATCGTTAGCTCTGTAACCAGGCACATGGAAACCTTCAGTATATACGTACATGCCGGACTCTCCCCTTAAGCAGTAAGATTCAACTCTCGTTCCAGCAACTGTCTTAACTCGTCGACATCATCTCTTTCAACCCCACCATTATGCCCCTGCTTCTTCTGCTGTGCCTTTGCCTCAGCCTCACTGATGCACGAGCGCAAAGTCTGTAATACAGCCTGATGTTGCCAAGACGAAGGGCCGAACGTCTTGCGCGTATTGGCGAGATTTATAGAAATCTAGATAAACGATAAACATATAAGAGCTGCGCAAGGAGAATGACCTCGCACCTGTCATATTACCACGTACTTGAGTTATCAAGAGGTCCAGGTCGGACAGGGAGGGAGTCATGGTGCAGATGTAGTCATCCCAGCCGGCAAAAGTCAGCTCAAACCAGTCTCAGCTAAAGAAGATAGATAGATACATAGGAATGTCTTCTCAGATATTAGAGAGAGGGAAAAAACATCCAAACGATCAAGAGGCTCATTAGAGTTTCGGAGCGCCAAGCTTTCCGCCCCGCCCCGTGCTTGACGTTTTTTATCTCCAAGATCCGCCTGTCGCAAATAGTCATCTCCATGTATATAAACCCTTTGGATATCATAACCACAGCGCACGCATCATGGCAGATCTAGACGAAGAAGCAATTCACAAACCCCAAGACGCATCGGAAAATGTCCACAACGATATCTCGGACGAGACACAAGACTTCCGCTTCCTAAGTACCTTCGCCTCGTAAGTAATAATTTACGTATGAACCTCACAATATCCAACATACGACCTCTGTCCCCAATCACAAGTCGTTTCTCTTTCTGTTAACTCGATTTCACTATATTGTAGCCTCTCAGACACCGCAGAATCCCAAAGCCTACCCCGAAGAGGCGAGAAGGATTTTGAACCGAACCCTACGCGCCACCAAGCCGATACACTTGCCGCATCGCGAGATGCTATGCACAATGCCCTTTCCTATACCCGAATACATAATCCCAAGACTCGCGTTGTTGGCATCTACTGCCCTACCGGATACCTAGTTCCGCATCACATCCTAAAGTCGCAAAACGAGCAGCGAGATGAAAACACAGAGGAGGGAAAGGAATCGATAGGGAAACCAAGCCATGACCGCCATAAGGATAGGAAATACGGCATTGGCGGGGACGCGTGTGTCTGTATCCCAAATCCCCGCGGCATTTATTTCAGGACGATGGGTCGAGCTGATCAGTGGAATCGGGAATGGCTGCTTCCCGAAGAAGCGTTGTATCTGCTAGAGAGGGGGAGCTTGGATATCAGGTGGCCGGCCAACTGTGATGAGGAGGAGTTTGAGACTTTTGACTCTTCGAACTTGGATGCTGCTGTTCCTATGAGCTTGCAAGCTGCATATGCTTGCTTCATGGGGAGAGGAGGGTTAACGATGGAGCGGTATACGGTGTATTCAGGGCTAAGAAGAGGTGGATATATTGTTATCCGTGCGGGCAGCTGGGCGTCCGGGAATTCAACAAGGACTGAGACAAATGAACTCCAATCCTGCAGCGAGCCGGTAGCTCAGGGACTTGGAATCATAAGTGCCTTGTCAAGGCTGTTCAGTTCGATATTCACTTCGCAAACCAAGTGCCTTCCTGTGCATGGCCCACTAATAGGGCTAGGGATCCATCGAAGCTACAGTCAGTATAGCCTTTCACCTGTTACCTTACACATTACCTTTCTAACCCTCTATACGCAGCCAATATCTACAATGCTCTATCCATAATCCCCACCTATGATCCTTCAGCTTCCGACCCCGAGCCCCTTCCCGCTCCGGACTCACCCTACAGTGTTGTATTCCACGTCTACAAACCCTCCACCGTAATCCGCAAATCCAACCCCGGTCCTCCAGATTTCAGACTAGCAGTGATAAATGCTCGAACTCATCCGACTATTCCAACCATGGGAGACCTGAGCTCCCTTATGGCCACCACACCATTAACGCCCCCGCATGGTGGAAAATTAGACTCCCATATTTACATGCGCCTCCGACATGGGTGGCGGAATGTAATTCTCGGGGTTGTCGATCAAGGCGTAGTCAGCTTCTTGCGGGTTAGTGATTCAGGGTTTTCCAAATCACCGTTGCACGCCCAGCAGAGCAGAGGGGGTGGTGGGAAGAGAGGTGGTAGGCCTTTTAGAGGAAAGAGGGGCAGTAAGCGATAGGCGGCGAGGGTTTAATGAAATATAATGATGTAATCTTATGTGTATCATATTTCCATTGAATATTTCTAGGGAAAATATAAATAGAGCCACGCTTGTTCCCTGATATTATTCCACGTCGGGGCAGGGCATAGAAGAGAGAACCCCGACCTAATGGTATCCCACGAAACTGAGAAGAGAAGGGTCATAACTTGATATACCCAGACTTTTAGACATTTCATGCTTAGAGTAGTTGAGCGATGAAATGTAATGCAATAAGGGATCTTGTACACCTCTATCAGGTTAGATTGTCATTCGGATATCCGAGAAAAAAAAGTCGCCTTCCTTGTCTAAAGTAGATCAAACGCATGTACAACATGGCCTCTAAAATAGGAACTGTGCCCAAAACTCCATTCCATCATAATCAGTCATAAAAAATAACACGAGGCATTAACCTATGTTGCGAAGTGTGCAGTTTGGTATCATGCTAGAAGCAGGGTGGTTAGCATTTCCCATTCAGCTCATAATATCGAAGAGGGAAAAAGGGCATATCTTACTGTCCAGGTAATCAGCAGCCATCAATAATTCCAAACATAACTCTGGAGGTATATCCATGTCGGGAACGTGAGACTGTCCAATATTCCGCTCATTATAGAGTAAGTATTCACAGACTTTTTCCAAAACAACTCCACTAGAAATGGTGAAAGTAGGTTAGCAGTCTGCGGATAGAAGCCAATGGAGGCAAGCTGGTAACTCACTTCAAGTTCTCTAGAACGCATCGGCCGGTTAACGCCTCAGAAAATTTGCCTACATTCGAAACACAGGATGTTAGCTCGAGGCTTGCAGCGTCTTAGCATCCTCGAGGATCTAGACATGTCTGGACTGGCTGGGTATATAGTACTGACTCGATGGCTCCAACATCCGTCTGAGTGTCCCTGATATACAGGCAGAGCTTCGAGATATGATAAACTCGAACCCATCATTTGACACCAGCGTAACAAACTCGGACGGAACCATGATTGTAATATCAGCTCCCAAATCGAAGCAACTGGTTGACACAAAGTGAAGATTTCAAGATGTCGTGAAGCTGCCTGGACGCCTCGATGTAACTTTTAACATCACGTGGTCTTATCTTATCGCCAACGCGATCGCGCTTTGAGCGCGTTTTCTACTTTGAGGGAGCTCCTAAGGTTAAATGTGGGATTCAGGCTCCATGAAGGAAATATATCGAGGCAATGGAGAGTAGGCTGGATTGCAACCATCCATATGATGCATACCAAATTATATCACCACCCTTCAGATACCTATTCTAGCTTTGACCAATCTCCTTGAATTTCTGCGTATAAATCCACCGTCTATACCCACTCTCTTTCTACGCGGCGAAACCGCTTCTGCGTGGCGGTATGTTCTCCATTCGGAGTAACAGGGTGAGCCTCCAGCCTATATCTAGAGCCCACTGGTTCCCTTTATACCCCTGTCACGGCAACAGAACGGCTCATATAAGACCGCACCTGAGAAATTACTCAAACTCCAATTCATCCCAGCCGCAATACTCAAGTCGCCTCCTAGGGAAGACATGCATGGTTACAGGAGCATCGTCGGGGATCGGTCTAGCTATCGCTGATCGGTTCCTCTGCGAGGGAGCAGCGAAGATTGTGCTCGTCGGCCGGAGTAAGAGACGCTTAGAAGATGCTGTGAAGCAGTTCCGTCACTCGGGCGACGCGGCCAGCAGCGCGGGGGAACCGCCTAGAACAGCAGGCCCTGGGGAAGAAGAGACGACACAGAAGATATCAGAGCTGAGTTCTTCGCTTTCCCTCGTAACGGGGGATGTCGGTGATCCATCATTTTGGTGCCATGATATCCAGAAATTAATGGTAGATTATCCTGCTAGCGCCTGATATGGCATATATGATATTAATGCTCACCATTTCCACCCAGGCATCTGTAGACATACTCGTAAACGCCGCAGGAGTCTCATATTCAGCACTTGTCCCACTCGCCCAGGACGAACACATAGCTCAAATCCTCAGCACGAACTTACAAGGAACGATTCTCGCCTGTCGAACCATGGCCAAGCGCGCACTAAGGCATCGTCGGCCGAAGAAAGGCGAAACCCCGGGTGGAACAGACAGCACAAAATGCATCATTAACATCTCATCCCTACATGCATTAACAGGGGGAGTCGGAGCGGCGACATACGCATCTACGAAAGCTGGCGTAATTGCATTCACACGCGCTCTTGTCGCGGAGTCAAATCTCGGTGCTTCTGCTGCTAATTTACGAGCTAATGTTATTGTGCCGGGGTATATCGAAACGAGGATGCTTGACGGTATGCTGTCCTGTCCTTCTAGTATTAGTATCAAGTGTTTGAATCCACCTACTAACATGACGTAGATCTAAGCGAGCAATTTCGTGAAGAAAAGAAGCAATCTATTCCCTTACGGCGGTTTGGAACATGTGAAGAGGTTTCTGACGCTGCTGTTTTCCTTGCTACAAATCAATATGCTAACAACTGCGTCTTAAATCTCGATGGTGGTCTTAGTGCCACATGAACGGAGCAGAGCAATATAGACAAAAAAAATTAAATCTAAGAAAATGTATCCTCCATGCAATATCCCCTTATAAAGTACAGAAATTTTAGAAGTAAAAAAATCCCATCTGGGAACGGGGTGAGAGAAGTAAGTAAGTGAAAAGTAGAAACCGGGGGAGGAGGATGAAAAGGAAGAGTGATAGATGCATGCCGATCCCAATTGCTTTGGCGCCCTTCCTTTCTGCGTTGCGCCTTGTCCGTTATCCTGAAGTCCTCGCGCCCTTTTAAAATCAAAGATGCTCCTGGGCCAATAATCCTTATCCTGAATAATGCAGGACAGCCCGTATTTTTTATGCGTCCCATGTTACCTCTCCCTTTTTGTACACTTGTTCCAGCTTTGAGTCTAATTCGGCCGCCTTGAGTTGTTTAGTTCCCATGCTCCATGCCATTAAATTCAGTCATCATCTATAAGAATAGCGCCGGTACCCTCTTCTACTAAAACGATTGGGTCCCCCTGACTGCTCTCTATGGTTCCAGGTGCTTTGGCCATTTTCTTTGCTGGGCGTTGGCCTTCATCGAGTTCGATAGGTTCCTCTGCATCACGTTTTCGCTTTGCAGAGCCATTTACATGGGCATCAACTTCCGCTTCCGCAGTTTCGCCATTACTGATGCCTGCTGGGGTCTCTTGCCGCCTCGGGATGTCAACTTCAGTCTCCAAGGATACCGGCGAAGCAGAGTCCGTGGCCGACCTTTTTCAAAAACACAGGTTAGCGTATTGCAACAATGACAAGAGAACTGGTGAAACAAACCGCTCGGAAACTATTAGCTCTAGGTTTACTCGAGGGGCCTCATCTTCTTCGTCCACCACGGTGATAAACCCATCCTGCTCAACGCCTAGATCCAATAATTTCTTTGGTAGGTTATCATCCAGATCAGGATCATATATGGTTCCGATTTTATTGCTGACGGAAATTTCTTCGCCATATCCAAGTTTTAGTCGCAAGACCCCTTCAACCAAGTCACCGAGAGTAGCACGGTCCGGATCCACGAATATTCTCGCATGTGCGACGGAACAGACTGGGCACCTAGGGTTGGGGGGCTTTAGGCTATCCGTGTTGATGGCACGAGCCCCTGATCTTTCAAGAAACACCTAGCAGAAATGAAAATTAGAATTTAATGTTTGGAGAGGTCGTAAAAGCAGATTTATTGCATACCATTTTAGCGTTGTCATAATCCCCTTTCATCACCTTCAGAGCTTGAATAACACATAGTGCAGCCGTCATTGCATTGGTAGTTGCAATAGCAGGAATTATATTGCCGGCCATTTCTGCCCAGGGTTAGTATAAAATGGATGCCGGGAGGGGCAGGGAAACTAACGCTTGATGTCAAATCTGGATTTCATATTGATCCCAAATATGATAGATCGTAGATTCGAACTGGCAGAAACAAAATCTAGAGTGTCAATATCGTCCTTGTCGAATGATACTATCGGAGCCGGTCCGTCTGGATTTGCCTCTTGGAGGTTTTGTAGTCTTGCAGACAACCTTCGGATGCTACAGTACAGTCAGTATTTTACTGAGCAAGACATAAGAATGCTATCCATAGCTCAGTACAAACCTGTCTTTGAAAACCATAAAGTTTTCCTCCAAGTCCCATACGTTTTGGTCGGTTGAAGGCACCGAAGTCCCGGCCGTCTCTGCAAGCTCATCAATCGTATCATATGATAGCGGTTCTGGCGGTTTTTTATCTTTCCACATATCATCCATGCCTCGCAGTCGAATAATATCATGTTGAAAGACCTTATCGAATACCTTCTGGGCAAAATCGTCGGCTCCCATACTATCTCGTATTTCCTTCAGCGCGCGTGCCTCTTGATATAGTTGAGCGATCTCCTCCGCTATTTCAGTCCTCGGTTAGTGTGAAATGTACGCGGTTTCCCAGTCTCGCAGGATACGCTCGTACCATTCTCTTGATCCTCGGTATGGTCCAATTCTACGTCTTCTTCACTGGTTCCGAACAATTCCCTGCAAAAGGACGTTAGCCACGATTCTCTTCAATCTAGATGTCGAGGGAGGACTCACGGAAGCAAATAGCTCTTAGCCCATACTATACAGTGGATGGGTTGGCTGGGAGTACTTCTTATGGTACACACCGGAAACGACTTCGGGACTTGCTTGCTATTGCAATCGTAACATTCGGTAAGACCCTTAACGACCGTAAGCCTCCGCATATGCCCATCATATAGTGCCTATCACCCACCTTTTTTATAACCTGCACCTGGCCATTAAATCCCGTTGTACCGCTTTCGATCAGAGGAACATTCGCGGATAGACACATTCGATTAACATGCCTCCTCGCTTCAAGGTTATCAAGGGCATTGAAAACGATATCGAATTTGCTGAACCATTCAACATTAAATTGGCTATCTTTGATATTCGCATGGTGGGCTTCGAGTTTTGCTCTCGGTTGGAACCTGCTCGCTACTTCTTTTGCAACCTATGTTCAAGTGACAGGACGTTAGACTTCGGCGCGGCAGGGGAGTAGATGGGCTGGGAGTAGTGTAAACATACCAAAGCTTTAGACTTCTTGATATGCTCATGCCTAAAGAGAAACTGGCGATTCAAGTTGGACAAATCTATCGTGTCGAGATCGATGATGGTAACGGAGCCGAATCCTGTGAGAAGCAAATTCTTGAGCAATTCGCAGCCGATCCCCCCTGCGCCGACGAGCAGGACATGGGACTTTGAATCGCATTAGCATATATAACCACGAGCTCTATTGCTGAAGCTCTTGCCTACCTCCTTGAGCTTAGACGCGAGGGTTCCTAAGGACTGCTTCAGGTACTTGCCCCGGCCGTCCATTGTAGCTGGCGATTGAACTGGCGCAATGTCGAGATAAGGGTAAATCAAGTCTCACGATCGTAGCTAGAAGCAAGTCTAGAGCGAACCGACAGTACTTAAAGCAGTTGAAAAGGGAAGACGGTGGACGGACTTTGGCGGCGCGAAGGGACGGGGCGGCGTCATAGAAGGGAAGTGGGAGGAAGATTCTAGCTTTGAAAAGAAACGGCCAACTCTGCGGTTTGAACAAGGGAAACAGAATGAAAGTACAGAAAAGAAAAGAAAAAAACCGACACTGGACTGTAACGCATAGAATGGGTGCTGTTATTGTTGTTGCTGAGGCTTCACTTTGGTGTTGCTAAACTTTTGCGCGATAACGAAGCTAAAGTGATGGTGAAGTCATGCAACTTTTTATATGCAGGAGAACAGCACCGAGCAACAAAGTACATACATACATACAACTAGTATTGAGCTCATATATATATATGTGTATGTATGTATGTCTAGAATCTATTCAGAGGCGCAGCTATCCATATACTGGCGCCATTTCTTTTTTCCATCCGTTTGACTGGTCTTTGGCTTCATCAGCCGTAACAAAGCCTTTACATGTTGGATCGAACGTGCTATATCCTGCCACTGCTTTTGTATGAATGAGGATCTCACTCTTAGGTCAAGAAGTCCATCAAAGAAATAGTCATGTAGAAATCCATCCGGAGGAGGGCACTGGGTGTAACAGCCGTATATCATGTCATACGAGCATACGTAGTAAGACTTTCATGCTCAAAAAAGGTCCGTACATGTATATTTCTCAGAATATCAAGTATCTTCTGAAGCCCTAAGAACGATGAAGATAGTTGGCATGGAGCGCCCGAGACGTAGTTTATGGCTGCGCTGTTGCATATTCAAGTTTGGGTTGCTAGTTCTGCAGCAACTTCACCTTCATATCAACCATCTCACCGTCAAACAACACCTTTCTTTTACATGACAGAGTTATGTTGGAATAGCCAGAATACCCCTTTAGAAGCCGTTCTCCTTCTTTCTGCAGAAGCGCCGCTTGCATTTTAGATCAGCGCTTTTTTCTTTTTTGCGCGCTTCGTGCAGCAAATCATTTTTTTCACCTTGAAAAAGTCTATTCATTCAACCCCCTTTCCACACCCCCAACGATGTCTGACGATGAGGTCGATCTGGAGCTCCTGGAGCTCCTCCGAGAGTCCCTGGGGATGGGGAAGAAGAAATCAACCGCCCCGCCAGAAACAAAAGTCCTGCAGGGAGCCAAATATATATTTGATAATTCTATAGACGTTGCGCTGGATCCCAAGAAGACCAAAGCAGCAGCGCAGACGATCAGGAAGTTAATGCAGGCGAAGAACTATTCGACTGAAACATGGAGTAGTCATGAACTTCACCCCAAGGCCAAAGATGATGCCACGGTAGATTTTATTTTTACCATGGACTTGCTCAATTTCAGCTTCTGGTCGGAGAGAGACGAGGCGAGCAGGTTTGCTATCGAGTATCGGGGGAAGAGGTGGACTGGTTATTGGAGCCTGGTTGCTGCTTTGCAGAGAGCTTTAGATGAAGGTGGGCCATAATACGTGGAATCACCCTATGTATATTTGACTAATGTTGAATTCGGCAGAGATACCAATTACAAGCCCGGAGTTCTGGCGGGATGAGAATGAATGTACGGAAGATGCCCTAAGGCATGTCTTCCGGTCAGCCACAGATGAAGAGATCCCTCTCTTTGATGAACGATTAGCGTGTCTACGCGAGGCTGGAAATATTCTTTATAATGTACGTGAATCATCCATTGCCTCCCTAGCAGGTCCCGGTTGGTATATTGACTGGGCGACACCTCAGAAATATGAGTGTAGTTTCACAGAATGCATCGCAGAGGCCAACGGCTCTGCAGCAGCTCTGGTGAACCTCCTGGCGGAAGATTTCCCATGCTTTAGAGATGAAGCGGAATTCGATGGGAAAAAAGTACGCTTTTACAAGCGCGCCCAGATCCTCGTGGCAGATGTATGGGCGTGCTTCCAGGGGGAAGATTATGGTGAATTCCATGATATCGACAAAATCACCATGTTTGCCGGTTAGTTTTCTATTGCCCTATACTATTACAGTATGATCTTTATTCTTACTGTCGAATAGATTACCGCATTCCACAGATGCTTCATCAGCTGGGGTGTCTACTTTACTCGCCACCTTTGGATAGTCTGATCCGTCGACATATGCTAATTCCAAGTGGGAATAAGCGAGAGCTCGAGCTGCGCGGCACAAGTATCTGGTGCGTTGAGCTTATACGTCAAGAAATTCAGCGGCTCGAACTTGAGGAGAATGATACCCAGGTGGATATGCTGGATGAGAAAAAGAATGAACGAACTGGCCCGAAAGGAATCAATGCCATTTTGATTGACTACTTTTTATACGATACGATGAAGGACATGGAAAAGGAGGGCAAGGAGGCGATTCCTCACCACCGGACGAGAAGCATCTGGTATTAGAATAGACAAAAACTTCTGGGTAGAATTTATAGATGTTTGGCAGATAGACTGATGATCGTCAATGGATTCATTTTTATTTTTTGTTTTTGCAAGACTCATGATTAGCTATCCTACTACTTGTACAGGTCCAATTCCGTAATGGACAAATGTCAACCGGGTATCCCAATAACTCATACAAAATAAGGGGGAAAAAACAAAAAGCCAAAGCAGGCAGAACAAATGAAATCAGCTTTTCAGGACTCCAAACAAGAATGGGAAATTACGTAAAGTCGTTAGAGAATTAGTTAGTTCGGTAGCTCCGCCTACCCATTCGCTCAGCCCTCAGTCCTCGGTGCCTCTTCGGCCTCCGACGCCTCCTCTGTCTTCTCGATCCATTGCATGATTCCTGCTTTCCACCTCTCATATTCTTGCATCTTCTCTTGGCTTAGGTAGTCGAAATCATCGTGCATCATGGTGCCGAGCCCAGGAAGTAAGCGTGGCAGATTGTCAGGTCGTGCGTTAACAGCTCTGGCAGAACGAGACGCCTTCCGATTCTTCAACATTCGCTTCGTAGGACTAATCACATCTTCATCCTCGTCGTCAAGGTATCCTCCAATATCTCCCCTTCCTCCAAACGGTGCCTTGCCCTTTTGAAGCTGATCGACCTCTGCCTTGGTAAGTTCTGGTACGTTCTCATACCATTCGTGACCCGCAGTCCAATCCCACTTCATTATCAACATAATCCAGGTGTCGACTTCCTCGACAGCATTGGAGCCTGAAATGCAGGCATCAGGTAAACCCACGCCAGTTATCGCAGCTTGTACCATATTCTCGTATGTCGTTTCATCAATGGGTGGAACTTCACGTTTGGGATCAGACATTGACATTCCAATCTTGCGCGAATATACGATGAAAAAAACAGCGACGATTAGGGCCGTGATTCGCTCTTGGTAGAATTTTCGCTCCTTTGTAGCTTCCTGCTCGGCTTTTCGTGATTTATTATTGTTGCTATTCGCGACTTTCTCATTCATTAAGAGGTCATGGATGAATGGTTCTGACTTTTCATATCGTGAGTCGGATGAGATCAAGGTCAGAATTGAGGATATTCCGGCGAATATATGTGGGGGGAACGTCATGGCGAATCTGGGACGGGATAATGGTGTGCAATTGGGAACTTGTGCGGCAAGGGTTTCGCAAGCTCGTCTGATCACAGGCATTGTCCAAGCGGGTGCATCTGTGATTGCACCAGTGGGTTTGGAAGAGGAGGGTTTCTTTGGAGAGCTTTTCACATTTTGGTGGCTTGATCGAGATGTTGCGGCTGTGGAATATTCTTTGGTTGTGGTTGAGGAATGTTGTCGGTCTCGTAGTCTTGCTGATGCTCGGCGTTTGGACCCAGCAGACGCATCTGTAAGTGATTGTTCCAAGTACTGGTAGAGCTTCTTATAGACACGAGGAGGACAAGGAGGTCTGCTGATCGGTGGGGGAAGTTGTAACGATTTCATCATCCTAAACACAGCTGAGATTTAGCACTTTGTGTGTTGCAACTGAACGGTAACTGACTTTGCACCATCCAACAGAACAGCAACTGAACTGACCTTTTGCAAGCAATTTCAGCACAAGCATATGGCCTAGCAATCTCCATCTCTGGCTTCAAGCTGGTGCCATAAGTCCGAGACTGAGTGACAAGAAACGAAGCTAGCGTTATCAGCTCTCGTGGAAGCTCATCTGCAACACCAGGCAGAAGATTAGCTAGCGACTGCTCAATGGATTTGTTACTCATTGTGAGTGACTACCAGATCCCAAAAACAGCCAGAGCTATGTGAGCGACCATGTATGTTTTGTCTTGGTGGAGGAGAAAATGATAAGGCATTGTCTGATAGCTTTCTTGTGCTAATCGCGACTTTGTCACGCTAAGGCGCGCTCGCGTCTGGCGATAAGATTAACTAACGCTAGCATCTGCACGTGACCGACTGGCGCACCTTCTGGAACAGTTTCGGATGAAGCCCCGAAGAACGGGACGAACTGCCAAAATGCGGAGAATCGATCGTGGGACAAAAAGTCAACGAGTCTACAAACCTGGGACAAGGTCCCTTCAGGCTTACCGAACCTTTAGAGTGGCAAAAGACGGTTTATGTGAGGGTTTTATTACAGTGTTGAGAAAGCGACCGGTCCGATTCAGAACTTCGGCTGCCCTTACATACAGGCACGACGCCGGAGTTTCGTCCTTAGCACCGTTTTTTCTACCGCCGAGATATACCAAAACCAGCCAACCGGAGCATCACGTAATACAGGCTTAAACGCCGCTCGGCATGTAGGAACGAGCAACCATGGCCGATGGCGGGGTGCAGCAAGGATATTTCGGAGCATTCTTATCTGGAGAGGGGCTCGTTTGTATGCCGCGGGTCAGACTGGCCGTTGTCGGCCTATACCAGCGGATAGCATATATATGAAGCGCTTTCTCTCGGACATAGCGAAACATCAGACTTGAAGAATACCAGTTTGTTAATTTAATCATAATCTCATATACATATACGTACTCACTTATATTTAAAACTATGGCGCAAACGTACAAGGAAGTATCTGCCATCGCGCAGAAAAGAAGAGACGACGCTCTCGATGCCTTCTGGACTATACCCGAGGTTAAGGAGGATGAGCTGCCCAATGACCTGAGATCATTCCCAAAGACCTCAGGTTTATTATCCGCACAAGAGCTGGAGATCATCAACTCAGATGCGCCGACCCTTCTACAGCAGATTAAGGAGAAGAAGCTGTCATCAGTAACGATAACTACAGCCTTCTGCAAATCCGCCGTCATTGCCCAGAAACTGGTGAGCTCTCTTTTTAGACACTTGGCTATTCTATCTGCTAACCGTTACTGCAGACGAATAGCGTTACGGAAGTCTTGTTCAAAGAGGGCTTAGAACGGGCGAAATATCTCGATGAATACCTCGAAAAAACCGGGACCACCGTTGGGCCCCTTCACGGCCTTCCAATCTCCCTAAAAGACAACTTCATGACTCCACCATATCCCTCCTCTATCGGCATGTCAGTATGGGCAAATGTCCCAACAGAAAAGGAATCGACCATGGTGACCGTCCTCCGAGAGCTAGGAGCAGTCTTTTATGTAAAGACCAATGTACCCACTGCCATGATGATGTCCGAGACCAACAACCGAGTTTGGGGCGAAACTAGAAACCCCATCCACAAGGGCTCGACATGCGGAGGCTCATCTGGCGGTGAGGGAGCTCTTATCGCCATTAAAGGCTCCCCCCTGGGAGTTGGAACGGATATTGGCGGTAGTATCCGGTTCCCATCTGCACATAACCATCTGTACGGTCTGAAGCCCTCCTTCGGCCGCTTCCCCAACTGGGGAGGAAGATCGGGTATCCCCGGACAAGACTTCATCAACTCCATCTGCGGTCCAATGTCGACGTCTCTCCAGTCCACCAAGGCGTTCTGCGAGGCTGTCTTGTCTGAAAAGGCCGCACCATGGGATATCGATACAAAGGTCATCCCCATGCCATGGAGGAAGGACGTCATCCAACCAAAGGGCCGCAAGTTGCGCATTGGTATACTCGGAATCACTGACGGGAACATCACCTGCCATCCACCAGTCGAGAGAGCAATCAACGAAGTGACCAAGAAGCTGAAAGAGGCCGGTCACGACGTATTCGACTGGGCACCCGAAAACCATAAGGATCTCGTTTCAGTCTTGACCGAAGCCTTTGATGAATTCGGTTCGGGTGCAATTAACCCCCAGCTTAAGGCTTTCCAAGAACCAGAATTCGGAGCAATGACCCGCGTGTTCAAGGGTGACAGCGACTTTGACCAAGAGAAACTACGAAAGATGATCATTCGAAGGAATGACCTGCAAAAGGCGTATCTGGACCGCTGGATGGCCACCAAGACAGACACTGTCGGGCCAATGGACTGCTTCATCGCTCCAGTCGCTGCATCTGCGGCTCCCAGATTAGGCTTGATCCAAACCCTCGATTATATTGGATTCACTGGCTTTGCAAACGTCATTGGTAAGCTTGCCTTGGTTCACAACGCTTGATTCGGTTGTCCTAGGACGAATGCTAACATTTATACTCTCTAGATATCCCAGCTTGCACATTCCCAGTCACCTATGTCGACAAGGCAGTCGACTTTAAGAGACCAGACGGCAGCTGGACACCTCTTAATGAGAAGGACGTAGCGATGCAAGCCGACTATGACCCCGAGTTTTACCACGGTGCTCCCGTCTCACTGCAGCTCTATGGCCGACGATTGGAGGAAGAGAAGGTCATGGAGATGGTTGAAGTTGTAGCGGACGTCGTCAAATTCCAGAGCAGGAATTAGGAGTAGATTGGAATCATATAGCATAGCATAGCCCTCTTGTCCATATATATATAGTTGCTTGAATAGAGATTGAATACCAGCCGTTCTCTACTTTGTAGTATACCATTCAGCGCTTTAGCCAATTAGGAACATCGTTGCCATGGACAACCAACCAAACCAGAATACGAGCAAGCAGGCAGCAAAGGCCCAACTATCTCTGTGTCTGTCCTTTTTTCATCAGAATTCATACCGTCATTATCTGCAATCGAGCCATCCACGTTAAGATCATTAGCAGTCACTTCAGAGGAAAGAAGAAATACACACGATGCCTCCCCGTCGACGATCCGGAAACGCCACAACAGCCCGGCACAGCAACCAGCCCACTCTCCGTTTCGGAAATCAATCAAAAGTCTCCAAACCCTCATCGACCGCTCCCTCTTCCTCTCTAGGGAAGGACCTTAAAAGTAATCGACGATCCGTATCTCCCGCCAAAGACTCGCCCACACTCACACCCACCGCTGAAATCCAACTTGACGAAACCAAAGCCAAACCAGAGACTAAGGCCGAAACTGCACCCGCACAACAACCGGCTGAGGCCTCGCTGTATTCTGAGAATGTGGTTAGAGAGCAGTCGAAGGTTGAAGCGGAGCAGCCACGGTCGGAAGAGGATGAGCGAGCGCTAGAGTTGACGGATAGGGATTTGAAGAAGTATTGGCGGGCGGAGGAGGAGAATAGGATTGCGCCGAGGGGTGAGTATCTACGTTCTTTTTGTGTTTCGAGAATTACGAGTATACTGATTGTGGCTGTTGCTGGATAGTACATCAAGAAGACCTAAGTGTGAACGATAGGATACTACGACATTTTGACCTATCAAGCCAGTACGGGGTGAGTTTATCCCTCCATCTATACCAGCTATAACAACCATTCGTGAAATATCCCTGTGCTACACCGGATCGTTAACTAACTCGCCGTTCTATAGCCGTGTATCGGAATCGCGAGGCTAAAACGATGGCGACGAGCGCACATGTTGAACCTGAATCCTCCACTTGAAGTTCTCGCCGTATTGCTAAAGGCCGAAGCACGAGGGGAGCTGAACGAGCAGGCATATGTGGATGAACTATTGTCGTAGATACGATACGTTCTTGTCGTTTCCCGCGCTCTTTGTTCTTGCCGACTCCGCCTCGTGCTCGTCTGTGTCTCCCCGTTTTTGTATATATGGCCAGTGGAGTTTTGGATCTTGGTTTCTTCTCGTGTGATATACTTGTTTTGGCGTTGTTGGGATAAGATTGGATAGGATAGGAGTTTCTAGGCATCCGGTTGATTTTCTAGCAGTGGATAAATATATTATTATCTCGTGCAAGCGTTGAGAAAAGATAGCGCAGTCATTGTTCGGTCGTCATTTCATCAACATCATCGCCGTCGTCATCGCCATCGCCATCGTCGTCGATCCAGTTTCAAGCTGGACTGTTAATTGTATCAGGACCACCTGCTAGTCGGCTCAGCGTTAACCCCAGAGCATCCCCATATGGCTGTACATATGCGACCCCATACTCCGCAAACCTCCCACGTGCAACGCACTCCGAGGTAAAGCCGGAAGTTATCAGCATGAGGCCAAACAGCAAACGGGTCCATACATATATACATCCATATATAACAATTTACCAGCAAAGCACAATTATGAATGGCTCGCACAGACAGCGTGTTCTGAACGAGCATAAATGCCGAGCCGCACTATGCATATCCATTCAGCGCAAGTAAGCGAGCCGTCCATACATACCAGGCCGTACTAGGTACATACGGGTAGTATGTAAGTATGTAAGGAACGAGAGCGGGATCTAGCATCAGACCAGGGGGAGCGGCCGGGGACCAAGCGAGAAGCACAGAAAAAAGGAAAAAAGAAAAAAAAGACCATCAAGTTACGGACGAGCTCGCAAGTTGAGAGTCACAGCTACTTCGGACAGACTTGACACTCGATCTAGACCAAAGAGCCAAGGAGAGAGATTCAATAATGTAACGCCTTTTGTTTGATGGCGGGTGGAATTTGCTTATCTGAAAAAGCATGCACACAGAGGCTAGACGCCGACGCCTGAGAGAGCAGATGGATGTGTTTACCCCTGATTGGAATGCATTTAATCCAATGATAGCTACCGTATTTAAAAACCCCCTTTTCGGTGCAGACAGAAAATACATTACAAAGTATGCTGCTGTGGGAATTGGGACTCCGTACTTCTCCCCCGGCCGAACAATTCACATGTTGGGCCGAGCCCGAGCATTCTCTATCTAATTCGAGAGCATGGAGGATAAATTGTAAATTAATCCCCTGACTAGTAAGCTACATACATGCATGAATGGATGCACGGTCAAATTAGATGAGATCCACAGAACTTGTCCAATGTCTGGACAAATCTGGGGAGGAGAAAAAAAAATTAATTAATTTTTTTCTTTGAGGGCGCTGGACTAGACCACTAAGGTGCATGAGGGTATTTTTACTTTTTCCTATCGCCGCCCCCTTCTCCCGCGATCTAGAAGATGGGGCAAGGGGTTTGACAGGCGAGATGCGAGATTGGATGGGGTGACTGGAGGCGCGGTGGAAAGAAAAGGGGGAAATGTATAACCAGCTATCATCCAAGTTGCAACAGGAAGAGTGGAAAGCTGATGGCAGCGACTGCATTGACAGGGCAGATGAGAGTACGATTGGTCGCCCGTCGTTTTACGGGACGGAAGAAACAAACCAGTTGAACCGTCAACCGTCAAACCACCAACGATGGCAGCTGATTGACTGAGAGATGAAGCTTCCCTGCGAAAAGAGGAGCCGGATATGCAGGTACGTACGAACCATCGACTATTTAGTTTTTCAGCAGCAACCACGCAGGAAGAAGTATGCAGTAGCAGCAACTCCCAACACATTACCACCTTTGGATCACCTTTGGATCACATGTATCACCGACCTTTGAAGAGAATCCGGGGAAATGAGCCTTGGAGGAGTCGGAGGGGAGAGACCCAAAAATAGTGCGTCTTGGGTAGAGACACGACGCGGTTCGGATTTCGACCGTGCGGAGTATCTCATACGACAGGACAGGAAGCGAGGAGAAGATGTACGTAGTATGTACAGAACAGCAAGACGCACAGTAGCATCGTGTCGGACCTAGGCTACGGTAAAGCTAGTTGATAAGGCGATGCGATACCCGAACGTGAAGGCGATGACGATCGGTTATGTATGTATATACTGGTTGGATAAAAATAACTGAGGCAAAAACGGCTGGTGTGATCGCCGCTGGACATCGCTACAACAGAGGTGGGAATGTTTCAAGCGTGTTGCTGTTGTTGTGGTGGTGATATTATTACCACGATCAGTATTATTATTGTTACGCGGGAGACGTGGCCAGGATAGAGAGACACCCCGGATCGGCAGGTCGATGTCACATTGCCAATCACCTTTGGCGCTGAAATTACGCGTGATGATCATAATAGAGAGGATGATATTTTGTGGACTGAGCGATTATTGGAAGAAGCAGCTCGGGGCGAAAGCTGTTTTAGCAGAATCCACCAGTCAAATCTCCGTTGCATCCTCCCTCTCTCTCTTCCCTCTCTAGCTGTCGTTCCTTTTTCCTCTTTTTGTCTTTTCATTTCTTCTTCGTTCTTCTCCCGCGCTTCCGCCGATGATGTCGTTCTCTCCAGTTCCAAGTTTCGCCTCAAAGTTTGTACTTCGGATGATGATGATGGGAAAGAAAGTATCCAGGTTTGGCAAAAACCCACACGGGGGTCCTCTTGGGGGTCCTTGGAGAGTCTCAAGGGATAACTCGATTAGGTATGGACTTTCAAGCAATAAATACGTTACGGAGTTACCGTACGCCAGCGTAATTCTGACAGTACGTTGGTATGGACTAGACCAATCATCGTACGTCGGGTGGGTCTTCATGTGAGACATGCAAGAAAAAAAAAGAGGAGGATTTGCCGCTCACACCTGCCACCAGAGACACTTGACAGTCAACATCTACAAAGTACATACGATGTAGTGTATGCTAAGACTCGCCACGGTGATGTATGTAGAGTGTATACATACTATGACTCTATGCTAAGCTTATCCCTACTCTTAATACCCTGTTATTACACATACGTAAGACCTGGGAGAACCGCGGTTTGGTTTACCATCCCGTATGGTAACTGTATGGCGGGAAGGTCCGAGGCCTACAAAGGCATGTGAATCTTTCACACATACAGACCACAGTACAGACATCCATACAGATACCGCGTATTACCAGGCGCTGCACGGCGGGTGTGGGGTGTGGATCCAGCCACCCTTATTTCCCTTTCCTTCTTCTTCTTCTCTCTCCCTTTTCTGGTTTGCCCCAGCGAATGAGTTATAAAAAGTTGTCATCCTCCCCGCCCTTTCTTTTCTCTCTCTTCCTCTCTTCTCTCCTCCAACCTCATCGCAACACTCGTTTACTGTCGTTCTCGTTTGCAGTTACTTTAATATAATCTAATCCCAAATCTTCGTTGATTTCATATCAATCTTTTATATCTGCAAAGATGAAGTTCTCCACCGCTGTCGTTGCTCTCGTTGCCGCCGGCATTGCCCAGGCCCAGATCCCAGATGTCCCAACCTGCGCTGTATGTTCTCGTCCACTCTGATAGCTTGAGAGCCACTACTAACATCTCTCCAGCTCCAATGTTTCCTTGATGCCTTAGGCTCTGGTCCTTGTGACGATCTCCTTGACTTCAAGTGCCAGTGCAAGCGCGAGGAGCTCCCCGGCCAGATCACCCCCTGTGTCAAGAAGGCCTGTGAGGTCTCTGACCAGATCTGTACGTTTACATTCTAAAGCAAGATTCACAATCATTCCAATACTAACATTGAACAGCCGTCTCCGACTCCGTTGAGGAGCAATGCTCCAAGGCCGGTGCTCCCATCGATCTCCCACCAATTGAGACCGGTGAGCCATCTCCCACCGAGGAGCCAACTGCCGAGCCCACCGAAGACCCAACTGAGGAGCCAACTGAGAAGCCAACCGAGCCCCCAACTGATGCCCCAACCACCGAGGCTCCCCCAGTCCCAACTGGCACCGGCACCGGTGGCCCAGGCCACCCAACCGGCACTGGCTCTTTCTCCCACACCGCCACCCCAACTGCTTCTCAGCCACCATTCAACAATGTTGCCCCTGGTATCCAGGCCAACGTTGCCGGTATGGGAGCTGTTCTCCTTGCTCTCGCTGCTTACCTGTAAATTTGCAACCTAGAGCCGCCATTGTTACCAATAACAGTTTCTCCTTTTGAACACTTCTTTTTGTCTTTCTTATAAACACCCCTTTTTTCTCTTTTTCTTATTTTTATATACCGCTGTTTACTTATTATATCCCAAATGACCTCGTTTAATGTGCATGCTAGATGACGGACGAAAGCAAATGTTTCTCGGGAGGTCGGGGGTCTTTTTGGAACATTGCTTGGAGAACCTCGGGCGCTCCTCTACAAAACTATTTGTGTCTATATATACGATGCGTTGTGCCTGGAAAATCTAATCAAGATGTCTTATCTCGACCTCTCTTTTCAATCGAGTTCCACCCCCTCTCTATCATTTGTTTATGGGATGCAAGCAGAGGAAAACAGAAAAAAAAAAAGAGAAGATGGGAGAAAGCAGAAGAGGTCCAAAAGGGAAGTTGTGTTGTGTTTCCCCTACCCTAATAATAATATTTTTTTTATATACTGTATCTATCAACAATCAATTCCACTGTACTGTATATCTTGATTCCTATTGTGTTGTCCGCTGATTCAGTATCATGGAGCTCTGTTTACAACTGGCTCGCATGATTAACTTTTTGCGTCGTCACCACCCAAGCAAACCCAGTCTTTTAGGCTTCCCGAACCAGCCAACCAACCACCGCCATTATCCGCCTGTCGTCGTCGTCGCTTCGTTACGTGGCCATCCTCACTCCGCCTTGGAAGTGAAAGACAAAAGAAGCAGATGATGGAAATGAAAATAAATTGTCCTACCGATCGACAGTCTCTCAGCTGTACGGCTCCATCTTATATTTAAATTTGGTGGATGCCGATTACTAGTGGTGGGGAAGAATGCATGAACAGGTGATGATGATGCCTGTTTGTTTACATGGTGATGATGACGATGGTGATGTTGTGTTGTTGTACAAGCATGAACAAGGTATATGTATGGTAACGATGGATGTACAGCTATGTAATTGTTGTGTAACTGTCAGGGTTCGTTCCGTGGCTAATCTGGATAACTTTTCACAGTGGCTGGTGGTGATGGCTGGATAACTTTCAACACTCCTTCGTATACACCTCAAGTCTAGCTTTTTCTTGTCTATATCGAGATCGTCATGAGTGGCGTTAATGTTGGCAGGTATAAGGCGGCGGCTACAGACGGGATGGAACCGTCACTGTCGTCGTCGCCGTTGCAATGCTACGATCGATTTCTGCCATCGTAATGTCTCGAATGGTTGTGTTACCTCAGAACCGGCCAGATGTTCTTGCTTCCTGGTTTGGGTGGAAGGTATGGTTCTGGCTAACGGTGGAAGGAAGTATACCAGATGGTTAGGAGATATCCAGATGGTGTCTGATGAAGACTCGTTAAGGAGGCACAATGTGTGATACACTTGCTCTTCCCTCTACAGTAAGGCAGTACCTTCTTACTATGAGCCATCATGGACCCCAAAGGGGACATGAACATGTTTACTCTCTATACCCAGTTCATCATCATCACATATCCATCAATTCCACACAGCTGAACCAAAGGGACCTTGAACCTCATGTTTAAACGTGCTCCCAGAGTCCAGGAGAAGCCCACCGTGCTGGGGAAAAAGGACTGGAGCTACCTCCCAGGTAACGTCCAGGATGAGATCCTCTCTCTTGTCGCACGTCTACCCGTGTTCTCCAGCCTCATACCCATGACATCTCGAACGGCCCGTGGTAAAAAGTACTGGAAAACCGTTATCTTGCCTACCCTAACGGTGTCCAGTAAGCTGTCACTCAAAGCCTCATTCAGCCTCCCTGAACAGAACTAACAGACTGCAGAGGAT
This sequence comes from Arthroderma sp. MBC 929, assembly GCA_030789285.1. Lineage (NCBI taxonomy): Eukaryota > Fungi > Ascomycota > Eurotiomycetes > Onygenales > Arthrodermataceae > Arthroderma > Arthroderma sp. MBC 929. The sequence goes on along the minus strand of JARJUX010000008.1, from coordinate 201,937 downwards.
TGGTACACTTCAATGATAGTGCTAATCTCCGCCAACGGGCCAGACGCCCTCCTCGACTATGCACCAGAGAGCTACTTCAGGCTCCATCTAGACACTCACATCTACACGATCAGCCAATGCGCCATGCCTCTGTACGCCCGTATAACCATGAAAATGAAAAGGCCAATCTCAAGACACCACCCACTCATCGTCAGAAGGCTATCATGGTACCTTATTCGGTGTCTGGATCGGAACTTTGCACACTGCGTCGGCACCCTCTTGCTCTGGGGAGCTAGCCCGGACGCTAAAACTGAAGACGGGTACTCTGCCCTCTACCTTGCTGTCAAACGCCGGAAGCCAGCTATGGTTGATATCCTGATCTCGCATAAGCCGAGTAAATACGAGGAAGAGGATGGTCGCTCTCCACTTGCTCTTGCTGCAATGACGTACCAGGTTCATGCGATGTATTCGCTACTAGCCGGTGGTGCGAGTCCGTATATCAAGTTCACGTACGGGAAGAAAAGTCACAGTTTGGCTTCGTGGGTTTGTCTGTGCGCGGATCCGAGGATGGTCAAGTGTTTGATTGATCATGGTGTGGATATGCTGAAGATGGTGAAAAAGGATGTGGACCATCCGCTTGTAATTGCTGCGGCGGCGGATAATATTTTTGTTGTCGAGTGTTTGTTGGAAGCGGGTGTCAAGTGCAAGAATATTGAGCGTGTGATGTTTGCTAACAAGATGAAGTGTCCACCGAGGATTGTGTCGCTTTTGACGCGCCATAAGCAGTGGCCTCAGGTGCTATGCAATTAGGTGCGTTGCTATTATTTATGGACAGGATTAGGCTGGTATGTTAGCTGGTATGTTAGGTATGATGGAAGAGGTACACGTTTAATCATCAATATAGATACCTACCACTACTGAGGAATTCAATAAAGTGTATAGAACTAAAAGGATATATATTTATTATTCTGAAGCTGCATGCACCCCACGACTGCTAAAGCAAGGTATTAATTAGGAACAAACAAGTTTGGATTTTTTTCTTTCTTCTCTTTGATAGGTTTACTCCGCTAAAAAAAAGAATCAAGCAACACCGAATTCCTTAATGGGGGAAGTCTTCCCGCTAAGCGCCAAGGGGACAATACCACTAACATGCATCTCGGGGCCATAGACATGCATATCCAACCCCAACTCCTCACCGACAGCCTTGATATTCCTAAGACCCTCCTGGTAATTGGGCCCAGCACGACGGACCCAGATCTGAACCTTGTGCTCGTTCAGGATGGGCGCAACCTCTCTTAGGGCACGAATGACTCCCTTGAAAGTAGTCGCGACATTGGTGAAGTTGGCAATACCACCGCCGATGAAGAGAACTTTACCCTCTGGCCTGGTAGGGGCGCGGAGCATCAAGTCCAACACTGTACGAGCATAATTGTACGTCTGCGTCTCGGTAGGAGCACCGGAGTATTCACCATAGTTGGCCAATTCAGACACAAAGCCAGCGGACGCGATGGCATCGGCGTAGACGACCGAGGCACCACCACCCGCGACAAGGGTCCAGATACGTCCCTCCGAATTGAGGACAGTGAGCTTAAGCGACGCGCCGGTCTTAGCGTCCATGTCGGAGATGTATTTCTCCTCTTTGCTGAGCTCACGACCAAAGGGGGCAGGGAAGTCCATGGGTGGACCTGCGTCGATGGTGACTTTGTCATCTGCGGTTCCGACGGCGCGGATTCCCAGGGCAGCGGGACTGCGTGCAATGGCCCATTTGGTGCCGCATTCGAACTCGGCGGTCTGGTCTAGTTTGGCTGCGAGATCGAGGAAGTGGACTTCTGCGGAGGTCTTGTCTGCGTTGGGGATGACGACCAGAGGGTTGATTTCGAGATAGGTGAATTGGCAGTCTACGTAGACTGCGTAGAGGCGGGTGATGAAGTCGACCAGGACGTTGTGCAGGCCCTGGGGGATCTTGGAGAGGAGGGAGGACGCGATCTCCTGGTTGGAGGGGTAGTTTTTGAGGTTGACGGGGATAAGCATCTTTTCGGCCTTGGCGTCGACATCGCCCACGTCGACTCCTCCTTCGTGGGTGAAGAGGATCCAGTCGCCCTGTTAACATCATTAGTATGGAAGATAAATGGTAATAGAGTAATGGGAGTAGGGTGTACCTCTCGGACGGAGTTTATGTTGATGTAGTATTCAGTCTCCTGGGGATGAGGGACAAATGGCTCAACCAGGAACTGTCGCAAGGTACCAACGACTGTCTCGACCTGCTGAGCCTTGCCGGCACGAGCAGCAATCCACGCTCTGGCATCGGCCCAGGTCTTGTTGAGAGCGAGAAGACCGCTCTTGCCTCGTCGCTTGATCAATTGATCTGGCTTAGCGACGAAGCGGGCGTCTTGGGCGAGGAGCCATGGGTAGGTAGACTCTGCCTGGTCGAGGACGGCATCTACAGAGACGTCTTCAGGGAAGTGGAGGGAGGCGAGCTTTGCGGGAGGGTTGTGAGAGGCAGGACGAGGGAGAGGAGAGGGTTTGACGACAGGAGAGCGGGTGAGATGATAGTTAAGAATGGCCTTGCCATCAGCTTCGAAGATGGATTTAGCGGACATTGTGGTAGATTAGAGAGTATGTAGAGGAGAGAGTATGTAGAGTATGTAGAGTAGGAGAGAGGTAGAGAATTAGAGGAAGAGAAGTAGGAGAGAGAAAGAGAGAGAAAGGTGTGAGATGAAAAGAATTCAAAATAAGCTGATGAGCTCTTTTCCTCTCTTTGGGCCAGAAGACGGTGAGCGGGACGAGGCTAAACCACGTCAGGGATAGATAAAGTGTGGTGGGGAGAGAAAAGGCTGTGGGGTTGTTGGGCAGACACAGGGTTAAAATAATAATATATGTGAATATATATAATATATGTACGGAGTATGAACAATATATATGGAGATACGAAGCTGACCAGGCTGAGATATTCTATTCTCTTCTAAATCGTCTCTAAATACTCCAAAATACTCTCAAAAGACGCAAAATACTCGAAATATCCTCCTCTAAATCTCCATTACACTCTCGCTGTTATCAGCGTATTCGTTCCATTGGGGACACGCTAACCAGACAAGGTTAGCCAGCCGTGCGTTGTTTTGTTGTTTGGCTCTTCTTGGTGTGGAGACAGCTTTTTGCCAAAAGGTTCAGAGCTTCGGTCTCGTCGTCTTCGCCAGCTCTTCTTTCTTCTTCTCCTGCTCATCTTCTTCTTTTATCTTTTTTTTTCTCTTCTTCTCCTGTTCATCTTCATCTACTCTCCTTCTCTCCCTGCTTCTTCTCCTCGCTCACTTCCTCCCCCTACAGCCCGAAGAATATTACCATCTGCACATCTAGACCCCGCTCACCGCCTCATATTATAATCGCCAGGTATGTTCACCACCACCATCACCACCACTGCTACTGCTGCTACCACCGCCATCTGCTTCCTGCTAACTCTCGCAGAATCATCATGCCTTCCGCTGAAACCACCGACAGCGGTGCTCTCTCCGCCAACGATAACATCCGCCGTTTCGCTGGTGGCAGCAGACCTTTGACCCCCGCCGCCTTCAACCTCTTCCACAACAAGACAAGATGCTTTGTATAGTAAGTCTCCTCCTGCTACAGCTTCTACGACCTGTTCTAACTCCTCACAGTGGAATGCAACCCAGAGCTGTTCAGGGTATGCTCGACTTTGATTTTATCTGCAAGCGATCCACCCCCTCCGTCGCTGGTATCATCTACACCTTTGGCGGTCAATTCGTCTCCAAGATGTACGTCTCCATTCAATCTCTATTTTTTGCTACATTCTAACACCTTGCAGGTACTGGGGAACTAGCGAAACCCTGCTGCCCGTCTACCAGGACGTCGGCAAGGCCATGGCCAAACACGCAGATGTCGACACCGTCGTCAACTTTGCCTCCTCTCGAAGTGTCTACACCTCCACCATGGAATTGATGGAGTACCCTCAAATCAAATCTATTGCCATTATCGCAGAAGGTGTCCCTGAAAGAGTACGTTTTACCTTTTTTGAAACAACCCTCGTGTAACACTCCGCAAGGCTAACTATAACGGCTTCATATAGCGCGCACGTGAGATCATGGTTGCCGCAAAGGAGAAGGGTGTTACCATCATTGGTCCCGCTACCGTCGGAGGAATTAAGCCAGGTGCCTTCAAGATTGGTAACACTGGTGGTATGATGGATAACATCGTTGCCTCCAAGCTTTACCGCAAAGGCTCCGTCGGCTACGTTTCCAAGTCCGGCGGTATGTCCAATGAATTGAATAATATCGTTTGCCAAAACACAGACGGTGTACACGAAGGTGTTGCCATTGGTGGTGACAGATACCCTGGTACTACTTTCCTTGACCATATGCTTCGATACCAAGCAGATCAAGACTGCAAGATCCTACTTCTCCTCGGTGAGGTCGGAGGTGTTGAAGAATACAGAGTCATTGAAGCCGTCCAGAATGGTACCATCACTAAGCCAGTTGTTGCCTGGGCCATCGGTACTTGTGCCAGTATGTTCAAGACTGAAGTCCAATTCGGTCACGCTGGTGCCTCTGCAAACTCCCAGCTTGAAACTGCCGTCCACAAGAACAAGTGTATGAGAGAGGCGGGCATCCATGTCCCCAACACCTTTGAGGAACTCCCCGAGGTCCTCGCCAAAGTCTACCAGGCCGAGCTGAAGAAGGGTAGCATCAAACCCCAGGCTGAGCCAATCCCACCCAAGATCCCAATTGATTACTCTTGGGCCCAGGAGTTGGGTCTCATCCGTAAACCAGCTGCTTTCATCTCCACCATTTCTGATGACCGTGGCCAAGAGCTTTTGTACGCTGGTATGCCCATCTCCGATGTCTTCAAGGAAGACATTGGTATCGGTGGTGTCATGTCTTTGCTGTGGTTCCGCCGACGTCTGCCTCCATATGCCAGCAAGTTCTTGGAGATGGTCCTCATGTTGACTGCCGATCACGGTCCCGCCGTGTCTGGTGCCATGAACACCATTATTACCACCAGAGCCGGAAAGGATCTTATCAGTGCCCTTGTGTCTGGTCTCTTGACGATCGGGTCCCGATTCGGTGGTGCCCTTGACGGTGCCGCTGAGGAATTCACCAAGGCTTTCGACAAGGGCCTCAGCCCACGTGACTTTGTTGACACCATGCGAAAGGAGAACAAGCTCAGTACGTTGAAACAGCCCCCCTTTGAGAAACCTTCTGATCAAATTAATTAACCTAAATAATAGTTCCCGGCATCGGTCACAAGGTCAAGTCCCGCGCCAACCCGGATCTCCGTGTTGAGCTCGTCAAGGAATTCGTTGTCAAGAACTTCCCCACCCACAAGCTTCTCGACTATGCCATTGCCGTCGAGACCGTGACCACCTCCAAGAAGGACAACCTCATCCTCAACGTCGACGGCTGTATTGCCGTAAGCTTCGTCGACCTTCTCCGGAACTGCGGTGCCTTCAGCCCCGAGGAAGCCGAGGACTACCTCAGCATGGGAGTGCTCAACGGCCTCTTCGTCCTTGGTCGCAGCATCGGTTTGATTGCCCATTTCCTCGACCAGAAGCGTCTGCGCACCGGTCTCTACCGCCATCCATGGGATGACATCACCTACTTGCTCCCAAGCGTCGCCAAGGGTGCCCCTGGCGCCGAGGGCCGTGTCGAAGTTAGCATGTGAATATGATAAACAAGAGAAAAGAAAAAAAACCAGCATCAAAGCCAGCGGTGTCCAGAAAACGTATATATCGAGCCTTATTTTCTTCCGCCTGTCCACTTTAATTTCGATTTTCTTTAGATTCCCCCTCTCTACCTACTTACTCCCTTTTACCTTATAATGTTAGTTACGTTTGATAACGCTCGAACCAAAAAAAATCCAAGATGCCAGACAGGGGTCTATTATCCATTATTATTTTAGTATTCATATTAATATTGTATCCATGATGGTGACTACAAGGGCAGCAAGGCTACTCGTTATTCGTACTGGATCAAACAGGCTGAGAATGTCCACCCCACGAAACATCAATTCTTCATAGACCCAACAGGGTGTTTCCAATTTATCGTGCATGACACACCTACATACATAACACTGCATGTACTTCATCCTCGTATCCGCAGCCTCGCAACGGGCTGGTCCTGCAGAGTACGGGGTGCAGTTTACCCCCCTTCCTCCAAGATAAATTAAGGCCCGAGACCAGCATTGAACCAGGGGATTGAGAAGAGGTATCGCCATTATCGCGTCGAGCAGATCATCTCTTGGTATAGAGGCCATGGGCCGAACGTGCGTGAACACTAGTTCGGGACAGATTGATCTACAGCCCTAGAGTCTGGTTCAACTCTTACATAGTACATACATAGTAAGTATAGTTAGTAATGGTTGATGGGTAGTGTCAGCGTACGAAGTAAGCGTAAGCAATAAGCCGGTCCAGCCTCCAGCCTGATAATCACTCGTTCTTCTTCCTTCCACAGTACTCCGTACGAAGTAAACTAAACTAAGAACTAACAGAGTTCACTAGTGACCTCCCCATTGTAGCCGATCGTTCTCAACATTCTCATTAGCGCGTTTTATCTAACGTTGATGCCTGGCCATAAGGCTGAGAGCTTGGCGAGGAAAGCTTGAAGGAAAGCAAAACGCCAAGCCAACGCGCAAAAAGCCAACCGACAACCGACGGTCGACGACAACAAGCGCGCCGCCGATGCTAATTGAGCAGATACCTATCCGATTAATATCAATTAATTCTTCCTCTTGATACGAAAATGGTCCGTCTAAAACAGCGCTATCTTCTAGTTAATATCCTCTACCCGCCCTCGCCACAATCCTCCTCATCCCTCGATGGGCGCGACCCGGAAAAGCTCAAGGAGCACCACATGCAGCTCCACCGGCCGACGCCTGATTTTCTCTCCCCGCATATTCTAGCGAGGATGATTAAGAATACTGTCAGTGAGATGTTTGGCGATTGGGGGATGGGGAGGCTAGGTGGTTCCGGGGCTAATTCTATGAGTGGTAGGTAGTCATAGCCTTGGATGTGTTAAATTGGTGGTTTTACGGTTTTGTTTGGTGGCTGATTGGTTTATTGTGTTGGTAGTGAAATATCTATCACCCGCGACTTCGACGGCGATCATTCGCTGTCCGAGGGCGAGTTATCGGCTTGTTTGGGCTGCGTTGACGTATATGTCTGAACTTGAAATGCCGAGGGGGAAGGAAGAGTTGGCGAATGGGTTGCAGCGGGAGTGTGTGTTTCAGGTCGTCAGGGTTTCGGGGACTATTAAGAAGGTTGAGGAGGAGGCAATTAGGAGGGCGAGGGTCGAGGTTGTGAGGCTGACTAGTGCCGGTGGTGGGAGTGATGTTTTGGATGACTTGTTTGGGGGAGCTTCGGGCGTGAGTGGTGGTAGGATTGAGAGTGAGGGGGAGAGCGACGAGGATGATGAAAGTGATGGGTGATTCATACTACAGCTGATTTACAGGTAAGCCTTGCCCCTTTCTTCATTATTATTACGTTTGACTTCATTATGTTTGTTCATGGCCTGAACGTCTCACTTCCTTACGACCGTCACGCCGCTATCTGGGGGAACGCCTGATGCTAGATCCTCCATATCCATATCCTCATCATCCGCCGGCTTGTTCGCCTCTTCTCGAGCCTTGGCCTCTTCCTCCCAGTCTCTCCTTTCTTTCTCATCCCATTCATCTTTCGCATCCAGCCATCTCTCCTGCACATCTTTAATATCCATCGTCCCCATCCCCTCTCTAACAGCTACTTGCCAGACAGTATCATTCGCGCCTTCTGCACCACCAAATGCATATCCGCCGGCTCTATCGATGATCTGCAGCAAGTTCATCATGCTCCTCTTATCCTCGACAGCCAGGGTCTCGAAAGCCACCAGCCCAAACTCCTGCACCAGCTCCACGATGGCGGAATTCAGCGCGTCGAATTTTGAATTGGCGAGGAACGGCGATTCTTCCTTGAGATGCGGAATCAGATGTGACAGATCTTGTACCTCGGTGTAGAAATCGAGATTGAAGGGGAGAGGAGGGTAATTCGAGAGGTTGTCGATCTTCGTTAGCACGTTAAGGTGCGGCAAGTCCATTTGCAGCATGGCTCGAAGTGAGAGCAGTAGTGAAGAGATGTACATGGATGGGAGGGTGAGGGTATATGAATCGACGAGGTGGATCACAACTAGCTATACGTTCGAAAGGACGTTAGCTCTAATTCCAAATGGCTATATTGAGGATTCGGATGGGGGTTTAGGTATGCAGACTCTGTACCCAAGTCGTTGTATCTGAAAGAATATATTTCGAAGGGAACCATGGTGCGTGAAAAGCTCGACTTGGCCAGGACAATCGAATAGGACGTAATCCTCTACAGTAACAACAGGGTATGTTAGTGACCTTCCTCGTCTCGTGGAGTGTATAGAGATAATACCTCCGAGCTTGCTTAGCCCTTCTTTCAACCAGTCGAAATTCGCCTCGATTTCCTCTAACGCATATAAAACTCCCCCATTAGGCCCCAAGGTATCCTCCGCCATTATTTCCTCCAGTGTAACTAGCTCTCGAACATCCAGCGCCGGAGTGTATGAAGTCTGATCGTTAGCGGGGTCGAGGTTTACAACCGAGCATTTTCGGCCTATTGCGGACATGAATTGTTGCATTCCATTGCAGTATGTGGATTTTCCCGCACCAGGTGGCCCTATTACGAGCTGTGCGAACGGCATGATGAGAACTTGAGCCGTAGAATTTGTTGATGCAACGATTGCATAGCTCTAGCGGTTTGTTCGGCGGCGTTTGGAGGGACGATGATGTAAGGCGGTGTGGGGAGGCAGAAACTGTTATCGCGCCAAAAAGCTTCCAGAGCAAGATCAACTTCAGTAGAACAAGAAACTCGCATATAATCAACGACTCGCTATCTCTTTAATATACTCTTGACCTCTCTGCTATATTCCTCAATTTGAAATGTCTTCCGGTACGTCTCAGGTATTCAACCTCTTGCTCCCTCCCGTCTCAGTCAATGCTAACTCGGAATTGGTTTAGACCACGCGGTATCGAGCCTGCCAACGGACGCCATTTCGGCCGTAAAGTTCTCTCCCCAGCCAGATTCAACTCGGTTTACGGTCTCGTCATGGGATAAGCATGTATATCTATACGATCTACGAGACGAGAATGGAAACATCGGTGAAGGGAAGCTTATTCAAAAGTTTGAGCATCGCGCGCCCGTGCTTGATGTTTGTTTCGGAGAGACCGAGGATATTTTATATACCGCTGGTTTAGACTGGGATGTAAAAAGGTGGGTGTGCAGATTCCTACAAAACCCAGTGTCTTGTATAGCTAATCTTCGTCTTACTTCTCGCAGAATTGATACAGTTTCCTCATCGCAGACGGTAGTCAGCTCGCATGGCGCCGGTGTGAAATCGGTGGTATACAGCAAAGAGCATGGACTATTGATTTCTGGCTCATGGGACTCGACTCTCCACATACATAAGATCAATTCAGACTCGACCGTATCGCCGCCAGTCACAATTTCTCTTTCGTCCAAACCCTTCTCGCTCTCAATCACAGCTACAAAACTGGTCGTGGCCATGGCCTCGCGATCGTTCTGCGTCTACGAACTCCAAGCACTTTCCACATTCGTCGACCAGGCAGCGAGCAACCCCAACACGGCTCAAATAGAACCATGGCAACGACGCGAGAGCAGTTTAAAACTTATGACTCGGAGCGTAGCTTGCATGCCTAATGATGCAGGTTACGCATCGTCTGGAATCGAAGGGCGAGTTGCTGTCGAATGGTTTGATCCATCGGAGGAATCGCAGGCGCGGAAATACGCTTTTAAATGCCATAGACAAAACGCCGATGGAGTCGATGTTGTATATCCTGTCAATGCGCTTGCGTTTCATCCTGTATATGGCACGTTTGCATCTGGTGGCGGAGACGGGGCTGTTGTGTTGTGGGATGGTACGGCGAAGAAGCGGATTCGATCATACCCTAAATACCCGTCGAGCATCTCTTCGCTGTCCTTTAGCTCGAATGGGAAATATCTTTTGATTGGGATTAGCCCTGGGTTTGAAGATGGGAAGGATGACATTACTGAGGGCACAGTTAATGTGGTGGTCAAGGAGCTGGGTGAGAATGAAGCGAAGGGGAAAGGCGCAAAGTAGAAAGAAGCGGGCTGTTGTTGATTGGCGTTAATTATATCCCTCGATATTTATTTCCTTATTGTCTTATTACGGGGGTTCATTGGCGCTTGAAGAAAAGAGGGATTTTGATATTAGAGAAATAAAAGCATCTACTCGTCGCCTCACCGGAGTAGGTATTAATTTTGTTATATAGTAGATATAAAAAAGACAACCTTAGATTTGACAAACATATCGGGGGTCATACTCAAAAAAGAAAGGTAAAACGAATATCAAGAAGAGGCCTATGCCTTTATCGACGAAACAGTGCCATCAGCCATGCCAAAGTAGGCCGCGATAGGCTTCTGGCCACCGATACCACCAGCGGCCTGTGTCTGGATACCGTTTGGCCCGCAGAACAAGCCAACTTCTAGCACACCGGAAATGGATTTTATTTCCTTTGCCAGCTTCTCAACTTCCCAGACACCGTCCTTTCCGGACCCGTCTTGCTCTGCGGTGAGGTCGGATGATGTGAGTAGTTGTTTGAAAGGAGCGTCGATAATGAAGAAAGCTTGGTCCGTCTTGACGGGGCCTTCTTTGGTGAGCGAGGTGGATCTGACTAGAGGGTTGGTACTGCCCATTCTCTTTAATTGGGCCATGACTCGACGGACGGCGAGCGGTTCGACTTCGATTGGGATAGAGGGCCAGCCGGTTAAGAGGCGAGACTGTCGTTTTCTCCAATCTATCATTCCGCATCGTCAGTTAAGATCTTAGTCTCCTCGTAGATATGCTCATCTTCAAACTGGAAAGAATCACGTACCAGCGACGCAGATGAATGCCTTCGCCTGCATTGCCACGAGCTTCTCCTGGTACAAGCAGGCTCCTCCACCCTTTATACAATTCAAATCACTATCCACCTCATCTGCACCGTCGAAGGAAATGTCTAGAATGGCATCCTCGGGGAGCGAGTCGAAGGAGATCGGGGTCAGTCCAGCCTGAACAATGAGCTGGTTCGATTGGTAGCCCGTTGGAACGAAGAGAGTAGAAGAGGTATCAACACCGAGCTCCTTGATGGCCTCCACAACGTAAACGATCGTAGTTCCGCTGCCAATACCGACGAATTTGGCATCGCGAGGGTAGTGGTTGACCACGGCTTCCTTGGCCGCCAACTTTTTCGCTTCTTCAATTGACGCCATCTTGTCGCTGATGTTGCTGTTATTATTTCTAGTGGAGCGTGTGAATGGCCTGCGGTAGAGGAGGAAAGGTGAGTATTTCGGTTTCGTTGAAGAGACGGCGCGGGGCAGAAAGCGTTGGGCTGGAAGGAAATTTATGCCTGTCGAAGAACATGCTCGGAACAGAGGATGGAGGGGCTGCATTCCGGTCACATTTCGGACTCTGTGGGGAAAGGCCCAGATTTCGCTTTCTTTATGTTTATTTCGGGCTTGAGATGTGGGTTTATCGAAAATGCGATGCGTGGTATTCTCGGCCTGTCTCCAGGTGCAGGTCGCAGAACAGTTAGTGATGCGGCATTTGCCAGCGGTGAGCTTGTCGTGAGTTGCTCCATCAAAGACGCTAAATGAGCGCGAAACCCTCGACGGCGCATCCTGTCTTGTTACTACTAGTTCCACGATCAACGTACGGAAGCCAGACCACGCAGGTGTAATAGTCCATTTTCGCTGCCAGTCGAGTCTACATTTGCCGTTTCAAGGCTGTTTTACTGGTCGGTGGATCGCGGAGAAAGGAAGAATTGGCGCCTTCGCGATCGCGCCGTTTGGGATTATATACCCACCATGATGAACGGGAGTTCGCCGTGAACTGAGCCATACGATGTGATGTACCGGAGTTAAGAATCGTTGTCTCTTTGATGCTGGCGTAGTATCGCTTTGTCGTGGGTAAGGTGAGCCCTGTATCTTTCCTGGAGTCGCCGGTACCTTATGCTCTCCTGAAGTGGGATTGCCCTTGTATATTGTATATGAGCACCTAGCTAGCTATCCTGTTTGCTCTGAGGTTCCAATGTTTTCTGACGAGTCGGTTTATCCCCCGGAGGGCCTGTCGCCTCGCATCGGGCATTTGGGTTCGATTTTAGGAGCAGTGGTTAGTTAGGCTTCGGAGCCTTCACCTAGAGCAAGATGTATTGAGCTGTAAGCCATTGTGACAACTGATCCTGCGATAATCTGCTGTTACGCTGCCAGTGGTGTTGAGATGTCGAGTGTAAAGAAGGTCGAGCGTGTAAAGCGTTAGAAGCGCGTGTTTAACGGTGTTTATGTCATGTGGGGTAACTCTCGGCTCGTGTTTGGAGCCTCAAGCGCCAACAAGTAACAACAATGAGAGGTTAGAGATACTTCTCTCGTTTCACGCCCTTTTCTCTAGTTCTCTTTCGATATTCAAGCTTAGATACATCTAACTCCTTATGGCTCCGTCGCTGCCTCCTACACTCGCGGGCCCTACCTCGAAAGAGCGGAAATATGACCGGCAGCTCCGACTATGGGCTGCCAGCGGTCAGCAAGCTCTAGAAGACGCTCGTGTTCTTCTTGTGAACTCAGACGGTCCGGTAGATGGTGATAACTCCGAAGTTACTGGTGTTGTAGGCGTCGAAACCCTCAAGAATCTCGTCCTACCAGGAATCGGTGGGTTTACTATCGTTGACCCGGCCGTGGTGAAGGAGTCCGATCTAGGCGTCAACTTCTTTTTGAGTGAAGATAGTCTAGGCAAGTCAAGGGCGGAAGAAACATGTAAATACCTACGGGAGCTGAACCCCGATGTGGATGGAGGATCCTCTTTTCAGGTTGGTTTCCAACCCTTCTCTTGTTATAGTTGTGAACGCTTGCTAAGATCTTTGACCAGCCTATATTAGAACTCTTAAAAGACGACGCCTTCCTCCCATCATACCGACTCATAATTGTCACTGGGCCAATGAAACGCTCGACCCTTCGAAGGATCTCCCAAGAAGCTAGGAATCTGGACATAGCGTTGATATATACACACTCCGTAGGCTTCTATGCCTCGTTCTCCCTACAGCTTCCCGCCGTGTTTCCCTTGGTCGAAACGCATCCAGATCCGGAATCCACGCAGGACCTCAGATTAACAAACCCATGGCCAGAGCTTGCTGCGGCGGCAAAGAAAATAGACAATCTTGACTCTCTTGACGATCACCAGCATGGACATGTTCCGTACCTACTATTATTACTCCATTTCTTAGAGAAGTGGAAGGCCAACCATGACGGACTTTATCCACAAAATTATCGAGAAAAAACCGAGTTCAGAGAAACAATTCGTGCCGCTGCTAGGACCAATACCGCCGAGGGAGGCGAAGAGAACTTTGATGAAGCTGTCGCGGCCGTGCTGAAGAGTATCAACCCTTTTTCTCTAAGCAGCGGTGTAAAAGAAATATTTGAAATGGACCAGTGCTCGAACCTAGACAAAGACTCGGATAGATTCTGGATAATAGTCTCAGCGGTTAAGAAATTTTATTCCAAACATGGCGTCCTCCCACTCCCCGGTTCCTTACCAGATATGAAAGCCCAGTCTGCAGATTATATCCGACTGCAGAACATTTACAAGTCAAAAGCCCGACTAGACCTTGCCGAGGTTGTCGCTATAGTCCGCGCAACAGAGACTCGATTAATGGATGCTTCACCGACGAAATTGGCGAACAGGCCATCATCTATATCAGAGAAGCAAATTGAAACATTTTGCAAAAACGCCGCACATATAAAAATGATTAAAGGGCGTGATATCCCACTCCTTTCCGATGGTGACGACGACATCACTCAAAGGACTATAAAAACAATCCAGAACAATCTAGGAAACCCAGAATCTCGCGTTCCTATTTTCGTCGCCATGCACGTCCTCGACTCCCTAGTGACTAAATATCAAGAGGGCGCTTCATCGTCGTCATATCTAGATCACGACGAAAACTGGAATCTCGAGCTTTCTCGCACATTTGAACGTCTCGGAATAGAAGAAGACAACGAGGAATCGGATTCGCGGTCCCGTATCGAATCTGCTTGTAAAGAGGTACGACGGGCCGGTGTCGGAGAGCTGCATAACACTTCCTCGCTGGCTGGCGGGTTTGTGGCACAGGAGGCGCTCAAGGTTATAACGAAACAATACGTCCCGCTGGATAACACTTTTGTGTTTGATGGTGTCAGGTGCCATGGGGAGATGCTTAGATTATAATTTAGACAGGGGCAATGTTTAGGATGTGGCTTAGATCTATGAATCATATCAAATATCCTTTCTCTCAATTCATCGCGAGATGTGGAATACTGCTGAGCGTCACTTGACAGAAATAGCAACATAATCTCACGGTTTTCTACTATTTAAGTTCTCAGCATAGAAATCAACCCCGGCTTATCCTTTCAATTCCTCCGGACTCATCCAGGTGCAACCGGCACATAGATTCCACAGCCGACCGCACGTCGTCGGAAATTTTGATCTGCATTTTGCATTGGTGGCTGTCTTTCCAGGCGGATATGACCTTGGACCTTGGACTAGGAATTCCGGATGCGATATCTTTGAGACCCGTGACAGTAAACCCACGAAAAGGAGGACTGGGGTTTAAATCCACCAGGCCATATCGTCGCAGTTGTTTCGTTACTTTATCGAGAAAAAAGGAGTCGCACTCAGGGTTGCATTGTGGCTCGCTGCCTTGAAGCGATTCTAAAGTGCGGCGAAAAGCTGAGAAGATTTTCTGAATCGTATCGGCTCTCGTTTCATCGATTGCTTCTAGAATGAGTCTTAGAACAGCTGTTCTTTTTGTTCCTTTATTTTCAATATATAAAAAATTGCACCCCACTTACCTAAAAGTGCCTGAGAGATTGGCAGATCGTAGTCCTGCAGCGGTACCTGTGCATTGAGTGGAAATAAGCTTGCTACAGCCCAGAAGATTTTGTGAATCCGGAGAGCGTGAGATATATATAACCATCTGAGGATTTTCGACCGTAAAACCCATTTCTGCACCCAAATCTCCACGAACACACTAATTGAATCGACACAGTCATAAAAATCAGCGATAACTGCAACTTCGGTTAGCAATTCCCAAGATATGTTCCGTGGGATCTTGCGTATGTGCCCATGTATAATGTTTAGCACGATTAAGAGAGCATCAGGATCACAGTTACTAATTGTAACATCACGGGTTATTCCAGAATTCGAATGGTTACTCTCTAGCCACTTCCCAAAAAGCATTCGTTCAAAGTACGGAGAAGCGAGCCTTAGATGGCTTGACGAAGCCTGGAACTTAATATAGCGGCTGTTGGATTCCGTGGCTATGTTATCACTTGTGTTAGCGAGTTTAAAAATGGGAATTTTCGACAGCCGGATGGAGTTGCGCTATGCTGTTGGTTAACGCCCACCTTTAGATTTCCCTGGCAAGCTATTAATCAGTATGAGCTCTTCCGGGCAAATTTCAGGGAGGAGATGAAAACCCACCGACTATCCCTTCAGGACCGCGTCTTACAGACTCCAGAATCGGCCCTATAGCAAAAAATTAGCCGTCATTCCATGCAATTGTGTATGGTATGTCTGTATGACCCTGGGAGAGGATAATGGCCGCTCTGGGACTATGCCTGAGGTCTGTTCGAGGTGCTTGTCTAATTCTCATTTGATTTGTCAGAAGGTGGGAAGAGGGGCCTCATACTTCGAGTATTAGCAGCCTTGATAGGTAGAGCGAGTATTAGACCATTTAGGTGGTCCCAATCTAGGCGTTGGCTCGCAGCAATGTCCTCGGCATGGGTATCAACAACTAAAACAATGTCCCCCCGAGGGTCCAGCTCATGATACGTCTCCTCCATCCTCAAGTATAACCATCGAAGCTTGGTGCTTGGGCAAAGTAGATTGATGCGGATGTTGCAGAAGGATTGCAGCATCCAGTGTTAAATGGAGGGTTTATACGTTTGGTACACAGCCCTTTAGAGACGCCGGTGAATCCCACTTGATTGGTAGAAGAATCCCTTTGTTGGAGCAACTGAAAGAATAGTGTCGGGGTGTTTCTTAACTCTCTGGAAGTTGCCATAATGTTGGTAGGAATCGTCCCTTCTTGTACTGGTATATTTCAATCTGGGCCCTTGGACCTGGAGGAATAACCCTGCCAGCTGCAATTCCAGTTACACATCTTCTAGTAGCATAGAAAGGAAAGACTCATCGATGTCTATATCAATTGAGGTTGAACTGAGTTGATGTCCTAACAAAGTAGTTATGGTCGTTGGTCCAGGAACAAGTTGGTGCCAAGCAACTTTAACGGAGCCTCCAGGTTTGTTTGCATCTTCAACCTCTAGACCTGTTTGCAATTCTACAACACCACCAACACCCCAAGCTACTCATACCTCTATGGCCCTGGCAAACCCCCCTAGATCTAAAAGAAGTCACTCAGTGATGGAATCTATGACGGAAAGCCCAACTTCAATGCCTAAAACCAAAACGCCATCCCCGCCATCTCTCAAAACCCTCGCGTTCAACGAAGCTTTTAAGCAAATTCTGGATCCAGAATTCACCGATTCCAAATTTGCATCTCTCCCGCCTCATTTACGAAAGCTGCTCTTTGACAAGCTTCGGGACGGAGCGAGAAGGTGGAAAAGAGCTGTTGCTAACTGTCCACCTGTTGACCTAGCGAATTTTCTCTCAGAGAGTCCCTTTGTTATTGACCGAAACTGTCCCCCCGGTATTCCAATCATGGGGTGGGAGGTTTTAAAAGCGGGTAATCAAAGATACGGGGGCCTGGGACTTGTTTATGATGATTATGTTCTGTCTCACGTTAGTCGATATTTCCGAAATATATGGTCATACAAACTCGGTAGGGGAGCGCACATCCGCCCACATCGAGATGACCTATCCGGACGGTTCAAGGATGGCCGTGGCCAGGTGGTGCCCGTGATGAATTGGGACATGGAGTCACTTTATTTTGATCCGCAAGAGGAGATGGTGAAGTGTTGTATTACGGACAACTATTGGTGCCAATGCGGGCGTAACCACACACCGGTAGTACAAATCAGCTCATATTTGCTTTTATACCGGCTGGTGGCAACTTTTGGCATGCCGCCATCAAATTTTATGCCTGAGGAGCGTACTTGTTGGGAGGTCATGCTCAAGTTCCGTGGTGATGTTAGCGAGGCATCAGTATGGGATGGTCGGGCGCAGGGTAATTTTTCTTTTATCGGGTCACCAACTGCGAGCGAAGAATTTTTGAAGTTGATCAATCACCTTTGTGGGTACTACCGCAAGGAATTTTATGAGGCGATTTTAACGAAAGCCGAGGCGTAAGACTGTCTCTTCACCTATACCCTAATTTGTTTTTGTTCAGTCGAACGTGAAAGAGCGTGTTAATGGTGTTTTGAAGATTGAAGTTTCCGAATGCTCGTGTGAAAGATAAAGGAGTGAGTTATGTTCAAAAGCCATTAAAATACAGTATAATGCCATCACCCAAAGTATATAACCCATATCTATAACGCCAACCCGAAAACCTGATTATATCAAATAAAAAAGTCGATTCATAAGAAGCCAAATATCCCGCCAAAAATGCATGCCGTTATAGTACCAAATGCTAGTGAAACTTTTAGATCGGATCCCATTATAGTCGCAGCGATATTGGGATTAGAAACAGAATCCCCCGAATCTGCAGGATCCGCGGAGTTGGAGCTTTCTTCCCCCTCGTTGTCATCGCCATTGCTGTCGCCATTATCGGATGAGCCGCTTGATGATGATGTCGTTGCGGTGGCGGTGATGGTTCCTCCATCTGCGGAAGCTGTAGGAGTAGATGTACCGGCTGTGTCAGTTTCTAGCATCATGGTACTGCCAGAACATATGATCTCTGAAGGATTGACGGTCCATTCTTGACCATCAGCGGAAAATGTCGTAGATATACTGCTTTCAGTAATCGTGATGCGATCTGAGCCTGTGTTTCCGATAATGATCGACTTTGCATGGTCGATGATGGTGACGAGCACGCCGTTCAAAGTAACAATTGTGGTAGCTGGTGACGTGCCATCCGGTGCATCACCGTCGCCTGTAGAAGGAGGTGAAGTTATAGTGGGATCGGATCTGTCTGGAGCCTGCGTTTCGTCTGAGGACTTGTCGGTTGAATGGGCTGATTCCTCCGTCAAAGTCCCTACACCGGCCACACTGTAGGTGTCTGATTCAGATTCAGAGTCTTCATCGTCGTAATCATCGCTGTCACCGTCACTGTCACCGTCACTGTTTTCATTATTTCCGTCGCCGTCACCATCATCATCGTCATTGCTTTCGTCGTCTTTGTCATCTGGCTCGTCTGAATCTTCCGAATCATCTGGGTCGTCCGGTTTTTCGTCAAACGATGGTGGTGTTTCAGTAGGACCAGGTCCTCGCATTGTTGTCTTTTGAGTGACCTCAATGACATCGTCTCCAGGCATCATGGGACGGGTGAAGCATTGATCAGACGGACAAGCAAAAGTACTACATGCCGGCATTGGGGTGATTAAGGTCGGTGGAGATGTGGTCGCATTGTAATCGACGGTGATGGTTTGGGTGACAGTTCTATACGTCGGTTTTGGAACCTGCCCAGCAAGATATGATGTTTGGCCTGAACACGGCACGGTTGGAAATAGCGATGTTTCGAGAGTACAAGTGCATGTTGTCGAAGTCGGCGATTCCTCTTGAATAGAGCCGGTGGGATCTGTGGAATCTGTGGGATCTGTGGTGATAGGGTCTGAAGTTGGGGGTATGGGCAAGCTTGACGATGGCTCGAGGTATGAAGATGAGGTGGTTATGGGCGCTGGGAGAGAAGTAGAGGTTGATATCTCTAATTCTCCTAGACGAAATCATGGTAAGCGCACTGTACAATCGAACTGAACGCCTTTGGCGGACGAGCAACAGGAGAAATTACCATCGTCTGCTTGGGCGGAGGCAGCTACGAATTGGCCTCCTACGAGCAATATGAGACTGTGAATCGTTATTCGACGCATTGCTATGGCTGTTGATGGGGTATTTTTGTTTTCAGCGACGCAAGCTCTTGCGTTGAATAGTCCGTCGTCAACGCGTCTGGTATTGACCTACTGCGAGACTTTTAAAACATGATCAAACGGCAATTATCCCCTCGTCACGTCAAGCAATGCAGAGAAGCCCGAAAGACCAGAAAAATGAAATAAAATGCCTTTGAAACGAGGGGAGCGTGCTTTGAAAGCGTCGAGATGTCTGCGGAAGTCGAAACCCCGAACAGCACTATTCAAACGCCAAGGTGAAGGATGAAAGAAATGAGCGACGATCAGGTCAAGACAGACAGGAAGTTCATGAGATTGCTTGTCTGCCTATTGTTCAAAGAACAGGAGAGGGCTGATGTGACGGAGCCCGCCTTGACGGTTCCAGCGGTGGGCGGTGTTTTCCGTATGGAGACAGAAAAGTGGAATGCTGGCTTGACTAGAGCAGGAAGCGGAGAGCAAGAAGACCAGAGAGGCACAAGATTAAGGCTGTGGAGTGGGTTTGGTATGTCAATCAAAACGCCTTCATCGACTCCATCGACTCCATGCGGCTGCCACAGGCTAGGACTCATCAGGGAGGCAGATGGCGAAACAAACACGACCGAATCGGCAAAAAATCATCCAAAACCCCTTCTTGAGGCAGGGGTTGAGCCGACTATTCCTGCACGTCAGGATTAGTGCATTTTGAGCTTGTCGATCGGTCTCGTTCATCAGCATCGGTTGAAAGGCTCTCTTCACCCAACTAGCGTCAAGACGGCACGAGTCTCATAGACCAGTTGAAATCAAAACATCCCAGCTTTCTCGCTGCCCCAGCCGCTTCCTGATCTCTTCAAATCAATGCATTCATCCCTCGGACATATCCCCGACAATTTCGTCGACTGGGGGCCCCTGGCCTCTCCACCAACGACATTCTGCATCTGAACAAGGTTAGTATCGTGGCCGGCAAGGAATGAAAAGGTCCCCGGGTGGCGGCGGCTCCTCCAACAGTCGACGGGATTCGAGAGCGAGCAGTTCACTAAACTAATGAAAAGCTTATCCAAAAAGCCGCTATGAGGAGGATCTCTCAATGGACGAAACGCTTGTCGCTCTGTGCGTTCAAATGAGAGCTTACGAATCAATTAAGAGGCTCTACGATCTTTCTGGAGTATATTTTACAGACGGACGGGATACCGATAGCTTCGGTGATGCAGCAGATAAGCTTTGAAGACTGAAAAATTCCGTTGATCGTGATGACTCCTGCCCATGATACGCTGAGTTGTACAGGGACAGAGAACGAAGTACGGAGTATACTTTTACAGCGAGCACATAGAACATCCCGCGCACAAGGCTTTGAGGCGATTGGGGAAGATGAGAAAGGCGCTTTTCAACTTTTTCGTTCCTTTCATTCGCCTCGAGGGACCCGAAGTGTCGATGACGTTTAGTGCATGAATCTGAGAGACTCTCCACTGCGAAGCAGCATCGTTTTCTGGAACACCTGGGCAGCTGAGACACTTGGGTTGGATCTTCAGATACGAGAAATGTATTGAATCCAGCAAAGTTGCAAAAAGAAGCCACAACAAAGTATCGCCGAACAGGCAGATTTCAAAGTCGACGCAGGCCACACGGCACACGTCTAGAGCATGCTGCTCTTTCATCCCCATGCTCGTGGCGTTTCCAAACGCTCCTCGGGAAAAGGGAGTATAAAAAGGGGAGAAACATGTTCACAAAAGCGGCATGCACCTTGGCGGAGAGCATCCACTATCATCTCTTGATCGAGACCAGTCCGGGATTATTCAACGCTAAAAATCGCTTGAAAGTCTTGAGCGATGGGGAACCCCTTCCACTACCCAAATATTCGCCGAGGTCACCGACCCTCGCTTGGGTACCAGTTTTCTTCCATGGTTTGTGAAGAATCATGAATATCGTCAGCTTCAACCACCCCTAATTCGACGCGAACAGTTTCAGACTGCGACGGGCTTTAGTGATATGTACTTATCGCTTGTTTATGATATGGTTCTCCATTCCACTGTCGCTGAGGCTCCTTAACGGTTCGCCTCGCCAATAATGCGTGCAAGTTTCTCATTTATTCCTCGCTGTGCTCGATGGGACATTCTCGATGCAATCGCATGGAAAGTTTGTCTGCTTGTTATCCTAGTCGGCGCTCATGTTACCTCCGCCGCTTCTCAAAGCCCCCCATCTCCCTTGTCTATACCGGCTAGCCGTGAATGGTAAGACTGTCACCCCGCCTCATCGGCAGAACGCAGGATTTATCGAGAGCTTCTGTACTGACTTGATATAGGCTGGGATACGATGGCATCTGGAACCCGTACGTTCGCCCTCGAACCAACTGTGAAACGCCGATTCACTGTTGCTTACGCTGATTACTCAAAATCCCTAGAATCTACATACGTGTCGGCAATCCCCCGCAATTTTTCAACGTGCTACCAAATACTCGGTCGTCGGAAATATTGGTGATTGACCCTAAGGGATGCGATTCTTGTATGTTAAGCATTCCTTTTTATACGCATTGCGCGAGTATCGGGCTTCGCCAATACGTAGCGTTTTTCGCGATTCGCAGCGCAAACATCCTAACTTATCGATAGCAATGGAATGCCGCACCGAGCGCGGTGGACTCTTCTACACGAACGAATCGAATACGTGGGCAGAGGTTGGGAGGTATGAAATGGGATACAATCTTCCGCTCGGACTTACAGGCTCAGCAGACTATGGCTACGACTGTATAAACATAGACGAAGAAACCCGGGTATCTGATCAGGTTGTTGGACTTATTTCCACAGTGAAATGGTATATTGGGTCCCTGGGTCTTGGAGTGATCGGGACAAATTTTACGGATGGCGTGAGAAGGCCGTTTATAAACACCCTCGTTCAAAACCAGAGTCTTATCCCGAGCCATAGCTACGGTTATACGGCTGGTGCTCATTATAGTACGCCCGCATGCTCTTTTTTATCCTTCAAATGATATCTCAACTAAAACAAACTAGGATCAAAAGGCGTTCCAACGTCACTTACGTTTGGTGGTGTGGATAAGAATCGTTTCGTTCACAACGACGTCTCATTTTCTTTATCCCCTGATAAGCTGCCGGCGGTCAGCCTTAGATCGATCGGGCTATCGAAAAGCCTGCAGCCTAATTCAACCCGCGGTTCGGACCCAAACATCGTCGCTGATGAAAACAATCGATTGTATATTGACTCCTCAACGCCCTTTTTATGGTTTCCAGAAAAGACATGCGATTTGATTGCCAATAATCTTGATTTGGTGTATAATGAGACCTTGCAGCTCTATACATATGGGAATGACCCAAGCAAATATGAGATCCTTCGTGACTCTAACGTATCGCTTACTTTCACCCTATCGGATCTCCCTGATTCACAGGACACTGTTGACATAGAATTGCCGTTTTCAGCTTTTGACAGCAAGCTCTCTTTTCCCTATCCTGACCTCAATATGAAAGTAGGGGACGCGCCGATCCGCTATTTCCCTCTTAGGAGGGCTAGGAACCCGCGGGATTATGCGATTGGAAGGGTGTTTTTACAAGAGGCGTACTTGACCGTTGACTATGAGCGAGGAAATTTTTCGATATCCCAGGCGAAATTCCCTTCCGATCCTGATATGAAGGCGGACCTCGTCGAAATTACACGCCCGCCGGATAGCCGCTACCCCGGACCTCAATATTCAAGCGATGATGGGTTGTCGATCGGTGCCAAAGTCGGCATTGGGGTGGGTGTCGCTATCGGTGTAATTATCATATTAATCGCTTTTATTGCTTGGATACGCAGAAGAAAGCGGAAATCTTCACCGAACTTGCAAGCTAGCAAGACGGGGACACGAAAAAAATGGACGTGGAGATTTTGGAAAACCCCATCCCACCAAGGGCCGGCTGAGCTGTTAGCGGATAAGCGCTACCCTGTTGAAGCACAGGCAGGCTCGTCCGTCACACGCTTCGAACTCCCAGCTCAGCCACCAGCTGAATTGGAAGGCTCCCGTGTACCACTGGGCGAGAAATTCGAAGTCGAGGCAAATGGGCCGCGTGAGAATCAGCCTCCAATTAAAATTGTGCCCATATATGACGGGGAAGAATCCCCGCGTACAGAAGCTGATGAATCGTATATCGTCAGCCCAATAGCACCATCTTCAACGCAGGGTTATTTGACGGGTGACTTCACCCAAAGTTTGGGCGTGCCATCGCCAATTACACCGACAACCGGAAATTCGTCGGCCGGGTCATATTCAAGGAATGAAGGATACCCTGACTCCCATCTTCCACCACTGACCGGCTCGCAGATGCATGCTACAGAGGGTCAACTGCCAGTGAGCCCAAACAACAGAGACGAGGAGCAAGGCCTCCAACACAGCGGACCACGACCAGACGATGACCGTAGGAGGTTCAGCTGGGAAAGTGACGAAAGCACTGCAGCCAATCGTCAGCAATAAAACATACATCAACACCTACAAACATCATTTTAAGCATACCCCTTTCGATATCGACGATTCTTCTTTTTCCGACTTATTATATTCCCCGTCGAATACCACCTACCTTTGTGATACCCATTCATCAATTCCCCTCAAACAATACCTTTACCTAATACTACGATTCCATGCTTCTGTACTATCATATTTTCCGATCCGTTATCCATCTACATACAGTTAAGGCGAGCAATTGCAGGTCCGTACATGTTGGTTTACTCTTGATATCCATATGGGGAGTTTCTCGGCGATACGGAGTTCTTTTTCGAGTTTTGGCCCTTTTGTTTTCTATCATGCATATATTATATATATACAATTTCAAAACCATATTCGTTATCTTTAAAGTAATTTAGAATTGAACTTATACGCTTAATGGGGTTGAGCAGATGGTATTATCCCGGTGTGTCACTGTCTGCCTAAGTGCAAGACCTCCACGGCTGGTGAATAGTGGAGGATTTTCTGCATCACCTGGACAATCTCATGGAAGTTATCTGAATTGACCTTGGGCATGTGGAGATAATAATCACGAAGACATATACTGTTAACCGAACCATTTCGGGATCTCAGCCATCATCTGACTGGTAGTTCCTTGGATTCGTCTTACATATGGGAGATCAGGCTACACCCGTTATATAATTCTTGGGCAAAATGGTTGGACTGTTAAACACGTAGATATATAAACGAAATAAGTATCCATTATAGCATACATTTTCTTCTAGTTTCTCATTCGTTACGTGGGAGACTACGTGTGTTTCACGCATATTGGAGGTCTTCTTGCGCCTGAGGTAGTGCTAGAATAGACTGGCAGATCACACCAGCGCATATATGGACTCCAGGTTGCTGAGTGGCCACTTACTTTCTTTGTACGACGTGATATAGACATGCCATGGTTGGTGAGATAGAACCACGAGGCGAGGAAGGGAGCAGCTGCTATATGCTGTAGATAGACAGGTAAAACTCGACGCTTGTTTAAAGGGCTGGGTTCTCTAGATTTTAGTGAGCAAATTGTAAGTTTTTCTAGGACCCTAGCCGATGGAACGATAATAGTAGATGGCGCTAAGGAGACGCTGGACATGGGATTGCTCTGATATCCTTGTGGGGTCATGAGGTATCACAGAGCGGAAAGTGAATGACCATTGATCCAAATAGTGTATACACCACCGTCTGATATTGATCGAGGACAATGGACCGTAATTGCCCCAATGGGACAAGGCAGGCGGTCATTTATTACTGCAGCACTTGGTCCAGAGCCTTCTGTTCAGTTAATCACAGCTCGGAAGTCAGTGGTGGAGGTGCGAAAAAGTATCTACAGGTGATATAATGCCCCGAACATGTGGCGACCTGACCTCGCATCATACCGTGTAAAAGACGATTTGATATCCCGGGGGTGGGACAGCCGTGAGGCATGATATAGCACTACTAGGGGGATATCGTCGTGTTAAACAGAAACACCGAATCAGGAGGACAACTGGGAAGATATCCTTACGGCCTTGGCTGAAGCCGATGGTAAGTAGGACTATAGCGGATAGTTACAGGATTGAATTGTGGTATAAGAAGAATGATATCCCCTTCTAATTCGAGCGTAAAGTCAACATTGTGACCACCGAGATATATCAATTGTTTCGCTGCTGGTCTGCTCGAAGATGTCGCTCCTCAAAACCATAGGCCTTGTCTTCATAGCACTGAGTGCCGTTGAAGGTGGGCGACTCATCGCGTCGAGAAACGCAGAGAATGCAATCCCCAACGCATACATTGTTGTGATGAAGAACCAGGTATCAAACAAGGAGTTTGATTCTCACATCAATTGGGTGGAAAGCTTGCATCGAGCACATATCGGAAAAGGTGACAAGCCTTCATTGGGGGGCTTGGAGTTCAAGTATGACATCAATGGATGGAAAGGATATAGTGGTAGCTTCAACCAAGAGTTCGTTGAGGAGATCCTCGACAATGAAAATGTATACTCGCTGAGCTTGCTGACGATCTTCTGCATAACATCAAGAATGGTGGCTAATCCCTCGATAACAATAGGTGGACTACATCGAGCCCGACTCTATGGCCAGCATCGGTGGATGGGTAACCCAAGAAGACGCTACCTGGGGTCTTGGTAGAATCTCCCATAGGAGGAGCGGAAATCATGAACCGTTTGTATACGACGACTCAGCTGGCAGAGGTGTTACATTCTATGGTCTTGATACCGGCATCGACATTACACACGAAGACTTTGATGGGCGTGCCACCTGGGGGACCAACGCTGTTGATAGCAACGACTCGGATGAGAATGGCCATGGGACCCATACCGCTGGTACAGTTGCGGGGTCAACTTATGGCATTGCTAAAAAGGCCAATATAGTCGCGGTTAAGGTCCTTGCTGCCAAAGGGTCAGGACCGTGGAGTGCAGTAATCAAGGGGATTAGCTGGAGCGTGCAGCATGCCCGGACGAATGGTGCTATCGGGAAGGCAGTTATGAACTTGAGTATTGGAGGTGGCTATCTCAAGGCAGCTAACGACGCTGTTAACAATGCCGTTAAAGCCGGAA
Source organism: Arthroderma sp. MBC 929 (assembly GCA_030789285.1). Taxonomy (NCBI): domain Eukaryota; kingdom Fungi; phylum Ascomycota; class Eurotiomycetes; order Onygenales; family Arthrodermataceae; genus Arthroderma; species Arthroderma sp. MBC 929. The sequence continues at coordinate 175,918 of JARJUX010000008.1, read as the reverse complement.
TGTTTGTTGCTGCTGCTGCGGGAAACAACAATGTAAGTCCAAAGAGTACTGCCTAGCAGTCCCAAATTCTCCCCTAGCTTGCCTTGGGCTAACAGGAAGCTTAGAAAGACGCAAAAGATATTTCCCCAGGCTCAGCGAAACTAGCATGTACGGCTGGAGCATCGTCGAAAGAGGACACCAAAGCATCTTTCTCTAATTTTGGCGCAACTCGTGAGTTAGATCCTCTCCATTGACGTGTCTTGATGTGCCTGATCCAGGCTAACACATGCCATCTGCAGTTGACATCTGGGCTCCTGGAGTTGATATCGTCTCGGACGTACCAGGCGGAACTAGAGCCATGTCTGGAACCTCCATGGCATCCCCTCACGTCTGTGGAGTTGCAGCCGCCTTGATGGCTTTGGAAGAAGACCTCGAAGTCCAGCAGGTATGTGATCGGATTAGAAAACTGGCACACCCATCGGTCAGAAACGCTGGCCTAGGAAGCACAAATCTCCTGCTTTATAACGGTAGCGGTCGGTGATTTTGGAATTCTGTATGCTCTAATGCCTGTAGTACCTTGTTGAGTACCATAGCCTTCATCATTAGTTTCTTTTAATAACAGTCGTCTTCTTCATGCGTGCGAGAAATCCATCTAGGAAATTGCACGCGTGAGAGCCGTATGTCAACGGCGCCACCACGCCAACGCCTAAACATTCCCAAAGTAGACTGATTGATTCCTATACTCCTGAATTAATGCTGGTAGATCGAAATAATGGTGAGTGATAGAAGGTGGAAATCCGCTCTGGTTCCAGGACGATTCCACCATGGTTTCTTGCTGGAAAAATAGTACTCCGAAGTGTAACCAGAACTTCCCGCAGCCAAACGCTCAATTCATCGTCTTTCTCTCCTTTTGTAGACGCGCTTCTTCGGCGGGATTCAGGCTGTGAGACTTCGATTTGCCGCCTCCACATCGCGTTGAATGCTGGGTTCGTGAACGGCGGCAAACCTCGCTCTTTCTTTCCAGATGAGACTCCTCCACCGTTTGCTTATCAGCCTCGTTCCATAACTATGAGAACGGTCTGCGTTTGTTGTGTAGACTGCGGTCTGCAAACGCGTGAATTTGGGAGTTTGAGAGCTTGAACTGATTTCTAGGCGCAGCGACCTCCTGAAGACTTAGTTATCCACCCTCTTCCGTGGTTGTTGCATCATTGAATCCAACATGGCCACCAGCGCCGTTCATACTGCAACAACAACAGCAACGACAACAATCGCATCCGATCTCTACACAAACGCCAGCATCTCCAATTCTACATTTCTCAGTTTCTCGTTTCCTCCTACGAAAGAGCTCTTCTTGCTCCCTCTCCGCATCGTCTACCGAGTCGAACTCTTCGTCTTCGTGACCCTCCCCCGCCAAATATTCCGTCTGATCGGCCTGGAATCTGTTGCGGCTTCTTTGGTGGGCGATACGGTTGGCCTTGCTGAGGGGCATGGTTTTCCTGTAGATTCGGCGTCTGCTATGGCAACAGCGGGTGCTGGAGCTGCTGGAGCAGTGGCTGCCGATGCAGCAAATACATCGTGGTTTGGAGGGAGCGAAATACTCCAAAGCTTGCGGAAATTTGGAGGCTTTTTTAGTTACATGACGAGCAGATGGTCTCTGGCTTGTATCATCGTGGTATGTGCTTCTTCAGGTCGTTTCGGCTGGTTCGCTCGGAGGACTGGATGACGGAGCTCCCGCTTGCTGCCGGCTCTTCCTTACTGACTTTTGACTTACAGGCTCTCTTCTTAAACCGAGTAGCCGTTTACGCATCGACTCGCCGTCATGTCTCCCTTAAATGGAGTACTAAAGTTGCCTTGCGGTTGATTCCAATCGTATTGTTCGCCACGCAGATCCTCACACTGTTAAGGGCAATCCGCTGTCAAACATCCCCGGAGTACTCCATGCTTCGCTATGGAAGGACGGATAAGCATTCCTCTTTGGATTATGCTGGCGAAGGCGGGTTTCTATACAATATGAGCTCGACCTTACTGGGATGGGAAAGTGATCAGGCGTCTTGTAACGCCGCATCGATGGGTCGCCCAATTACAGGAACAGATGTACCGTATGGATCTTATTCCCTACTTTGGCCAGCCTTCATCAGGCTTTGCTTGGGGCACTTTATCGAGACCCTATCGTCTGCATTGCAGGGTAGAACCCATGCAGCCGAAGGGGGTATGTCTATTTTCGAACACTCTCTCGCATTCGCAGAAGCTGAGACTATGATCAGCCAATCTATTGGACTCGGACTGTTTGGCATCCCAAAGTCGGGCCCAACGGATAACTCCGCGCCTTCTACGGCTACGCTTCTATCCAGGTCTCGTGTTTTGGAGAGACTCAACGTTACTCCAGAGCTCCTGCTGATTACCTTAATTTCCTGTTGCAATGGCTTGAGTGCCAGCATTCTAGACGTTGCGGGAAAGCAGGTCAAATATAGGTTCATCCATACAACTTTATGGGCTCTTTGTTACATGGGTGCTATGTTATGGGGTATCTTTAATACCTACGTGATGGAAAATGATGCGGGAGTTTTGAACTTCCCCACAGTATGCATCGTGGGGTTTGTGCCTCACCTGCTCATGTTGATTGGCATCCTCGCATGTGCGGCTATATATTGTGTTGCACTTGTGTTGACTGCATTCTCTCTTCCCTCCGATTTGCCTCAACCTACATCCTTCCGGGAACGGTTTGCTTTAGCTCATGCAAATATGCAAGGGTCATCCCATATTGAAAATACCCGTTTCACTATGAGCGAAGATTTTTATTCTACGCTAGTCAGGATTGGCTATGCTTCCTTAACCGCGGCCAGCGAAGCTGTATTCCTCAACGAGGGTAAGCGGGTGGTTGTGAGAAGGATGACTTGGCTTGAAGAGGACAGACTCATAGAGATGGCGGCGCCAGGGAATAAACCACTCCGAACTGCGAATAACAGTTTGGAGCACTCCGACTCTGATGCGAACTTTGAGTTTGAACTGCCTAAAATCAATAACGAATGGCAATGTGGGTATGCACAAGAGAAGAAATTCGAGAAGAAATCTAGATCCGCCTCGATAAAGAGGCAGTCTACTCTAGGGAGTGTTGGGGCGTTCCGTAACCCTAATCGGGGTTACCAGGGATTCTTATTTTTACGGGCAATCTTCAAACTTCTCCTCGGCTGGTGGGCATTCGGCTTGATAAAGCTTCTTGAATGGCTCAAGCTTCCGGTCAAGTTCGGATTTCTCGAATCTCTAGCTGGGACAGCCAGAAAGACAGATTTGGCGCGAAAGGATGACAACAGTCCCCCAACTTTAGATTTCTGGATCCTTACCGATGAAGGCGTATTAGAATTGCCGGAGAACCACGAATTTGACGTTGAGAAAGAGATGAGAAAGCGGGAGAGGATGATCCACGATAAATGGGGCGAAGCAGAGGAATCACAGCTAGACAGTAAGCTTTATAATTGGTGGAAAGCTGGTGGTTCATGGGGAAATCAAGACGACAGCGAGGATTACTCGCCGCCCCAGGAAGACTGGGACGACACAACGAGTGTCATCTCCGCATCTACAAACAATGATGATGAATGGGAATCAGAAGAATCTGACGGCCGCAAGACGCCAACCCAAGAGAACCCATATCCTACCTTCTCAAGACTGCACAGAGCTGGATCGCCGACCCAGGAAACACTAATCGATACCGCATCCCTCGCGCGGTTGCTTGACCCCAAAGACAGGGAGAGCAGACGTGAAGCTCAAATTCTTTCATCCCACCTTCTCACCGCCAATGAAGGGCGAATCATGACCCGCAGCCAATTCAAGCAACAAATGGACCGGGACCGGGCGAGGATTTTAACTTCCACCCAGTATATCCATTCTCAATTCCTCGACAATGCAACCCCATCCTCATCCGCAAACACCGGCCGGCCCGAAAGACGATTAACACCCGAAGAAGAAGCCGAGTTACTTGAAAAGCTCATGCTTTCACGCCGGCTAGGTATATCCCCTTCATCATCCTCCGAATCCCAAAGCCACCAAACGACCAACCAGTCTCAAACCTGGGCAACCGGAGCCTCAGGCCTAGGCCCCGAAGGTCCTCTATGTGTAGTCTGCCAGGCGTCCCCCAGAGCAATAATTACATGGCCCTGTCGCTGTCTCTGTATCTGCGAAGATTGCCGATTCAGTCTCGCGATGAACAACTTTGGAAGTTGCGTTACATGTCGTCGTGAAGTTACTGGCTTCGTCCGACTATGGGTTCCATGAAGCTGAGTTCCATTTTCAGCTATATTCTTTTATTTTACACCTTGGCCCTGATTTTATTACTTTAACTCTTTTGTTCTGAGTAGAACCATAGATTTTTATATTCTTGATACCATGCTCTGGGGGGATTTTGTTCCTGGGAACTCAGCTAATGATCGATGTACTGAGGGTGGGCATGCGATGTGAGGTGGTTTTATATTTGTGTAAATAGTTTGTACGTGTTAGATTAAATCTTTATTTCCATTTTATCGACAGAAAACCTGCAAGGGTGGTGAAGCGCCCTCCATTATCATACGGTAGAAGCCTGGTAATTAGTGAGGTTTCATGTTTTTGATCTAGGTATTTATATGGAAAAGGCTAGTATCATTCGTTATATATATCAGGCGATGGTTTATTCTATGTCGTATGGACTCCAATATGCAGAATATAAAACATACCCAGCTATTCCGATGAAGCTGATTGTTGTGGTGGTAGAATATCTAGTACCTATATACAAAATATGCGGCCTGTTCGCGGTCGGCCTAACTAGAGATTTGGTCCATTCAATGGGTGGCCTGTTGGTCGACCTATTTTCATCCCAGGACTGAAGCCGTAGTTCCCCTGACCACGTTCGACCCTATCATTACTAGACACCCCTAGTTCTGGGCGCTGCGAAAAGTTATTCGGCCTGCTGGGAGGTTCGAAACTATGCTCTGCGTACTGTCGTTGCTGGGGACCGTCCGTAAACTGACGTGGAGGGAGGAGTCGTGTGCGGTGCTGAGTGGTAGTTTGACCGCCGTTTGCTTGAATCACGTTAGAAGTTACGGAACATGGAGGTGATGTAGCATGCTATTACTGACAATTGAGATAAGACACGGGTAACCCACTTGGGGGAGGCATTAGTACTGTCTCTGGTCCATTATTTGTACCATTATTCCGTTGCTGCTGGTGTCGAGGATCGTGATTAGACCTCCCAGGGTACTGATCGTGCCGGTTAGGCAGAGGCGTGGTGAGGGATGTTATAGGTCTATGCGGGCCGAATTCTACCCCCGGGCTTCCTATCGACGCGCCCATGGACTGAAAGGTTTTCTCTACCGAGTCAGAAACGGCGGTTTGGATCTGCGACCTCATAGCGCGACTTTTTAACAAGTTATACATGTTGGTTATCTGTGTGTGTTTCCTGCACTTGTCACGGTACACTTCTACCAGCTCCTGGTTTTTCTTCTGTAATTGCTGCTGACTGATTTCCAAGTCTGCATATATTGAGGTCACCATATTAGAATTTGTTTGAGAAAGCTCGACGGGATAGGCTATACCAGATACCCGATGCTGGAGATTTTCTATTTCCGAGTTGGCATCTTGGGCCATTTGATCCATCTGCTTGCTCAGGGTAGCACATTTATTCGTCAGGCTTTTGCCCCGGTGGTCTTGGTAATAGCTGATGGAGTTAGACGAGAGAAAGAACAGGACGGCATGGCTTTCAATTACATCTCCTGGGCAGACTGGTATGCCCAAAATGCGAGAGCCCTTCCAGCACATTCCATCACAGTGTTAGGATCCAAACCACTTAACACGCTGGTTTTGTAGTCTTCAGTTGGATTGAGGGTTGTTGAAACGACGTCATCCAGGTTATTCAGGTTTGACTGGCAGGCGGGACACTGTCGGTCGATACTCGACGATCGAGAGAGCCCAGCATGATCTGCGCAGGTGAGGCAGAATATATGACTATCACGCAAAAAGTCAGCTTTAGCCATGTCAGTTTAACATGCATGGGGGAAGAGACGCACGAACAAGTGGTAACGACAGCCCTCTCCGTCAGTGTCGCTCGGCACGTTAAGGTATTGCAACGAAGACAAAAATCCAAGGTTTGCGCCATGGCAAAACACTCAAGGCGATATAAGCAGGCCTTGCGACCAGTTGTTTGGGCTGGTTGAGTTGAAGATGAAGATGTTGTCGAGTTTCTGTCCACTGCCAAAAACAGAAGGCCGAGTAGATGGCAGGCACGTGGAACTGCAGCAATGAAAAGATTATCAGCTTGGAGACAAATTCAAGGTCTTGTATTCACTAACGCCATTGCTAGCCTGAAGTCATCTCTATAGAACTCACATTCCAATGCTCTAGAAAAAGAAAGTATTTCCTTGGTTATCCTTCCGAACGCCACGCATTTTCTCTTCAAACTCAGGACCTGGTTCATATTCACGCCAAAGACTCGCGGGGAAGATATGCTTGTTTCTCTCAAACCATCTTCGATCGACGACCTTGGTGAAGGTAGGATCTAAGTCGCCGCCTTCAAGTTGCGGCTGCGACTCCGATTCTGGATTATCTCCCTGAGGTGGAGGAGCGGTGTTTGAATAATCGAATAATAGTCCTCCCTCGCTTGAGTAGCTTGGAATGCGGTTGGCGATAAAGTAGTAAAACTCATAGTGCTGCATTCATCCAGTTAGTATATCATCCAGTCAGTCGGCTGAGGGGATAGTCATACATGAGGTACAATCACTCCCCCGCGGACAAGCATCAGATCGTCCACTCCTACTCTCGCCCATTCCCTTCGGTGGTCTTTTCGTCCTCTTCCACTACCGCCGGCGCCTGCAAGTCCTAGCTCAGCGCCGACTTTACGGCAGCGATCCAAAAATAACCACACATGGTCTCCCTTTTTGACCTTGACTTTACCAGCTGGTATATTCGTTCCATCGTAAAAGACAAAGGGTATTATAATCTCCGTTGCCCTTACAGTTTCCTGGAGTGCTAAAAACTCTCGACGGAGGGTATCTCTAGTCGCCGCTTCTGCCTCTAGCGCGGACTTTGTAAGGAGCTTGGGGCGCGGTACTGACAAGTTCGGGTTTGGGGCTAATCGTCGGGCAGGAGGTTTTGGGCTCGAATCATTGGGAGTTTCTGATCGAAGTCCACTCTCAGCTGGTCCCGCCGAATCCCCGTCGTTTGTATCCTCGTGGTCGTCACCGAAGGAAAGCTTGCTCTTAGCTAGCTGCTTTGTTTTCTTCTTCTTCTTTTTTGGAGGTTGCTGTGAGCCCTCTGCCTGCGAGTTCTGGCCACTATACTTGGTCGATCAGTTCAGTCCCTATAAACGAGCAAGAAGTCTAGAGCAAGCTTACCTTTCAGCCCTATCACTCCCGGGAGTAGCGCTCCTCGAGGTCCCTAGCGCAAAGCGGCCGAGAGACTTATCGTGTGCCTCTCTTTCCTTTTGTTCAAGGGCTTCCGCTCTCCGTTTTCGAAAATCTGAAAGATTGACTAGTCCGACTGTTTGCGATTTCAGTAGATCCTCAGCCGAAGCTGACTGGTTCGTGAACGAACGGGGCGTTGAGGTTCGACTTGGTGTTTCTGTGGGCGTAGTCATATTGTCGAAGCGCGTATATTAATAAACTGGGGATTCCGCACGCACCGGTGTAAGTGATCCCTAAAATATAACCAAGTAGCGCATATCGTACTCTGTAGATAACTTCGTTCGAACTAAAGCTTCAAGCATCGCGATGCCAAAAGTCACATGTTCTTTGCCGCGCCCAACCCCAAGAAGAGCAAGTTTACCCGGTTGAAGCTCTCCAAGGTTCCAATTTCGTACTTTTGCGACGGTGCAATCAAAGTCGAAATTGTTTGGATTGAAAGCCCGTTCTCAGTCGCACTCTGAGAAGATGTCAAGAATGGAGGAGGAAGACGACGACCTTTACGAGCCTGGTGATAGTGTCCCGGCAGGAACCCAGAATTCATCAAACAACCAAGCTCCGCAGCAAAATACTGGCGCGCATGAAGATGAGGACATGGAATATGTCGAGGAAGAAGAGGAGGAGGATGACGAAGTATGTTGGCCTATGAATACCGATTGATAGCGGCGCATTGTACTAAGCTGTACTACAGGATGACTTTAATATAATCACGGAGCCTGCCCCAGGAGCAGCCGTTGAACCAATGTATGTCCTTACGTCTCGCGCTATGGTTCCTGCTAGAAAGCTCATATGAAAACAGACAATCCCGACACGCGCCTACTCACAATGAGCCTCCAGTCATAAGTGCCGATAGCACATCTATACCCAAATCCGCAACTCCCTCCGCCGCCCCGAAGCCATCTACTCCAACGATACCCCCCTCAACTACGGCCAAACCGGCCGCCCCTCAAAGGCCGGGGTCCTCGTATCCTGCCTTTCCTATGTCTACAGTTGATGTCAACGCAAATCCCGTTCACCCTACAACCTCCAAACCGATTCTCTCAACAGACCTCGACTCCGATTTCCCCTCAGAAGACGACAAGCCCTGGCGAAGACCGGGGACCGATATTAGCGATTATTTTAATTATGGCTTTGACGAATTCACCTGGGCAAGCTACTGTTTGAAACAGCAAAACCTACGGAAAGAAGTAGGGGACCAGAGAAAACAAATGGAAGAGATGCAGAGTTTCTTGGGCATCCCTGGAGCAATGCCGGGAATGCCTGGCCCGCCTCCACCGAGTGCCGGTCCAGGTACGGGCGACCGCGGGACTCCAGCTGCACCCCAGGTATCAGGCCCAGGCCCGGGTCAGATGGCCGGAATGCCACCGGGAATGGATATACCGCCAGAAGTGATGCAGAGCATGTTGACCGGTATGATGGCCCAAGGCTTAGATCCATCTTCTATGGACCCAATGATATTTATGCAACATATGCAAGCGATGATGGGTGGTGGCGGACAGCCTGGAGCTGGAGCCCCTCAGCCTGGACAGCCAGCATTTGGAGGACAGCCTCCCGGGCAAGGATTTGGTGGACAGGGAGGTCAAGATCAAATGGGGTACGGGGGCTATGATCAGCATGGAGGATTTGGGGCCGGCAGAGGTAGGGGTATGAGGAGATGGTAAAGCCAGGACAATTTGATTTGATGTTTTATTACTATGGAGCACAAATGGAGTTTTTAGCTGGATTCCTGATATGTAGCAATATCATGTCTAAACAACTCAAAACAAACTTCTTCCCAGCATTTCAACCACGCTCGATCCCAAGGTTGTGATCATTTGGTGATATCAAAATTCTTTAAACCCGAGTGTTCCTACTGTTCCTCACTTCCGCTCTATTTAGATGTTTGTTTACCATGGCCAACTCATGTCCCTCTTGCTCAATTGCATCAACATCATTCAGTATTTTAATCAGGCCACTTTGGTCAAGTGCAAAGAGCACTTCTCTCAACCAGACACGACAAGCGATTCTCTCACGGAATCGCGATGAATACGCGACGGGTACAGAATACAGAAGCGACAATAAAAGTAAAAGATTACGGGAGTAAACCACTGTATTGCTTGGTTTGGTTTCGTACTTCAGGGCCTCAATACTTGGGCCGTTTAGGTGGTATATAGCCCCTGACAGCTGACTTTTTGCCAGATATAGGCCCCAGTGAAAGCCGTGAGCGTTTCCGTAATCAGTTAGGATAACGTATAGGCCATTGGGGTCAAGGAGGAATTTCGGGTTAGGGGTTGGTTCGTTGATTGAATATCGACGAGCGTAAGCACAACAAAGTAGTTACAGCGTTAAGCATGGGTAGCTGCCCAACTGAAGCACTTCATTGCTTGCTACTGACACATAGGGTATTTGCAGCGTCACACAAAGATATCGGTCTGCCCACCACTTGCATTTCTGTGCGACTTGATCGCCTGGGTTGGAGCTGGTGAGAGGCACAGTTTTGTAGACATTGCGGGTATGCATGATCCAATTGCGCCAGTATCTCTTTGGGCTGGGCTTGTTTAGGGCTAATAAGCTCGAGTGCTCGCATCCATCTTGATACAAGAGATACTCTGGCTGACTCCCTTGGTATAATTATAATTATATCATCCCCTTGATTGTTAACCGCGACTTTCCATCTTGCCGGCTCGATTCTGTATCCCGAGGCAAACTAAACCGGATTCGGTGCCGGGTCTTGGCGTCACTTCTGGAAATTTCTCAAGCTTCAAGAAGGAAAAAAAACAACGACGAAACTCCAAAATCTTTCTTCAACCGTTGAATATCCACGATCCATTCGCCTTTTCTTACATCTTAATATCAATCGCTTTCACAAGCTCCTATAACACACACTAATTCACAATGGTGAGTTTTGTTCTGAAGTTTTCGAACTACCTGGCTTCACTCCGCATTTTCCCCAGACGCCATGATTCAATTCCTAACTCCAGATGGATTGTAGGCCGCCCTTCGCAGCATCAAGAGCCTTGCTCCTCTTTTGGACCGTGTTCTCGTTCAGAGAATAAAGGCTGAGACTAAGACCGCATCCGGTATCCTCCTCCCAGAGAGCTCCGTCAAGGAGCTCAACGAGGCCAAGGTTCTCGCCGTTGGACCCGGCCAGCTCGACAAGAAGGGCAACAGAATCGCAATGGGTGTTGCTCCAGGTGACAAGGTTTTGATTCCTCAGGTGTGTACTACTACCATTGTCCCTAATCTATATGCATCTCCGCCTTCGAATTCGAACGTGGTTTACACCTATGGAGGAATGACGACTAATCGCTTTTACGTTATCAGTATGGTGGAAGCCCCATTAAGGTCGGCGAAGAAGAATTCACGCTGTTCCGCGACTCTGAGTATGTTGACCCTTTACATGATCCGTTCGCGATCCGGCCGTATCTAACACCATTCTAGGATTTTGGCTAAGATCCGGGAATAAACAATCGGCCGATTCTGGCGGTTTTTCGCGACTCAACCTATCCGGGCCCATTCTATCACACACCCCCGGCATTCTTTTTCTTTTACCTCTAGCGACATCTGCTTTTTGTACAACATCTATGTAATATCATGAAGCCATTTACAAACGAATCATCCACTCGAACCACCTCAAGGACGGCGGGGTGAAATAAACGGGAACAATTGTATTATGAGAAGGGAATCTCAACATTACCACATATAATTAAGGGGCATATCTGGCTTTTTTGAACGTACATTTCCGCTCTCAGCTACCAGATCCCGTCTTTTCTAACCCGCCGTCCTTTCTCTCGTTTATTGCTTTTCATCTAAATATACATCATCACCATGACAAACACATCATGGCTAAGCTGCTCCGTGGGATCGAAATAATAAAAACTGCATCTCTCCTCTGGAAATCACACTTCTTTTGGCTTGTGCTCTCTATTCATTGTCTCCGCAGCTCTGGCTTTAGCCAAGGCCTCAAACAAAGACTGCCTGTGAAACAAAACCTACCTTCATAATTATACTGACCGCATCTATGTTAGCTCTGGTCGAATTCATGCAACCACGCCGAACTAAAAATTAATTACTATTGTCTTGATGAAGGGTATGGTGCGATGCGCGAACAGGCATTTTCTAGGGGCTGTTTTCCCACCAAGTGAAGGCTGTTGATACCCCAACTCTAACCATGCGGAAAGCATCAGTTTCACAGGGAGTTCAAAGGATGCGCTCCCATTTGCCTAGCTGCCTGTTCGCAATAAGGAATATTAAAATTGGCACGACGAACCTTCGAAGATACGTGGGACATAGTGGTACAACTAAGGAATACTGAAGGCCCGGCCTGAGGTTTTTGACTGAGATACCAATCTGGCTGTGGTTTGTGGTTATCATTAGTGGGAGCATGTTATATCCAACCCTCAGACAATTGAAGTGCTCTCAGGCCTTCCAATGAAACCTTTTAAGATGCCACTGCTTAGGCTTCGTCGATCCGACGGTGATACCCCGAATCTGGCTATCTAGAAAAGCTCTTTGTTTGATATTAGCTGTGCCGTGGCGATCCTATTGCGGCGGTGAGGTCTCAATCGACTAAGAAAAATATATAAAGACCATCAATCGTCGCTTTCATTGTGCATGCTAACATTCAATCGCAGAAACTCAAGACGATTTTACAATTTCGCAAACCTTTCCTCTAGCTACCACTCTCAAACATGGCTCCCGGTCTTAAACTCCTCTCTTTCCTAGCCCTTGGGCTCGCCCTTACCGGCTCATCCATCGCCAACACGGCCACGACTGAAGGAGAGACCTTCTATCCCATCGACCCACCCAAGGCCCGCCGCGCCGAACCAGCTCAAAACACAGTGGATAAAATAACCGATGTCCTACAGAATCTGCCCACTGATCTCGTAGTAGAGTTGCCTACCGTTTCGGAATTGACAGCCAATGTCGGGCAGGACGGAGAGCCAGTTGATCTCAACACGCCAGCCACGACCGCCCTCAGCGACGGAGCAATTACCTACATCGTGGACAAGATCACGGATATCTTGGGGCTAGATACTGTTCCTGTCGTAACTGACGGCTCAAAACTTACGACCCGTGGTGAGACGAATGTTAACCATGAAGAGGCGGAGGATGGAGAGTCATTCTATCCTATTGTACCCCCAGGCTGTGTGGAGGTTAAGGGGAGACTGCAATGCCGTCGATCTACTGGCGAGTAGGAGGCTGGTGTTAAGAGGGTTGTTGCTGTGAGACGTCCATCTGCTCGGTAATCATTACGGGCAGGTTTATACTGTGTTGGAGGGATTTCGAGAAGCTCTTTACTGTTACTGAATGGAGGAAGCGAGGTTAATGTTTTGAAAGGCTGATGCTGATCTACAATCTATCTTTGCCATGCATATCCCGCACTTATTCCTTGTAAGAACGAGTGAGATATGCATTCATGTTACGCCTGAATCGGGCCAATGCGAACATCTATAAAAATTTACAATCTTTCTAGTATCTTTCAAACATACTAAAGACGGGAATGAGAAGGGGATGCAATTTACTTATATCTCAGCACCTTACTGTCGAAACCACCTCTCTAATCGGGACAAACAACGATCCCCTAAAATCAGGCCATAAACCTCCCTTCTTTCATTAGCAGGGCTATGAATAAACTTTGAAACTGTGCCTGCATATGCATGCGGCGTATGACTGCGCGGCTCCTGTCCATCCCAATCGCTAGAAATGATAGCCCATGCGGCGAAGCTATTAATGCCAAAGGCTCTGAGAGATAGTTCATCAGCGGTTGGCTGCTGAGACGGCTTACAACTGTCAGATATTGCGTAGATTGTAGAAGCCATTCCATGGTAATTGCCATTTCCAAGTTCTCCCTGCCACGGTGCCGGAAGTTGATGCTTAGCAGTAAGGTGCAAAATCCGCTTTGCCAGAGATGGAGCCACGGGAGCCACAATGGAGACGGTAACAGATGAGTGGTTATTTAGCGAATCGCAAAAGGCGCGGAATTTGTGGAAGGACTTTGCGATTCTCTCGTCCACTGATATAGCTGTCTCGCCGCAAACATCCGATGTAGAATGACAGACAAAAACGTATAAATATTCATACTTCATACAGGTTCGGTAAATCCTCTCCTCGAGGGGAGACTTTACTTCAACTTCAGCCCAGGGTATTTTAGGGGTATTCCCAGGAAGATAAAGCTGTGTTGTTTCCTGTAAGGTGGTGAGAATGATACCTGTGCATGGGGATATTGTGAAATCAGCATCAGTCCATATTTCATGTTTGACATCTGGTATCTTTCTGCTGGAGTTTGCCCTTGGGCTACTGTCTTCGAGAAGTTTTAAGCAGTCAGGCGTCGCAGGTAATAAAGAATAGTCTCGAAATATTAGCAATGGTGGGCTAGGGGCTGTTTCGAGGTGGTAAAGGAGGGAGCGGTGGCTCTCGAGTATTGTTGTAGACACGAAAACCGAACCTTTCCCGCAGTAGAGGTCAGAGGCCGGTGTTTTAGCCAGTTCTAGTTCAACCTTGGAATTCTCGAGCAGCGTTTGGCTCGGGTTCGATATCTTGTCGAGTGGTTCTATGTTGCCCTCTGCGAGAAGAGCATCCGTGGCAGTTGAGAAAGATGGGTAATGTTCGGACTTTAGACGCTTTGCCCTCCCACGAACGCTCATAAAGGCTGATAAGCTGCGCGGAGCCGAGAAATGAAGGGATAGAGGTGGTATGGACCTCCGGGTGACGGGGGAATCATGGTGCTTTGGGTGGTTTTCTTGACGCTCATTTACCCCAGAAGATAGCTCCTGACTCTGACTAGCCCTATTTCGCGCGTCTGGGATGTCGTCTGTTGATTGCTTAGAGGAAGTTGCGGGGTGCTGGCCTTTGGACTCGTGGTATATTATATTGTCATCTCTATCCTTCGCTCCCATAACGTCAGAAACTATTACTCCGGGTACGTTCTCTCTAAGCAATCAAAGTATGGACAGACAAGACCAACCATTAACAGCATAGGAACGTAGTCGACTATGCTTCCTGGCCTAGCCATTCCCTTGATAGTCTCCGCAGCACCAACGGTACATTGTATCTTTTCCTCCATAATCATTTCCAGGATCTCGGTGGATAATTCTTGAATATAGCGAGGAAACCTGACACTCTCATCGTTATCATCGATCACGGTTTCCAGCGGTAAATCAATAACCAGTTTATCGAGAGAAGCCCCGTCACGAATTGAGAGCAAGTCCTCCTCATTATCAATAGCCAGTCGAGGTACGACGAGTTTCATATCAGCCTCCCTAGGAATATCTGGGAGGAAGGCCGCCCAAGCTCTGGTATTATCGACACCGGATGCTGTATGTATAATGGACGATAAGAAATCCGCCCCAGCCTTGCTTATTGAAGGCTTCTCTTCCAGTCGACGCGAGACGATGAGATGCGCCTCTTCAAACTTCAAGCGTAGCCCTTCGGTATCTTCATGTTGTTTTGGGAGGAGTTCTCCTAGCTCTACGGCTTGGTAGTCACTGGCGACACCGTGAAAGCGGGCGTATTCGAGGATTGATGGCTGTGTCGAATCGGTCATGTTGATTGGTACCTATTCTCAGAGATAATCAGCTTTGGCTCTGCGAGGTTCTTCGAGAGAGTAAGTTGTCCCCGGTTAACTCCTTCGGTCACGTCGCGGCATCTTGAAGTGGTGCTCGGACCGTGTCCAAACAAGCTGTATGAAAACCTCGTTTTATAGATTAGAGAATGTTCGACTAATGATGGCAGATATTCGCACTCGCCATGCGTAGGATTTCTGCAACGGTTATAAGAATCGGGACCCAGGCGTTTAATCATCTCATTTTGAAAATGCTTGCAAGAGCATAAGGTATCAAGTAATATTTCGCAATCAAGCCATCTATTATGACATTTTTACCATCATCATGAATAAAGAATTAAGCAAGGGAAAACAGGGGGAAAGGACATATAAAAAGAAAAGAAGCAGCCTAAAACGCCCTTGATTGCCAACCATTATTTATCCCAGCTCCACTTGCGCCCAACGGCCCTAGAGCCAGCGCTTGCACATCCTCTTTCACACTTCCCACTCTACTAGCAACACCGAGTATTGCTGTTTCGACATCTCCCAGTGTTGCTGCGAGTTCACGGGCTTGCGACTCAGGCCTTGGTGCTATTGAACCATCTCTGTTTCTTGAAGATACGGCATCGCTGATTTTGCGCTGAAGGTTATATTCCACTCCGTGTAAATGTTCTTCGACTGCTTTCACTGTTTTCCGGTATTCTCCCACAATTGTCTCCATTTCATCGGCGCGGTGTGAGAAATAATCGACTAGATTGGAAGGACCTCCGGGGCCTGAGTCGGCTTCGGTTTCTTCAGGTAATGCTAAAGTTCCGTGACGGATTCCCAGCGCAGATCGAAGTGAATATTTCGATATCGATTGTTGCTGCTGGTTTGAAGCCCACCATCGTTCGCCCGGGCCGGGTTGGTATTGAGGAGGGAGAAGGAGGGTGTCAAGTGTTCGGAAAGCGAGCTTCGCGTCGGTCTCATCTTGCTTCGCTAGCGTTCTCGCGTGGTCGATACCACTAGCGTCGTTTTCGAGAGCTTCTTGGAGAGTGTCAAGCTTGCCTTGTACAAACTCAACATCGTTTGGTATAAGGGTCCCCTGAGCAGATATGGTCGGGAGGAGGTCAGAAACCTCGTTGCACATTCGGATTTGATTTAGAATAAATGTATCAATCGCTTCGATCTCCTTTTTTAATTCGTCACTGCAGCTTTCAAACTTAGTGGTGGGAGCTAGATTAGAGATATCGATCTTGACGCCTGGAACGACAGTTGGCCCTGTTCGTTGGTCTGGCTTCGAAGCATTTTGGTTTCCAAAAAGAGATAGGGTTGGTCCTTGCTGTTGGTTGGTGTTCGTCCTACAGAGAGGAACCGATAGCTGGTTAGCCCACTTGATGGCAGGACGAGAGTATAGATATGGAATGCGAAGCTTACCCGGAAGGCGCTGGCGCGCCAAGTTTGGGTGCACCGAACAGACTGCCACCTGCTGGTTGTGTTCCGCCTATGGTAGATTGCTGCTGAGGGTTCGTTGTAGCAGTTCTCCCAAACAACGACCCACCAGACGGTGCGGCAGCCTGTGTATTCCCCCCAGCACTCAACAAGTTACTGCCTGATGATTGCTGTTGTGCGGCGCCCCCGAATAAATTTCCGGCGGCTGGAGCTGGGGTCGCCGTTGTGCTGGAACCGAACAAACTGGTGCCGGACTGCTGTGGCTGGCTGGTAGCGCCGAGTGAAAATATATTTCCTGATTGAGGCTTCGTCGTTGCGGTTGATGCAGCTCCTCCAAAACCGCCAAAGAGGCTTCCAGGTGTCGACGTACCACCGGGCGCGGACGTTGCAGGGGCTGAGGATGGGTTCCCACTGTTATTGAGGTAGCTAAATTAGCATCTTTATACAGAACGGCGGAGTATCATGGTGTGATTTCAGGGGGGCGCTTCAGAACCATGCGGAAGTGGTGTACATACAACAGCGAGTTTGCGGAAGATGTATTGACAGTCAAGCCACCGCCCGCGGGAGCCGCTGGTCGCTGGGAGAACATTGTTGCAGGTAGCAAATGGAATAAAGGGTTATGTTCACCAGCCCGAGAGGAATAAACTCTCCTCAGCCGTTGTCGTCCGAATCACAACACGCAGCGAGGTCAAGCAAAGTGTTTGATGCGCTTTTGAGCTTGGAGCTTTTGTTTTTGCATGAGGCTCAAAAATGGGAAGGTTTTGCCGGGCGATAAAAAGCTTGGCAGGTTTACCCTTTTAAGCCAAAAAGTTGACAGAACCAACGATGAAGGGCAATTTGGGGTGCTTTTCTTTATTCAACTGTGTCTGACTGAGTGAAATACCTCAGCGATGATATTATTGAGCCTAGCAATCTCCAATTATGAGCTTACCAGCCTTTGAGGCTATTTTGAGTGACGATTCCGGTGCATGATCATGCACCAAGAGTCAGAAATAGATACCCCTGGCCCACAGTGGTCAATCAAGTGTGTGGCTACGGCATGTGGCGACCGTATAAATGTGCCGGCAGCAGATGGCGCGTCAGGCAAAGATATTCCAGGTCATGAAGCCAACTACAGCGAAAAGACCCTTGATTCTAATTATTATAGGTCGGCAAAATGGTAGGAAAGAACCTGTCAAAGAGTGATGTAATATGGACTAACAGTAATTAAATAGGACACCTGATGGAACGACTATAATTACCAACTCAGCGGATAATCATATCAGGTCCTATGTATTGTAAGCTGCACCCTATACTTGCCTCTTGAAAAATGATATACTAAACCCGAGACGCAGACCGCCGGACCTCTTGGATGCGGAAAGCAAACCGCATGATTTGACACCATATAATACAATACCATCGAAAGAGCCTGTCTATTCAACGGCTATTTATCCTTTTTATGAATTACAGGACCCATCTACAACCCTAATCCTTTCAGCCTCTAGGGATCATCCGATAAAACTGCATTCCGCTTTGTATCCTGGCTTATTGGCGTCATACAGTCTAATTTCCCCCACGACAGAAGCTTTCATAACTCCCCATTCCATGCTCTACCCGACAACTCTCGGAGGTACCCATTTCCTTACAGGCTCTGACAGCTTGATATGCCTTTTTGACGTTTCACGACCGGGGAAGGATGGCCCAGTAACTCGACTCCCCACGATTCCGAGTAAACGGAAAAAGATTGTTGGTGGAGGAGTTGGTATGAAAGGCATTGTCTCTGCGATGTCTGTTGAGGGCAGCGGGATCCTGGCAGCGGGAACTTTCACTAGACATATTGGCCTTTATGGGTCAAACGGATCCGGCGATATGATTGGTACTTTCAGTGTAGCCGGAACCGTGGCTGAACACCGTATTGGTGGGCAGGGTATTACGCAGTTGCTCTGGAGTCCCTGTGGGAGATATCTGTATGTGGTTGAGCGGAAGAGTGATGGGATTCTAGTGTATGATATTCGAGTCACAGGTCAGCTAGTAGGGTGGCTTGAAGGGAGGGGGTCGAGGACCAACCAGCGGCTGGATGCTGACATTGTAGCCATTAATGACAACTCTTCGTCGGAAATCTGGGCCGGGGGTACTGATGGCTATGTCCGTATGTGGACAGAACCATCTGACGCTGCTGAAGGAAAGCGTCCTACGTGGGAGCAACATATCCATAATGGTGAGTTGGGCTTAAACTTTCATGACAGGAGGGCATGGTGCTATCTATTATCGTGGTTATTGACGTTTCTAGATCCTATATCGAGCACGGCAATTCATCCAACAGGAAGTGTTTTGGCAACATGCTCGGGGCAGAAGCAATATCCCGAACTTATAGATGAGGCTGACCACCAGGTGCACGAAGGGCTGGTGGCTTCGGGGCCGGGTGGACAATTATCAGGGAATTCGGATAATAGCTTAAAAATATGGCAGCTCTAACACCATTCTTCAACATAGAGTCACCTATCCTTCTTCTCAAGACACATGCGTATTAGTAGGAATGATTGAACAGCAGGGATTACCGCTCAGTAAAATGACAATTACCATCCTCGATGTGATATCACGTGGAAAATCTGGGGAAGTCTTGGCGATGATCATCCTCACCAATATGTGGGGCTCTTTATCTGTCCAATCACACCGACGGCAGCGAAACGACATCTGTTTAACAACATCGACAAAACGACTTCACTAACGGCTCCAATAGAGGCTTTTCCAAGACCAAAATACAACAAGAGGGCAAAGACGCGCAGTCGTATTCTAGTCATACGTTCCTCTCTTTTATATGCTTTTTGCGTCAATTGGGTCAACTCTGCTTGCTGGGTTTTTACTTTGTGTCGAGTCTTCGAGGGCCTGGATGTAGGGTGATTCAATTGCTTCTACTTCTCAACTTCCTACCGGCTAAATCTTTGCTGGAGTGGCAGACCGGTAGTATTTGCCCAACACAAGTGAGTGACAGGATCACAACTAAAAGTCATACTATTCTAGCTATGTAGTTGAACCGTCGCTTCGGCTTCCCCAGCTCTCTCAGCTCGAAGAAGCTCTGGACTTGACGGGCCTTCGAAGCTTGAAAGCAGAATATCACACCACTGATTGAAGCTTCATCAACCTGAACTCCCCTGGCTGTACTTATGGGTATTCATTTTGCCTCTGGCTCTGTTTCTAAACCTCCTATATCTCTCGCCGTTCTGATAATTTGCATCTCCTTGCCGGCCTATATTGGACAGGAAGGATGTCCACCTCTCCATAAACATGGCCAATGATATAGGTTATCCAACCGCTACCTCAATGATTATCTTTTTTCATGGTGGAAAGATCCATTGAGCCGAACACAATCGCAGAAACCTCCCCGAAGAGCCTGTGGTTTCCCTGACAAGCACCAGGGTTTCGGAATAAGTCTTGAGGGTGCTCAAAGGCGGTTAATCCATAATTTATATATGGGTACGGGACAATTGTCTCTCAGATTCCGTGGCTGCCTTGGATCTCGGGGTTTGGCTGCGATATTTTTTTTCTTCGATTGCTGACAATCAAGAGCAAGGACATATCATAAGGCGCCTCTGGTCCTTCATATCCGCAGGCCATTCCCATTCCTCAAACAATAGGCGATCTCAATTGTTACTAGCTTTGCGATTATAATACTACCCATGACCCGTACTGTGCACCTGTCCAGGGCATTGATAGGTTATTGTTGCCAACAAGCAATAAACTCGTATCTTGGCAATCCCATTGTCCTGGGAGGACGGAATTTTTTCTTCAATAGGGACAACATAGCGTTGAGCTAATTGACAACTGCACTGACAATGGTATTTACCGACTCGACTCCATCATGCAGCTTTTGATTGGGTCAAACATGTCACCTTGCACTGGCCTTAAATCACTAGCGCCAAGGCATATCCGTACTGTCACAATATGCCCTTTTGTGATGACGGCTATTAAAATTCACTATAGGTTCTCAACGCGGGTGCCTAAGTTCCCGATAGTGAATCTGATATCTGCAGTGAAAGAATCCCTCAGGATGAATCTTTCACAGATATTCGAACTTCTTCTACTACTACTTTACCCTCCGTTTCCTTCCTCATTCTCCACCTCAACCGCTTCCGCAAATTCAAATCTTAACCACTCTGCTTCACCTGCCCGCTCGAGAGTTCTTAAAGCATATACCCTTTACCATCGTCTCTTGATTGCTTCCCTATCCTGCCCGTATCTATTGTGCTTCCTATCATTTTTGCCGCTCCACCAGTAGAGCAACACTTGCTAGTTATTCCCCTCCTGGAACCTTACCTTCTACCTTCTACACAGGGGTAGGTGACCATCCAAAAGCTCTATTCACTTTTCCGCTGCCATCCGGATTCTATCGAGGTCGAGTGTTCTTGTGTGCCTGTGACTCTTGCTCTAAACTCATCGTTTTGCAAATTCACGCCTGAAACAGAGCGATCCCTGAAAGTCCTATTAGCTGGAGGTTGTGATAAACATGGACCATCCAGATAATCAACACAATACCCACGATTATATCAGTGACCTACCGCCGATCTCTGGTTTTACCTACGCTGATTTGGCTGCACTGGGTGGAACTACTTCGGCGGAAAGTGGTGCAACGTGAGTATAGATGACTCTAATCCTGCACTTTCAACCTTGAGGGATTTTTTGTCACTAATCAGCTATACATATAGCATGAATCCCGGAAATCAGTCTCAACAAGTTGGTCAAGGCCATAATCCCGATGAGCATGCTCACAGCTACTTGGGTGGAGCTTCTAGCGGGTATCAAAATGTGGATCCCCAAGGTACTGTACTCTCTTTCCTCGGCAACAGAAACCCAGCAGCCAATCCCCACCCATATCCCTGATATCAGAACAGTCCATCTTTAGTATCAGTCTTGTTTCTTCCTTTACAGTCCTTCCCCCCCTTTTTTTCTCATTCGCTTACTTGTAACAGCAGCATCTAGTGATAGGGCTGAGTTTTGGCATGATTCTTTAGATCCAGATTCTTCTGTCACTGACCCAATGGTGTTTCTTGACTATTATCATCATGCTAATGAGCGCGCTTCCTCAGGCACCGACAATGCTCAAGGTGACCGAGGAATGGTCCATAGTTCGTCTGTTCTTGATCAACGCCATACCATCGATACAAAGCCGCGAGATACCTTCGCACAAGCTGCAAACTATTTCGATAGCAACATGACGGTCGAAGATGATCACCTCAAAGATTCGCCTAATAGCACTTCTGGCGGCAATCTGGATTACATCCCTATGTTCAAGAGCGATGGTAGCCCTGTTGCACTAGGTGGTAAACTCCAGGTCTCTACACCCACTGCAAGCCAGAAAAATCACCTTGAAAACATGTTTATGGGGCCATCCCGGGAGCACCTTCTTTCACCACCAACACATGGGATCACAGCTCAGGGGCGTTTAAGTTATGCCAATACCACAATGGTTGCTTCAGATGGTAGTGGGCTTTTTAGCCACACTTTGATGGGACAGCATCCATCTTCACAGTTCTTCACTGCTCCGGTTCACATTAATCATAATGTTAACCATATCAGTGCCGCTATGAGTCCAGTCACCACATCAGCCGTCCCTGTTACATCCGCTGTTGTGGTTCAGGGTCTCGGCTCAATTAACCCGCCAGGTCCGTTAGGTGCACCTTTCCTGCCCCAACTGTCGGCCGCGGCACCCACGAATATTGACCAACCCAATGTCGAAGCAACTGCAGAGCAGGCACCCCGAGAGGAAGAGGTCGTTTTAAAATTCTCATCTGTTGAAGAAGCGAACGATTATCGCCCAGATAGGGAAGGCCCTCTGCCTTCAGATTCAACTATTCCCGTAACAACCGACCAAAAAAAAGCAATAGTCATACAGATGCTCAGGGCGATGAGGAGCGTTCAATATGCACAGGATAATATTGGAATGATTAAACCCTTCCGTGAGGGAAAGCACAGCATGGAACGGATGGAGATAGTCTGCTGGAACATTTTGGTAAGCTATGCTGATATTTCTCCTAAGGTAGAGCGATGCTGATCATATCTTAGGATGCTTGTATCATTCGCCACCAAGTCGGCCCGCTTTTGACCCCAGAAGAAGAAAAATTGAAGAACAAGAACCCAACAGTTATTAGATCTTTCAGGGAGCGTTTGGATCACATGCTCGATTGCTTGAGGGTGACAACCGCTTTGAGATTCCTACGTTACATATATTGTGCTGACTGTTTTTATAGACTCAGAAGACCATATGCAAGCACCTGCTTGATCCGTTTTACCTGTTCCAATTTGTGGATGATCCTCCCTTCGCAAAATATGTCAGTGATACCATGTTGCTTACATTGAGTTTCCTAGCTGACATTACAATAGCGTGTTACATCCAACAAATCCCTAAACAAAAAGAAAAGTGATTATATCATTGCTGGAAAGAAAGTTCTGGGCCACCCGAAAGGAACACGAAGAGGTAAAAAGGGCCCTCAGAAGAACATCCCTTCATTGTCCGCACCCTTCAACACACCAAAGCGTGAGCCTCATACAGCCAACAATGAGGGTCCTACTATGGGTTCTACTATGGGACCAGCCTTTGTCCCAGCCAACACAAGTGCCGTTACTCAAACTCCTTATGAGCAGCTGGCCGAGATGCATATTAGACAAGGGCGATCTCAGCCAAGACAAGTGCCAGATACCCCGATGTCATACGCCTTCACTCATCTGAGAGTGCCACACCACCAAACTTATCTGGAAGCAACACCAAACACAAATGCTATGAGAAGATCTCCTTTGAACCGCCTCTCTCATCTTTCAGGATCCTTTCATTCTCAACAGGCTTCACCGGTTATTGGTACTCCTGAATTTCCTACACCTCCAGGTTCAGGCCCTTCTAGGTTTGCCCATCTCGCCAATTCAACTGAAACCTTGCCCCAGCGCAAGAGGTCTAGTGAAAGCGCTGAGTGTCCTGAGCCACATGTTGCCGGACAGAAAAAACCTCGCTCAACCTGAGCTGGAGTGGACCCTTATCTAGCCTCTAGACATCCAAGGGGCATTGGCCCAAAGCTTCCTCGTTGCTACCTTGATGGTGCAGCCAAAACATTCACAAAATTTCTCTGCTCGGCGTTTCAGGTGCAAAGCTTCACTGCTTAAATCTGCTTTTCTTCAACTTCTTTTTTTTCACTTTGATATCCTTATTCCTCTGCCCGTCGGTTGATCAACACTTAGAGATTTCCCGAAGGATTTGGCCACCTCGTTTATCTTCTCCAGATTTATTAGACTTGGTCAACCAATAGATCTTTATCACCTATGGGCTTTTTTTCTATTAAAGTTCCTGGTTTACTTTGCATGTACCTTCAACAGACTGCAAGGTGCTTTTCAGCTACTCAATCTCATTTCAACATCTCTGGAGGTTATTTTCATTTTTTTGTCTTTCTCTTTGAGCGTTTTTGCGTTTCCCATCAGTTTGCCAGGAGCCAATTTTCTTTATTTCGCTATTTATTGCTTGGATTCCACGCAGCCTATGCCAGGATTTCCAGGATGCCCGCACCAGAAGCGCGAGTGGATTTGACACGGCCTCTTTTCACAACTCGACGTTGATGTGCCACTGTTTCAACACGGATATACCTTCTTCTTTCACCGTTTTTCCACTTTACTTAACGACTGATGAACCCATCTTTATCGCTTGATTTCTTCTACCTTCTCTTTCTTTGCTCCATATGATTTGGACAAGGAGAATGACCTTTTTTCTTTATTTATCACCGCCCCAATACCCTTCTCTAGAGATTTTCAACACCTCTATCGATACCGAGATTTCGTTCAGATTCTGCTTTTTTTCTTTTTGCCTCCGGTAACAATTACCAGGCCAAATCAGTTGTACCCTCCCCGGAAAATTGAAAAATCACACCAAAAAAAGAATATCCAGCTTTGTTTTCACCAGCCTGCTGAAGCTTTGCCTTCCATTGCGTTTTGATTTTTCCCCACACACCAACTTTTGTCACTCGTTTGAGCTTTAGATAGCATTCAATGAACTATTCCAGCATCCACCCCATTGAGATAGGAATTCAATTACTTTCATTTTCCACAAGATAATAGCCAAGGGTGTAAGGTGCATTTACGTACTCCGAAGGTTAGTTGGCGCACCTAAACATGGTAAATGCTTCAACATGGACCACGGGTTGAATAGCTACTAGATATTCCAAGTTGCTAGTTATATTTTGCGCCAACATAGGATTCGAAAGAGTTAGATTTCTATCATCCTTGGATATGGCCCGAGTTATCCAGAATATAAGGATGTCAGTACCACCTTGCATGTACTCCAGTCGTCAGAGAACTCTTTAACTAAGTAATCCTATAGGCTATAATGTCATCATTCACGAAGAACAATAACAACTCTCCGATATGGTGTAGGGGTTAGCATCATTGTCTTTCATGTGGCTCCCAAGCGGAACAACGATCACAATAGACCCGGGTTCGAGTCCCGGTATCGGAATTTTCTTTTTTTCCCAATCTTTTTTTTACCCCCGAAACCCATGGCTGGCAGTAAAAGAAAAGGACGGTTGATTAATTAATTCGTCTTACTTTTCTCTTTTTTCCCCAAGTATCGTTCTCTGTGGTTGTCTGTATGTAATGTGTGGATATCGTTTCTATATATTCTATGAAAGTCTAGAAGCTCAAAGTTCTAGTTTCTACTCATGAATCGTATCTATATTCTCTGCGCGAAGAACTGGAACGCAGTAATATGTATATGCGTTTATTCCAACTGGATTCCATACTTCTCATATGGAAAGCCCTCGAGGGTGCTTAACAGCTGGCCCCATTCGTCATTTAACTGTCCAGGAGTCCCAACGCTAAGTGACTTGCCATCGGCATCGTCATCTAGCTCCTTGTGTTCTCCAGTCAAGCCCGCCAATACCACTTCTTCCCTGCCCCGGTACTCGTTAAGCAAGCCTTGGTATGGAACCCAAACGACTCTCATCCCGGCTCTCCGACCAGCTTCAACGCCAGGCACGGAGTCCTCGAACACAAGGCACTCTTCTGGCTTAATCTCTGGCTCTTCTCCCTTCTCGCGTATTTCCTGATTGATCACATCCAGTGCAAGCAAGTATATGTCCGGCAGTGGCTTGCCCCGTCCAGCAGGTATCCGAGTGTCGTCGCCACGAATCGTTCTCGAAGGAGGGAAGTAGTCAAAAAGGTGCCGCAGGTGAGCAGTTTTGAGCTCAAAGTTTCTGGTCTGGGACGACGTCGCGAGGGCAATGTGCACTGGCTTTGAGCCCTTTGCCGCACTCGATAGATTTTTCACCAACTCCAGAGCGCCCGGGAGCGGTTGTGTGGTGGGGAAATAGGCGGTCTGCAGGGCAGTCTGCTTTTTGTAAAACTCTTCAATCGGAATAGGTAGTTGGGCCCATTCTCTGAATATTTTGCTAGCCTGATGTTTTTTTTAAAGAATTATTCTCTCATTGATCAAAATTGATCAAATGACGAGATGGAAAATCAGAGTTAGCCTTTCGAAAGCTAATAGGGTGCATCGCTACGGTAAAGGCAAAGTGAATACCTGAGCAGCAGGTCTACCCTGCAATTGGGCTTTAATCGACCATGGTAGACCAGGCTTTCCATGTTCTGCAAGGATTTCGTTTATAACTTTTGTGTATAAATCTTCTGAGTCGATGAGAAGCCCGTCCATGTCGAAGAGACATGCCCGCACGCGCGGAAATCTATCCAGCCACGCCCACCATTAGCAACATACAGTTTGGGGGGGGTAAGATAACTATGACATACTCTTTCTCAGAGGGCGACATGATTTAAAAGCTAGAAGTGTTCGCTTTAGATTGAGAACTGCAGTTATTCTGAGGAATCGTTTGGCGGGGGAGAAGAGGAGTTCAGCCCGCCTTATATCTTATCGTCGGCTTTGGCAATCCACCGAGAGCGCCAAGGCTTGAATAGTTCATCAGATCCAAGAGCTCCAGAAGACAAACCGAAGCAGTCCAAGGAATACGGCAAGGAGAAAAATGGCCAGCACGGAAGAGAGCAAGACCTCGAACCAAAAGAAGCCTGCAGATGCGGACAGTGATGATGAGGAGACGGTGTTTTACGACGCCCGGTTTCCACCAGAAGAAGAAGCTGTAAGAGAAAGGCCGCCCTACTCATCTCGCATACATTTACTAACAGCCGATAAACGCTCGATAGGAACTGCTAAACCAATCTAACGCCCAAAAGTCAGAAGCTAACCAGCTTTTCTCTTCTTCTCGCTACTCCGAAGCCATCTCCACCTACGACCGCGCTCTTTCGTCTTGCCCGAACTACCTCGATTTTGAAGTTGCCGTTCTCCAGAGCAATATAGCAGCTTGTCATTTGAAATTGGAGGATTGGAAAGCTGCTGTAGATGCCGCAACTGCCAGTATAAACTGCCTGGACAGGGAAATCCCAGCATCGTCACCAAATAAGTCGTCGCCAACGTTAGGGGAGACACAGAAGGGCACTAGCACAGCGCACGATCAGTCGAGCCCTCAGGTTATCGAGCTACCAGATGATGGGGATGAGGGCGAGGAAGAGGCTGAGCTCAAGAGACTGGCGGAGAGCGATGCAAGGAGAGAAGATATTAAGCGGATACGTTCGAAAGCGCTCATGAGGAGGGCGAGGGCTAACGTGGAGATTAACGGATGGGCCAGCCTTCAGAGTGCAGAGGAGGACTATAAGCAAGTGCTACAGCTGAAGATCTTGCCGCCAAACGACGAGCGGATGGTAGTTAGGTCTTTGAGAGAGCTGCCGATGAAGATAAATGCTGCAAAGGAAAAGGAAATGGGTGAGATGATGGGTAAATTGAAAGATGTAAGTGCACCAGCGAAGGATACTGTTGGTTTTTTTTTATCATCCTGTGTTACGCTTGACTTGTCATTGTTCGATCCAGAGCCAATGGTTTACCTTCTTTGAGTTGGGCTTTGCTAACGTGTACGCAATTATAGCTAGGGAACGGTATCCTGAAACCCTTTGGGCTATCTACGGATAACTTCAAGTTTGTTCAAGATGAAAAGTCCGGGGGTTATAGCATGTCGTTTGAAAAATAGGATAGATATAGAGGGACGGTGTTTGGAACCACTCACGATTTTTTTGGGCCTTTCAAGCCATATAGCGGATTCTAAACTTATCGCATATTTTGGGCGAATGGGACTATTCTTTCTTCCGTGTTGGTGTGCTGTGGGAGATCGTCGTCTCCCATTTTTAGGCTGTGTGACCCAGGCGAGGCACAACAAAGGAACTTCATTATTGGCGTGGAGTTGGAATCCATAAACCAAAGGATAAATACTGGTAGCTACGCCCAACATGAAATTTTGTCCTTAAAAGTTGATGACCACATATTCTGCCTGGCCTCCATCTTCCTGAACAACAGCGGCTCGTCTGAGGTGATGATGTGTATGCTCGATCTCGGCATGTATAATGACCCCGAGCAGCCGTCACCCTTCGCGCCGGCAAGTTCATGGACCAACGAGACTCTCGTTCCAGGTCCTCAACACCTTGACAGAGCATCTCGGAGTTATGAGTTAATCTCTCTTGGCATCTTCGACCCCGGTCCATCTGATAACCTTTTATTTAAGGCTAAAAGTTTGTTTATTCGTGCCTGAATTTCCACCGACACCGACAAGATGCTGCGAGATGCTGTGGAATCATTTCTGCGCCCGCAAGCCATATCGAACATCCTCACAATGGCTCAGGTTGATGTTACACATGAGGCTGATCATCCCAGCAGTCTTGTCGGCATCGCGGAGGGTGTAGCCTTAAAGATGCCTGGGATGGCGGCCGGTTTGCATACATGTCGGCGTGCCGGGCACTCAACCACCGACTTGCCGACTCCATCCACTTTTTTTTGGAGTCAGAAATAGGGAGTTTTGAAGCAAATGACACTCAATAAGTTCGCGGTCGGTGGTTAATACGCTCTGCTGACAGCAATGATGTTTGGTTATCGCGAGAAATGGGGGATCTTGTCGGTATTAGGCTTGGACTTCCGTGTTCTTTAGTTTCTGCCTTATTTTATCTCTGCTGTATATACGAGAAAGTCGTATATATAATTCATCTTTTCTTTTCAGCAAGCTTGGATTTCAACTCGGTCCAGCTTTATAAATATCAATATCTCCTGTTATCTCATGAAAAGTGCTTTGCTGCGCTTTCCATACTGGTTCTCTTCCATCTCCGTTTCTTTTGACCTTTTAAGCCTCGTTTGAAGCTATTCGCCATTTGGCAAAAGTCCGAGATATATCACTCTCATCTGTTTCTTTTGCTATCTCAAGATGTCAGGCCCACCAAACGGCATGGTACGCTCGTCTAAAATAGTCGCTGGCCAGAGACCTTCATGCTAACATCTAATTCCAGGCTCCGCCAAATATACCAGGCCCGCCGTATCCTCCTGCTGGTTCACTCGTCGGCGGTCTGCCCACAGTTGGAGTTGATGTTCCCATTTCCGCTGTATTTATCGCCATATTTCTCACCGGAGCAGCTTCCCACATGCGGATTTTCAAAATGAACAAGGCTCGCGGCCACAAATTCATCCCATCAGGAGCAACCTTTGGTTTCTGCATGGCTCGAACCGTTGCAAATGTTTTGAGGATCGCCTGCGCAACACGCCCAAAGAATACCCAGTTAGCAATTGCCGCCCAAATATTTGTCGCAGCCGGTGTGCTCATCCTCTTTATTCTCAACCTATTATATACGCAGCGGATGTTTCGCGCCGCCCATCCCCGGATCGGCTGGTCCAGACCATTCTCTTATTTTTTCAAGGGACTATATGCCTTGATCATCATAACCCTGATCATAGTCATCACCGCCACAGTACAGACATTCTACACCCTTAATACCAACACCCGACGTATTGACCGCAATCTCCAGCTCTATGGAGGCAGCTACATGGCCTTCTTCTCATTCCTCCCATTGCCCATGCTGGCATACATCCTCCTAGCACCGCGTCGACAACCAGTGCAGGAATTTGGCTCAGGCAGCTGGTCAGCAAAAGCTTGGGTTGTCGGAACTGCATCTGTTCTTCTATGTCTTGGTGCGGGATTCAGAATAGGCACATCTGCTATGCCTCCACGACCCCTGACAGACCCTGCGTGGTATCACCACAAAGCATGTTTCTACATCTTCAACTTCTTCCTAGAGGCGATTGTGGTTTATCTCTATTTATTCGCCCGCGTTGATCGCCGCTTCTACGTTCCCGATGGAAGCTCCAAGGCCCGCACTTATTCTGTTAACAAAGCAGATCAGGGCCAGGAGGAAAATACCAACGAGAAGCCCTTACAGAATGATGTTGAGGTTGGCTCAGCCTCAACTCTTTAACAAAAGTTTATTGTTTCTTTTCATTTCTATTCTGTTCAGCGATAGAGCATGGAATATCCCTCTTTGCTTTTGAGCCTTGATATATACCCGGCCTTGTCGTCTATATGGCAGACTGTATCCGGCCTGTTTTGTTGTTTTTAGACCAAAATACCCCTTCCCCACTCTAGCCTACTTTTAGTTCGATCTGTAAATATGCTGACCACTTATCATATATAATGACTCCAGTCAAGTTATGAACACATTGATATTGCTCCTCACTTCAACTCTTACTAGCTATATCGAAAAGAAACAAGCATACTCATAAACCAATTCACCCCAAAGCCTTCTCACAGTACCGCGAACCTCCATCCATCAAATATTCCGTACCGGTAGTGAAAGTTGCCTCAAAGGCCAAATATGACACCGCCTTCCCAACCTCTTCTGGTCTGCCAACCCTCCCCAGGGGCGTCGCCTGCTTACCGATTTCAAGGAATATCTTCTTGTCCTCCTCCGACACCCCGATTGTGCCCATGGAAGGCGTATCGACGAATCCAGGACTGATGGAATTGACACGAATACCCGCCTCCCCATCCTTGCCTGGCGCCAATTCAGCCGCAAGAGTTTGAACGAGCGAATATGTCGCTGCCTTGGAGGCCGAGTAGAAGCCCATGGTAGGGTATCCGCTGCCGATAGAGACGCTGGTGGTGAAAAGGATTGCTCCGCCGGGGCGGATGGATGGGGTGAAGCGCTGAGTGAGGAAGAAGGGTCCGCGCGTATTGGTGCTGAAGTGTTTGTCGAACTCCTCCTCTGTGGCAGTGGCGAATGGCTGGAAGATGCAATAACCTACGTTTAGGAAGAGGAGGTCGAGAACTTGGCCGGTGCCGAAGTAGGTTTCGACTTGCTTCTGGAGCTCGGCGTGGGCGGGGATGGAGGTGATGTCGGATTGGATGGCGAGGGCTTCATGGTAGTTTCCGTTGGATGTGAAGGTGTCAAGCTCCTTCTTTGCATCTTCAACACCTTCAGGACGACGGCCGGTCACGGCGACTTTGACGCCTTGGGAGAGGAGGACTTTGGCGGTTGCTAGGCCAATGCCGTGGGTGCCTCCGATGATGAGGGCGTTTTTGCCTGCGTACTGTGCCATGGCTTATGGATTGGGAGAGATGAATAGATGGGTATAGATTGAATGGGTTTACTCTGAGGTGAGAAGCAGTTTGGTATCCGTGAAGCTTGAAAGGAAAGATATCTCCCATTGCGAGGTATCTCGACATCCTTATATACCCCTTTCCTACAGCTGCTTCACCACCCCCTGGCCGCTGGCCAAGCTGCAACACATACCATTATGGCCAATTGAGGAGAAACGGATGCTCGAATACGAGCATTTCCACCTGGATATCTCACATTTCGACATTCAGCTTGGTATAATGCCTTTTGGGATTGTTAAGCAACGACGATGGCTGCTTCACAGCTCACCTAGATGCTTTGTACCTCTACACCAAAATTTGTATGGAGCGGTACTTGTCATGTTTGTCTGCGTTTGTTTGGACGTCGCGCTGACAAATTTTGCCGTATTTGTTTGGTCTGTTTGTGATTTGCACTGTTTGTCTGCCAAGAAAAGAGGCGCCTGCTTATGTCAAAACAGCCGCAGACTCATGATAGTTGCAGCTTTGCCATTGAGAGCTGATCTTTTATTCGGCGCTATGTATAGAGGTAAAGACTTTTGTAATACTCGTCACATTATAATATGCTATGCACAAATAATTACTCCTAGCTCTAGTATCATTCACTGGCAACCGGGGTATTTCTAGCTCTTTTAATTTAATTGCCTTTGCTGTCCCGCGTTTTTGAACCCCACCAATATGCTTCTCTTCTTTGCGATGCATGAAAAAATACCGGCTGTGGTGCAAAGTAGATGGAACGCACACATGTCATAATCGTAGTTTGCCTGTTATTAACCGAGCCGATCAAAACAGAGCCATTGGCGCGTGCCACGCCGAAGTGTTTTGAAGAGGACGTGGGAGCTATCGGGTCGCTGGGATCTGTGCTGATTGTGCGGTTGTTCCTCCCATCTACAAGAAATAGTCGGGAGTACGGCGTGAAACCATGGGCTCTCCAGCGCGGGGACAGGGGTCGAATTGAAGGCTGCGGTAGACTCGTTAGTACTAGTTTAACCATTGGAGATAGGGTGCGGGCGCGGAATGAGGCAGAACATACAAGGTATACTTTAGGTTCTCATCGATCTCCATAATCGCCGCTTGGTTTCCACATCTGTAGCAATAATTTGGAGCTGAAAAAGCTCGGTGTCAGCTCTACTAGTTTAGTGCCGATTGAACAGCTGAATGACGAACCTGAAAATATCGTCACAACATTTCGATCCTGGGACCAGTTGTACCCTTCCATAACTAGCTGATGCGCTCTTGCTACTAAGGTTAATCCGTTGTTATGATTAAACGCTTCTGAGATATCCTGCCCAAAGGTGTACCCAGCACCACGAGGAGAGATACCCCACCCGCATCTATCATCAGGGTCACTCCAGAGAAGATCACACATGGGACCTTCATGAGGCACCTCTTGCATACGATCGAGCGATCGGATGTTGTCAAGGGTATCGATGGAAGGGCTCAGCCCTCCGTGCAGGCAGAAGATTTGGTTATCGATAAGAGCAGTGAGGGGAAGGTAATCAAAGAGATCGGTAAAATATTTCCAAACATTAGCGTTTCCATATTTGCGTAAACATTCATCATAGAAGCCGTAGACTTGAGTGATCTGGCGGGACTCGTGGTTGCCTCGGAGGATGGTAATGCGCTGTGGGTAGCGGATTTTGAGGGCAACGAGGAGGGTTACTGTCTCGACGGAATAGTATCCACGATCGACGTAGTCACCTTTACAAAATCACAAGTGTTAGCGGCCAACACGATAGTGCCCCCTTTTTTTCGATAAGATTCGACTTGCCCATAAACAGGTAGTTAGTATCCGGATTCGGTCCACCGATCCGGAATAGTTCCATGAGATCATGGAACTGACCATGAATATCTCCACAGACGGTGACAGGGCATTTCTATTGCAGATTGCGGGTGAGTCTTCGCGCGAACAGTAAAGTATAGAAACCTGGCCTGTTGCTAGCCTAAGTGGGGTTGATCGAGAAACATACCACCGGTTGCACATTTGATTCATCTTGTAGCACTTCCTTGGCCTAGTGGGTGATAGAAAAAGAATCATTAATCCAAAAGTTCCGGGAGTCATAGCGATTTCATGTTGCCCACCCTGTCACACAGCCTCTGTACATCGTTCTCCGCTAGTTGTTTGCAGCTCATAAGACTTTCAATCCATCCTTCCAAGGTAGGTATCGACTCGGGATCGGTAACCAGGGACAAATGATGTGGTTCTGGAGACCGCCCGGAATCTATTTCCATGTTATTATCCATTCTTGATTTTCTATTATCGAATGCGTGTTAGGAGGCGCGAAGCGGCGCAGAACGGCGGGAAAATTGAAGCGAGAGTCTGAGGCGGTTAGGCTTTTAAACCAAGAAACAACAAGTGACGTGACAAGCGTGAGCACAGCGGCACAAGGACAAAGGACTCAAGACCAGAGAATAGGTAGAGCAGGAGGGTTTGAGGCAATGATCACAAGAGGCCAGAGAGTAGGTAGAAGACAGATACCAGGATGTTTGATGAGCTGTCGTGGTGTCAATTAAAAAGGAGCTTTGCGTGCCTTACGCTCTTTGGGTCTTCCTCCCTGTTGAGGTGGGAGGATTTTGTGCCACACTTAATTGGCTTTGCAGCCACAACTCCACACTTATCACATGATTAAACAAACACAACATGCTGGTCATGAATGGAGGTCATAACAATTTATTGATACACAGCTATGAAGGCTAACTTGAATAATGACTAGATGATGCCTCCTCCTCCTCCTCCTCCGAATCCTCCCGGACCCCCAAACCCTCCACCAGGCCCTCCGAACCCGCCGCGAAAGTTTGGTCGCCCTCCGCGCCCGAAAGGTCGATTGTCCCCAGGTCCAACAGGATCATATCTTGCTCCTGGCGGTACTTGTGGCGTGAAACCCTCATCACCTCCACCCATACCCCCAAACATCGGATCGTCGAATGTCGGGTGCATTCCACCTCCTCCACGCTGTGGCCCAAAACTCCCTCTCAGAGGATCATGAGGACCTAACCCTGGGGGGTAAAGATCGCGCTCGCCGATATTGAGTGGCCGCCGTTCGCCATATCCCGGCTGGTAGCCACGAGGGGGAGCGTTTATTTCAAATTCGTCTTCAAACCGTGGCGGGAGAAAGTCGCCAGTTGGTAGCGGGTTTCGAGGAGGGACGGCTAGAGGATCATCGAACGGGTAGGGTCTGGCGGGCTCGGGCACGCGGCCATCCCGGAGCGGATCTCGGGCAGGTTGTCGCTCGTCTTGCTGCCTTGGAGGCTGCCGTATTTGCTCTCTCGTATCCTCATATCCTTCCTTCTGAAGACCCGGCACTAGTCTTTGGATGATGTTCACCTTGAATAAGCTGATAAGATCTCCGAGGCGTGTTGGCGAGACAAATATCTGACTTAGCCGGTCGCTAAGACCCTCCTGAGTTTCGGTTGATAACGGAAGAGCTGACTCGGAAATATAGTCTTTGATGGGCAGGTCGAAAGTTGCTGTCTTATCGTCTCCAACAGCCAGCGCCTGGACAACCGCTTTGCCTCCCAGCCTATTTATCTTCAGAAGGTGCTGCATCGAGGATTGTTGGTGAGCATATTTGAAAGAATATGTTGAATTTGCATTCCATTCCTTTGGCAACACTTCCGGGCTTGTCTTTTCTGGGTCTTGGAATCGGAAGATGTTAGTGGGGATTCAACACTGAGTTGCAACCAAAGTCCACGATTCCGTACCTATTCTGTCATCTTCATCCAAGCCTATCAACCTAAAGCCAACTGCTATCATGGAGGTGTGGCCTATGAGAGCCACTGCTTCGTAGGGATTCCGTATGGTGGTGTCATCTGTTCCTAGGCATTTTGTGGCGAGCGAGAGGATTGAGCTGGGTGCCAGAGCTTCAGCCTGGCCACTGCCAATATTCTGTGTCGAAGTCATTGAAACGCAGGTAATCGCAACAATGTGGTTTCTTGTGTATGAAGAACAACGATGTTTTGGCCGTTCAACGGTGCGGTGCCTAACAATGACGCAAGGCAACTTTTGCCTGGCGTGTTGCAAACCAGGCAAACACCCCGCAAAGGCCTTACTAAGCTACAGCTCCCTTACGTCATGTGACTTCAGTTTTCTGGTTCGCCTGGGGAAGCTGGAAACCGTTTTTATATTCAAGTTCCTGGAAATCCAGAGAGTCACTACGGTGGAATTGACTCAGGATTGCTGTTAAGATTCAACCGGCTGCCTGGTTGACGTTGAAAGTAACGCTTGATATCTCGTTAGCTCCGGCTAAAACCGTCTCCAACATGAGCTTCGAGTGAGGGAGTTGGGTGATGCAGCGTCTGCCTCATAGGGATGATCGATGGCTGTTGACCCATATATCTCTTATATATGCATGCTGTTCTATCCTTTTATCTAGTCTGTTTAGTTCAGCTTCTGATACCCTGAAATCCCCGAAAATGGGATTATTTAGCGGATCCAATATACTGGTCTACCCATTTCCCTGGAACTCTTGGAACTGGCAGCTGGGAAGACCATCATGACTGTAGTTCTGAACCTGTTTGCTGGCTCAGAAACTGCCTACTTAAAGGCTGCTGATCTCCCCACGCCAGTCATGCCCATTTTTCCGTTTCATAACCCCCCGGTCAGTTTCTCAGCTAGCTCTATTCACTTTCATCTCCCATATCCTACCTAGGAATCTTTCATTATCAAGAATCTTCAAAGATACCCTGATTACAATACTCTACAATGAGTAAAACACCCACCGTTGAGGAACCCGCGGTTGGCACTACCGATGTGAATCGGGTCGAGGCCTCTGTTTCCCTAAAGCACAAGGCCCTCTGTGCATTCCCCTGTTTGGGAGGTATCCTCTTTGGATACGATTCAGGATATATAAATGGCGTCCTCGGAATGAAATACGTGAAATCTCATTTCGGACATCCTGTTCCCTTCTCAGTTGATAGAACGGGCTACAACCTTTACACTGCAGAAAAGTCCCTAGTTGTATCTATTCTTTCTCTTGGAACGTTCCTTGGTGCCATCTTTGCTGGCCACTTTGCAGACTGGATTGGACGCCGCTCGACAATAAGCCTGTCTTGTTTACTGTTTTCTGTGGGTGTAGCCCTTCAGATTGCCGCCAGCAATTTGAATATGCTTGTAGGTGGGCGCCTGGTCGCTGGTCTTGGGGTTGGTGGAGTCTCCAGTGTGGTGATCCTTTACGTTTCGGAAATCGCTCCCAAAAGGATTCGCGGTGCGTTAGTTTCAGCCTATCAACTTGCAATTACAATCGGTCTCCTGGTTTCAGCTATCATCGGCCAGGCAACGAAAGATTTACAAAATTCCGCCTCCTACCGTATTCCTATTGGGTTGCAGCTGCTTTGGGCAGTAATCCTTGGTGGAGGTATACTCTTTTTACCTGAATCACCTCGATACTACGTCAAGAAGAGCAATCCATCGAAAGCTGCAGCCGCCCTCTCTCGTGTTCGTGGAGGTGCCACTGATTCTCCCCTCATCCAGGCTGAGCTTGCGGAAATTCAAGCCAACCATGATCATGAGCTGCGCGTCTCTTCTGCTTCTTGGCTGGAGTGCTTCAAAGGCAGTGCCAAACAGCCGAGTAGCAATTGGAGACGTATAGTCGTTGGTACTGCCTTGCAGATGTTTCAACAGTGGACCGGTGTCAATTTCATTTTCTGTAAGAGAGGCCCCTGACGTAACCCCATTATACAATAATGATGCTAACATCGATTTAAACAGATTATGGTGAGATAAGTCGTCGATACAAATTATGGTAGACGAGTGGCTAACATATCATCCTATAGGAACAACATTCTTCCAGCAGAGTGGAATTAGCAACGCGTTCATAATCTCTATTATCACCAACGTTGTTAATGTCGTTTCCACGCCTGTATCCTTCTATACCATTGAGAGATTTGGTCGCCGGACTATCCTCA
Organism: Arthroderma sp. MBC 929; assembly: GCA_030789285.1. Classification (NCBI taxonomy): domain Eukaryota; kingdom Fungi; phylum Ascomycota; class Eurotiomycetes; order Onygenales; family Arthrodermataceae; genus Arthroderma; species Arthroderma sp. MBC 929. The sequence goes on along the minus strand of JARJUX010000008.1, from coordinate 139,205 downwards.
TCTGGGGTGCTATACTGATGCTTGCTTGCGAGTTCACAATTGCCGGTGTTGGTACCGCCATGCCCCATTCCAGAGAGGCCTCCCTATGCTTGATCATATTCGTCTGTGTGTATATTTTCGGGTTTGCATCTACATGGGGACCTTGTGCTTGGGTTGTAGTGAGCGAGCTATTCCCCCTCCCGATCCGAGCCAAGGGAGTTGCGTTGTCGACTGCCTCAAACTGGCTCTGGAATTGCGTACGTCTCTCCCACCATTTGCCACCCCGATCAACTCCAGTTTGATGTCTATATAAGATCCGGTGTATTTCCAGTCGAAACTAACAGAATACTAGGTCATCGCCGTCATCACTCCTTATATGGTCGATCCAGAAAAAGGGAATTTGGGCCCAAAGGTCTTCTTCGTTTGGGGAACAACCTGCTGCATGTCCGCGATTTTTGCATACTTTTTCGTCCCAGAAACCAAAGGATTGTCGCTGGAGCAGATTGACCATATGCTGGAAGAAACCACCCCGATGACCAGTCGCAAATGGAAACCCCACGAGACCTTCGCTAGTCAAATGGGAATGGCAACTGAAGCAGGTGAGGTAGTCACCGCCAAGGAAGTTTGATTCTCTAATCTTATTACGTTTTGTTCAGCCATGAGCCATCAGCCTGAACTTTTTGGAGCGCTTATGTGATGTTCTATGTTTTCGTTGAAGTTATTGTTTCGATATGGCCTTTTTACGAGTTATTTTACATTGGTGGGAGGAGGGAGTCAGCTTGGTTAAAGTGTGTGGAATCTTTAATTAGTTTTATCAGTTAGCTATGCGTTATCCGTAATACAATTTATCTTCTTTCTATTGAAATTTATCGCCAGGGCAGTGTGACGAGTATATTTTCTAAACGGAACCCAAGCTTCCAGTTGAAACATAAAACAAGGATCTAGATCACCTTGCAGTGTCTAACGAATGTAGAAATTGGATAGGGTTCGTACACTGGGCCCCCCATAAAATAATCCCCCTAAGCGGCGGACTCAACCGATGTAGAAGGATACTGCGACCTAGCCCTCATGAGACGATATTCCCTCTGAACCACAGGGGGATATTTAACTGGATGATCCTCATCGGTACAAGATGGTAGGCACTCAATTACAGAGTCCACATCCGGGCTTATGAAGTAAGGAATCGAATACCGGGCCCGTGTGAGCCGTTCTGCACCTTCAAATCGGTCTTCGAGCGGTGGTAGCGTGACTCGGTGCATTGTGGACTTCAGCCGATCTAGAGATACAGTGATAAAACATAAGCTTTTGAAAATTAATAGGATGCGGGGGACTTTGTGCCATGGTACAGCTCATGCTGCAGTGGTATAGTATAGATGGCCTTCTACATACCATTGCTCCACCGTTGAAGCAGATCACCAATGTTCATCACAATTGCATTCTTCACAGGATGAGCTTTAACGAACTCCCCGCCATCTCCAGATTGCACTTCTAATCCACCGCACGAATCTTGGAATAGCATCGTAATCGACCCCCAATCTGTATGGGCAGGCATCCGAGCCGAAAATTGGCTCTCAAGTAACTTTGCCGGTATTGGCGGATAATGAAGTAGGCGCAGCTGGTTATTATGGCCGGAGTGAAAATGGAGGAGATAGTCTCCATTGTCTGGTAGCTCTAGGCCAGCGCCAATGGCCCTCAGGACTTCTCGAGCAGTGCTCCAGCATTCCCAGTAGAATTTGGTCATGAAGGTTTTGAACCCGGGAAATGTGGCCTCAGGCAACCAGACGTTAGGCTGGGTAGGATTATCCTCACTACCGATTTCATAACTCTCCTAGTTTTGGGCGTCAGCAATACGATCTCTCTCTATAATTCTTTCGACTTATTACGCACCTTGCAGTCTGTGACTTGTCTGGCTTTGTCAACAGCATCAGTAGCATCCCCATCATTCAACATGACCTGTGATACCTTCTCAAGTCCAGGCCAGGAATATCCACGATGAACGGCCGATCCGTCAGGGTGCGGAGCTTGCATTTTCTCTTCCAACTTCAGGTCAAATAATCTTTTAGACCACGAAAATGCCTCTCCCAGCAGTTCGGGGGATACCCCGTGGTTGATGATGTATACAAATCCTACTGACTGACATGCTTCGACCAGCTGTTTGGCTGAAGACTGGCGTTGTTCCGGTGTGCTAGAGCCATGGTTGAACCAGCTGCTTAAATCGACAATGGGTAGAGAAAGACGTTCGGTGTTTTCCAATGCCATCACTAGAGATGTTTATCTGGTGGAATGTAGGCACAATGAAGGGATTGATGTATCATATTGCATTGCAAGGAGATAGATGCCTTTGCTAGAGGGTATAAAGACGTTTATCTATTGTTGTTGTTTCCCCGCATTATGTCGAATGAAGTAAGAAGCGCGTTCGCCGATAGATAAGATCGGCAAGCCGATGTTTGGATAGACCTGATGTTGGCCGACGGCGAGATGCCATCCACAGCCTTGATATCGGAAGTTGGGTGCCGAGAGATCCATAATGCCAAAGTGATGGAGCAATTGAGAATGAACTCCTCTTTTTGATATTGCCGGCCTGCGTGCTCTATCGTACATGAAAACGAAGGCAAACGATGAACACCAAGTGTATCGATATAGGGCTTTAATGATATGCTCAGCCCAGGAAAGCCGAGCTTATTATACCATAGTACTAAAGTTTTTCAAAGGTGTACAACCAAGAAGTTTATAGCCAAAGGAATACACAAACATGAGGAAGCGCTGATATCATACGCATGCATCCACTAACCCCCTGCCTGTTTTATATCCTCTTGTGCGTTCTTAACAAGGCGGAAACATAACTCTTGAACATCTCCGCCAACTCTCCAACTAGCGAGCACCACCCCTTCCCGTCGTAGTATGTCATTTGCACGTGCCCAGCGCCGATTCCACAGCTCCTCATGTTTGTTCGGCGGTAGTGATGGGTAAGGATCGTTAATCGGATTTGTAGGCGTTCTAATTCTTTGAGGGGTTGAGATAGATGACGAAGAAGGGTTAGATCTATTCATGTCGTAATCTGATAGGGGCTCATAGCTTCGCGTAGAAGCAGCCGGTGGTGGGGTAGACAATAGGTTTGAAGTTGATCTGGACGCTGTAATTTGGGTGGCACTGTGGTTGGTACTGCGACGAGGAGGGGGAGCTGGCGGCGGGATGGGCTTCGTCCTCGTCGTCGTGGTGGAATCGCTAGCTGAAAGCGGATTAAGGTTAGGCATATTTCCTACATACTCCTTCGCGGAAGGGAGTCGGTTGTATATATCAGCAGCCTGGTCCATTAGGCTTGCGGCATAACCCCTATCTTCGGAGTTGCCTTGCCCATAAAGCTGGCCTGAAGGTTTGGTAGAGGTTGAATCGATTGAGGGTTCCGCCCTTGCTTCACTAACAACGGATGATAATATTGCTGGCTTCTTTGGGGGGACCGGGACAGGTTTCCTGTGTATCGTGCTGGTGCTTTGAGAACTACTATTGGTATCTCCAGCCCTGGTCTGTTCAATGTTCGTACCCCTTAAACCTACGGGTTTCGCCGGTCTAGCTGGAGTTGAAGATGTAGGCTTCTGTTGGCTAAATCCGCCAGTACCAGAAAGACTTGGGCTATAGTCATCTCCATCGTCATCTAGGTCAATGAGGTTGCCTACCCGGGTTGTTGGAGGCTCAGGTTTTGGGTTGCTTTGTTCTAAGTATCTTCGTGGAGGTAAGGACGGTTTATTTTCCGCGGCATCGGGCCCATCGCTCAAACCAGCCCTTGCAAATTGTCTGGATAACGTGTTCTCCACTTGTGAGACTGACTTGTCGAAGAACTTACTCACGGAGGGAGTTGTGACATCGCGAATGAAGATCCCGAGAATTCTCCCCGGATTAGCTAGGACCAGTTCAGTGTAGATTTCAAGGTCAGCTTCACCGCTATCACCAACAAGTACGAACTGCCGGTCGGGAAAGTCTTGAATAATCCTCTCTAAGCTAGGTCGTTTCCGCTCCGCAGTGGGTTCAAGGATCCCCTGGAGCATTCCAGAGTATTGCTTCAAGTGGAACGACCCAGGTGGTAGCCCTGTCAGGCTGAAATACTTCTCCAGGAGAGGGTAGAGCTGCCAGGGGGAATTGGAGACGTAGTGAATACCAACTCCCATCTCTGCCAGTTTTGTGTACCATTCTTTGACACCAGCTATCGTAAGATCATCTAGGTCTCGGACAAACGTGTTGCGAAACATTTCTCTTGCTCCTTCTGAAATCGCAGAATGTTTGATTGTATCGTCTACATCGCTAATGAGGCTGACCCCGGCAGGCGCCAAGATTTTAACTTCATTTACAGCTGATAGATCCTCCCCAGCCAAGACTCGAACCTGTGTGGGTATAAAATCCAGTGATGCTCGAAGAGCGAACTGGCCGCTGTCGTTTGTCAACACTGTTCTAGATTGGCTCTGGGTATCATTGAAGAAAAATACGGTTGCAGGTGTACCGGCCATAGGGATTGTCAGGAATGGGCGCAATCGTTCCATTAGTTGAGCATTTGCAGCTGCAATTTGATCCGCAGTCATGGCTGTGGGTTGCTTGGGTACTTCAACGGACTCGCGCCTTATGATTGATTCGGCCCTCTTGTTAGCAAAGTCCTCGTCTTGCTTTTCTGCAAAAGAGCTTGGCCATCCCTGGTCACTCGCTTCGTCGTCAGAATCAGAGGTCTGGCTGGTAGTAGGTATGCCACTCAGCCTTCTCGCAAGGGACAAAAGGATCCGATTCTTTCGGTTTAACGGGCCGCGGTGTGGAGAAAATATCCATCCTCTAACATCCACATCAACGATTGCATTTTCGTTCTCATGTTCATCCCATTCTTTCTCCCAATAAGCCAATTCCTCCGTGCCATGGTGTCCGTACTCCTTTGACGACAGCTCTTGGTGTAACTTCTTCCTATTCTTTTTGTTGATTTTTCTACCATAGCTCGGGAAGAGCATGATTTCCTCATTCCCAGATGCGTCATTGTCAAAGTCCGGGAAATCACCCGGCATGCGTGTACGGAACTCTGAATCCTGGTATTTCTGAGCCAACTGTGCAGAGTATGTTTGGCGTAACTCGTTTGCAGCTTTTAGATAGCCATAGACTTTCTTCCTTCTAGCCCCCCTCTCTCTGCCACCATCTAGGAATTCCCTATCCCATGCCGCAACATTGGCGCTATTTTCTGCACCTGAATCTACTCGGGAACCCCCGAGGCCTGATTGCGTTCTCATTGCCTTTCCTGGCCCATAGTTTTTAGAGCGAATATAACGAACTGGCGTTCTTAACGACGGTGAAAATGTCAACACAAGAGCCGATCCCGTAGCAGTCAGCGCACTCCGCCGCTGGAAGAGATAAGATATTATTCCTTGGTTGCCAGCCCGTTTTCGGTTTATATACCTGTTTCGGTCGACGATCACTCGATAGATACGGGAATGTACGCTGCGTTTGAATAAGGGGAGAGTGTCGTGGCGGAACGCCAGGTATTTGCTCTTTGCTCGTAGACGAGTCCGTGGGAGAATCTGGCGAAATATGGAGGCTAGACCAGGGAGGTTTGCGAGGATCCGCGACCTTGGGAAGCGGCGCTGAAAGGGTGAACGCGCCAGCTCTTCAGAAGTGAATGACACTTGGTGGTCGAGTTTCTCTATTAACTAGAACGTTGTGATGCAAGAATGATGAACAAACTGGCATTAAATGCGGAGCTTGTCACGCATCTTATCTTATCGCTCAGCCCTACCAACCACCACAGTGTCCTCTCAGTCAACCAACGCTGAATCCTCTGAAAGATGCTCTCGAGCTGCTGGTTACAAGACGAGGTTCATTCTTCCATTTCCCCATACTTGCTTCAATGTCTTTTGCGCTTCTCCAAACGGCTGTGTTGCCCAGCTGCAGCCCGGCCTCCTTACAACAGATGGGGCTACTGCACCGCTCCTGCTGGCTGCGCGAAGCTCTATGCACTTTTAACATCAAGTGGAATTACGAAGCTTTTAATATCATTTCGACCATTGATGATGTACAGAAATATCTACAGCACAAAAAAAAGAAAGAAAAAAAAAAGAAAACCACCCCCGGCCGGACTCGAACCGGCAATTTTCAGATTAGAAGTCTGACACCTTAGCCATTAGGTCACGAGGGCAAATTCATCGAAGTAATTCTACTAATATTACACAGGTGCTTTTAGCCAACTTCCAGCTCTTTAACCACGCACTTCTTCATCCCAAATATCAAAATATTCGTTACATTTGCCATTGAGGATGGCATGTCCATCTCTACTTGAAGAGACGACTTCCGCTGGGCTCAGAACTACGTTGCTGCCCTAAACTTCCAGGACTGAGGATTTAGGTACGATACGACCCTCAAGTCCCCTCCTTGTTGTATTGAGCAACCAACATACGTTTGGATTCCTCTTTCCCCTTGAAGCGCATCCTCGTTACTATGATGGGTTAGCCGCTGCATCGCTCTAGACCCAAGCAGTTATCTGATGGTGGGATAGGTTTCGTTCACTCACAATATTTTACTGAGAGTGTTGGGAAAGTTAGGCATCACCATGCCCTTCGACTGGCCATTGCTCCCATACATATATTCGTGCAGAGCTGTCACGATCTGTTTGTCACTCTTTCCATAATGCCGGGCGGGAATATAGATCTTGAGCTTTGCTGATTTGCTCCCAGGTCTCAGTTCAATGTTATAGAGAATACCTCCAGTGCGGTGCTCAAGCTCAGGCAACTCAGCATTCTCAGGTACACCGTCCTGCAAAAGCACTGCATTCCAAACCTTTCTTAGGTTTTGCAGACCTCGTTCTGAGTATTGGTCACTAGCTCGATTTCCGAGGGTCATCACCTGCCGGACAGATGCAAAACTTGTTTCTCGGTTCCGGAGGTAGATTTTCAGACGTGATTTGGCTGGGTCCACCATATCAATGGCCAATATGTCCATCTCCAATGGCGGCGTTGATTCGTCATTCGCAAAATCTTCAAAACTTTTAAGCGCTTCGAGTAGCATATTATCAGAGCACCCAGGGGCAGAACGGATAGTTTGAGACAGAACCTGTAATTCTGTCTGGTTGGTCGCCTTGGCCATAAAACTAGGGAAGAAATATGCTTTACTCGTCAGTTCTTCTTCGCCAAGGTCGAATGCATAGAATATCTGTGAAGGTTGACCCGACAGAACGTTTTCAGGTACGGCGGGCTGATTTTGATTTAATTCTTTGTCAAAATGATTGAACCATTCCATGTTCGTCGTTGGTAAAGCCTGGGTCAGCATTTCTCGAAATATTGGACCGGCAAGCTTGTTATCTGGGTCTGTCTTGGTACCCGCAGAGGCGCTAACGGGTTCCATGGAAAATCGGATCGTCGGGCGTTTATCACCTGTGTGCCAGTCCCAGCTTAATTCTATCGGGTTATGATCGTCAGTCATATAGCTCTTCCATCTCGGTACTCCATCACCACTCCTATCAAGTGCAGCGCCGAGGCTTGGGATGATGATACGTTCGAAGAAGTCTAGATTTACCGCTTTCGACTTGTCTGAGTATCCCGCCTCGTGGAGGAGCGTTCTTAGCATATTGCCTGCCGTCTGTTTCCAGTACCGGGAGTTATGGTCAAGGGGCACCTGTATCCCTCCATCTGATTTTGTCGGAGCAGGAGCTGACGATAAATGCTGAGCCACATTGCTACCATATTGCACAGGTGATGGCCCCGTCCTGTATAATCCACCGGTGAAGAAGCGAGGCAGAACGGAGTTCAGCATACGACCCAGAGAAGACAACAACGTGTCTACCTGCTTGAGCCAGGTTAAGTTCCCCGCAGGCCTATTTTCTTTAGTTACGCTGCCTTTATTGTCGCTAATACCTTTGTCCAGAGCCAACTTGGGCTGTCTGTGAAGTTGACGTGCGGGCATGCTCCCCGTCTTTGCAATGGCTAGGTTCCGTTTCCATCGACTGTTCCAGCACCCATCATCGGTTTGTTTGATATAATAGCCCAAGTCAGATGTAGGGTCCCATTCGGTTTGCGATACTCCAATTCCTAGCCAGGAAAAGCGGTTGCCGCTATAGGTGATCTCCCAGTCATCAAAACGTGGTTCGCGCATGGCTTCAAGATAGTGCAGGGTGCTCCCCGGCCATGTCGTTGGGGTGCGGCCATTGATGGAGTGATTGTTATGGGAGTTTCGGCAACCACCTGTCCAAACCGCTTTGTCCATAAACGATGTGACCTGTGCTTTGAAGTCGGCGCATGCGGCTTGTTTGAGTGCCATGCTATGAATAGGCTCCGTTTGATATCGGTCGATAAAAGAGCATATGTAATCAGCCTGGGCCTCGATGGCAATCATCGTCGGCCCATTGGAAACTGGAGTATAGGGGCCCAACATTGTAAAGGTGTTGGGAAACTCGGATATCCCAACTCCCATATACCCCATAATTGACTCGGCCCACTCGGCCTGTAAGTTGCGACTGTTAGGGCCGATGATAGGGTATCGAGGGACGTAAGATGTGTTGAACCCCGTTGCACAGATGATCACGTCTCCTTCGTGGCTATGTCCATCGTCACTTATGCACCCTGACCCGCTGAAGGAAGCCACACCGCCGTGAACAACAGTTACGTTCTCCTTTTTGAGCGCCTAAAGTTTTCATTAGACAATGGGATTGCATATAACCTCGAGCTCCAGTAGATTCCGCCACTTACACGGATATATTTGAAGCCGGAAGGGACGACTCGCTTACAGCCGACAGGAAAGTCGGGGATCAGTTTCTCCTCCATTTCCTTGCTTTGTAAGATCTTCTTCGTCTCGAATACTAAAAGTTCTTTACACTGCTTTTGCAGGAATGAATCTTTTAGGTAGACGGCTAGAAATCTTTATTAGCATGCCCCTTCATTTTCTCAATTTTCGGCCACTTACTAAAAATACTATTCATGGTCCGCTCATTGTTCTGGCGCAATGCCTGCACACTCGCTGCATCGTTGACAAAATTGTCTATCTCCTCCCGCGAGTATTGGCCTGCCTCATTGCTAATATCGGGCAGCACCCACACCGGCGATCGAATGAAAATCTTGACACTCTTAGCAATTGGTTGAATGGCAGGTAGAATTTGAACTGCTGACGAGCCACCTCCAATTAGGAGCACATCTTTGCCATGCAAAGACACTCTATCGTCATAATTGGCGCTATGTAGTTTGGTCCCCGCATAAGCGTCTAAACCTGGAACATTCGGCCAGGCGGGGTTGTTGAGATACCCGGTTGCATGGACCAGGATGTGGCATGTATCGTTGAGCGTTAGGCCAGTTGTCAGATCTGTGGCCTCGACTGCCCACATGCCGTCTGCCTCGCTCCACCTTGTGGCGGTGACAGTGTGAGATGTCCTGATGTGCTTCCACAGTCCATACTTGCTAGCAAAATTCTGGAAATAACTCCTGATCTCAGACGAGCCAGCATACACCGACGACCAGTCAGGCTTGGGCTCAAAGGAGTATACATAGTTATGCGATGGCACGTCGCAGGCGCAACCTGGGTATCTGTTCTCATACCATGTGCCGGATACATCAGGATTTTTTTCATATATCTCAAAAGAAATATCGTCAGCCAATGCCGCGGATTGGCTTTGTGGAAGAGACGGGAGGTGGGTTGCTGGGCAACGAAAGGAAAGGAGAAAATAGCCAATGCTCACCGTGAGCGAATAACTCCTGAATGACCTCTGCAGTTTGTATGCAAGGCACAAACCAGAAGCACCTGCTCCGACACAAATCACCTTGACATGTCGTTCATTATGGATGGCATCTTCTCGACTGGGATCCATCATATAAGCGCGTTACTCAGGAGCCTGCCCTAAAAAGATCACTTGTTTTCTCCCCCTGTGCGACAGTCTTCAGAGGAATCTAACATGATATTTATACTCCCTGAGGTTGGGGCCGAGAATTGAGCGGCACTCATTATCACAAGCTGAATGTCAGTCAGAAAAGGATTACGGTGGTCAGAGGTACTGGGCCAGTCTAGGCACGATGATTCTCGGTCGTTGAGACTTCTAAATTTACTTGATGTGCCGTTAATCCTCCTGCAGGGATTCCTGTGTTGGATTTGCATGGAATACGACCTGTCTGTATGTATCCATGTGACCCTACCTGGTAATCAGCGGGCGGCAGCCGGCCATGGATGTATATTGCCTTTATTTAATATATTTGTTGACCACTGGTGAACGGTTGATGCACATCGCTGCATATCCCCCGCTTAATGCTATAATAAGAATATGTATGTAGTCTTCTTGAACCCCTATCCTTTACACAAAAGGGAATGAATTACCGGACCGAAAGAACGGTCGGCAATGTTACTTGCTGATACCGCCGTTGGCATCGATGGCTTTCATCTTCTTCCTCTTGCAACTTCTATAGAAGGATTATAGCGCCTTGCTCTACCATCCACTCGTAGGAAAAGGTATTTAGAGTACTGTACAATCCTGCACTACTGCTGCTACCACCCAGATTTGTCCCCCTGACAATTGACTGGCTGTAGTCACACTGTGTTGGCATACTTCTTGATGCCACAATTAACGCAGCCCCCAAGGGCGTCATATCAGCTACTTTTGCGCGTTTCGTATAGACAGTCAGTACGCGGAACCTGAGCGAGCCTTGAAACACGTTGTCATCACGCCTTAGATCGTCACACATACATATGGCCCCCGATGCCAGGCCGATTCACAATCGTCACATCTACATCGTGGGTGAATGCATCCGGTCCATACGGAGTTCATATACCACTTTCACCAGTATCCCCGAGAGCATATGTGCCATCCTACTGGCTGATACAAATACTTCTTGCTTGTGAATAATCAGTCCCAGTTTAACTCCCATGCTGGTCCAGGCCATGTTTCTGTGTGGAAAAGGCTTATTCTCTGATGAGAACTCCACCCTCGCCAGCAATAGTCGATTAAATACGCGGGATACTCCTACATAGCCCCTGCTGACGGCGGTTGTACCCATACCAAGACGTTGTTGATATGCAGCTGAATATACTTGGTATTGGAAACCACTTAACTACTATATCATACGCTATCACAGACATCTACTACTCCATCACATTCCACCGTGTTGAACAATCCTTCTTCTACAAGGCTGTCACCGATGGGACTCCTAAACGCGATACTTCCCAGATGCTGCAGGTACCTTTCAACTCGGCTGAGACAGAGAGGTATTTTCAGCTTAATCTACCTATTTGAGAAATCCCATGGTAGATGCTGTGGAACAGTACCTTTGAAACAGTCATCGCTATAGGCTCATATCTCTAGATTCAAGCCCGATCTTCTCAGCTGCCACTCCCAAAACAGACTCGGGGAAGCAATGAAAAGTTCCGCTAATCTAGTTTTCCCAAGAGGCGCTCACCACTTCAGCTTTATAAGATTTTCATTGAACAGCGGTGTGAGTTCTAATTCGCAGGTGTAACTAGATCAGGCCATCAGCCCCATCGTGGATCTTGGTTAGCCTGTTACACGGCAGAAGTACCACAAGACCGGGACTAGAATCCTCATGGCGTTTTTTCTGGCCTTCTTTCAGGGTGGTTTTATGTAGTACATGGAAAGATACATAGCCAGGTGTCCGAGGTTGCATTCATTCGCCCATACAGAGTGAAATACAATCTGCGGAGTAAGGGACAACTGTCAGGAGTAGCATCAATGGCCCAGAGCTCCATCGCCTACAAGGTAAGCCTTGCTCGAGGCCACCAACTTAACTTTTTTGCCTGCCGCAGGGGATACGTGGGACCAGATTAAAGCCATTTGTATATTGTGAAATCCTAGATAAACCTACTATACTCCAAAATAACAGAAAGAGCAGCGAATATAGTAGGTAGAGATAAAAGATAGTGGCAAGATATGATAGAACTGCACAGGGGGCCAGGGTGCTTTCATCGCTCTCCTGATTCCTCTTTGTGCAGTGTAATCAAAGTTTCATATGCCCACATTCCAATCAATGGATGCATGAAAGGTCGCACACATGCCAATCCTTCTCTAGTTAGCAGGCTGCAGTCCACACCAATCCCATGGCCGCGTTTCTGATTTCACTTGCTCTGGCTGGTTGCTCCAGAATTCCACTCCCGGTGGTAAATTTTCCGGGTCCAGGTGTCCAGAGATATGGAAATATTGTTCAAGTAGCTTTCGCTTCACCGCTTTATCAGATACGGTGCGCGGTACATGTTCGTCGTCCCCCAAGACCCGGAGCACTGCTGGTAATTTGTGAACGGCCAAGGTTGGTGCAAGGTCTGCTCTGATTTTTTTCAATGAGATGCTCGGTTCCGTTGTTGTTTCTGGGCCTTCTATGGACTTGTCTTCTCGCTGAATTGGTCCCCGAATTCGGATTATTGCGCCTGCCAACTCCTTTGCTTCATGATCTGGAACGGCGAGAACATACGCCTCAGAAACATATGGAAGCTCTAGCAGGCTATTCTCCAATTCAATGATTGAAATTTTATATCCATAAAAGAATATCCCTATTTGAATATTAAGCTAAGATCAACGCAAGAAGCGGGAAAGGGCTGCCTCGAGGGGAGCTGACTTACAGTCGGCGGATATCCGTCCATCGAAGATATACTCGCCATCAACCAGATGAGCAAGATCTCCAGTTTTGAGAAAGCCATCATCATCGATTGCAGCTTTCGTGGCTACTTCATCGCCTAGATAACTATAGAAACAAAAGTTAGCACAGCAAAGGCACATACAACCCTAGCATGCCATTGTAATAAATCCGAAGAACCATACTGTGTCAGCATAAGCGGAGATTTCACCAAGATTTCCCCGTGCGTTCCATTTGAGAGCTTGACAGTGACGCCTGGCCATGCCTTGCCGATTGAGTTCTAGATGTTTTTAAATATTATTAGGTTCCCCATTTTCTGTATTCAATAAAGCACAGAAATTGAAGACTTACCTTCACCGGAGATTGGCTCCTGGTTCCCGTTATAGCCCCACCTGCTTCCGTTAGTGCATAGACGTTCTTAAGAGTCAAATTCGGGCATATCTGCTTCCAAAACCGTAGTGTGCTAGGCGCGACAACCGCGCCGGAGCAAGTAAACGAACGAAGATTCCCCATGCCACCAACATATTCATCCAGCTCCTTTGGGGGTAAATGAACAAGGTGCTCCTCGTAGTGATCCTTCAAATGCCTTAACATTGTTGGTGTTACAGCGAAATGAGTAATCTTACGCCTCCGAAGGCATTCCCAAAACTCCCCAGTGCTGACTCTATTTCTCAATATTTCCAGCCTTTGGCCAGTGAGAATAGGCCCAATCAAGCCCCTCAATCCACCGATCCAGAAGGGTGGACGGTAACACAGGGAGACATCACCAGGAGCTGCCATTTCGTCCAAATAGAATCGGCGCCGAGGCAGAACAACCGCCTTCGGACGCCCAGTTGTTCCTGATGTAAATATTATCACTCCAGGGTGTGTAGGTGAAAGCTGAATCTCAGGATCAATTTTAACGAGCGGCGGCAGGCTCATAGCATCCCGTGTTACGATGATTGGCACTGTAATGATTTCCTGACCGGCGACTTCTTGCATGTGCGCATGAATTTCAACCCCCTGTTCCACGTAGTCGAGTCCCACCAAGAGACACTTTGAGCTTGCTTTTTCTAAAAAGTATTGTGTCTCCTCTACAAGGACACCAGAAGCTATTTTGCAAGTTACTATGGGGTTAACGCATTGTGATCGAAAGGAACTCAACATACCGAGTGGAGCACAGGCACCTCCAAGTGCAGATATAGCAAAGAATGCTACGATGAATTCGTAGCCACTCAGAACGAGAACGCATATGTTCAGATACTCCTCAGTCAACAGACCCCGCTCATTGAACGCAGAGGAAGGAAGGCGTTCCCGCAATGATCGGCGCAGCTGCAAAACATCACTGAGTAAACGAGAGTAGTCGGCGTCAAATCCATGGTCATCATGGACGATGTTCCCCTGGATTGTCTTTGCAGCGAGGAGTAGCCGCTTAAATATAGGATCGTTTGGAAAAGTGTCCAGATCGTGAGGAGCCGAGATTATTTCGGCTGCAGTCATTTTCCAGGAGGAAGGCGAAGGAAAGCTGGATTGTTTTGGACAGAGCGGTGTGCGTGTTGGTGTTGGTTGCGTTTTTGTAGTATTTTTGGGATTATTTCAGCTGAAAGAGGTACGTAGAGCAAGTTCAAATAAGAATTACTCTGAGGTAGCTGCATGCGACCGGTTTTTAATATCGAGGCATCACAAGTTAAGAAGGAGCATCGCATCATTTATCACACTCAGGTCCAACTACAAAGCGCCACGATCAATGTTTGTGGAGGAATTTCCCCGTATATGCGACTTAAAATTGAGCCAGTTGAGCGTAAAATTCGACCTGCCGGTCAGTTGCACAGAGTACAGGCGATCTGTGAATCGTGAGATGCAAATATTTCTGGGTATAATAAAAGCGACGAAGGCCTAGGTGATTATCACAGAGGTGCTGTTTCCAAGGTTGAACGTTTTGTATTTTCTTCTCACTTCCACCAGATCAAGCCATCCACAATGAGTTATGCCACGCCGCGCGCATTTCCTCTTGGAGAGCCACATCCACCAGGACAGCCCCATGTAAGTCAAGCAAAGAGAGTAGCGTGGTTTACATTTTCATTTGAATTGGACTGGGTTAATGCGCTCGCATTTTGTAGGCTGTCAGCGGGTCACTACCGACCTGGGCCTCAGTAATTGCTTCTGGAAAAGGGGAATCATGGCTGGTGAAAAAGATGAATGCCGAATATCCACGGTGAGATGTTGAGCGATTAACAGTTGAGGTGCTCCGAAGCTGACGATAATTTAGATTTTTCATCCACGCAGCTATTGTGAAATTGACCGAAGGAGTATTTGCACGGCTTCACGTTGCCAACGATACCACGGCTTGTATGATCTTCCCATCTTCAGCCATCGCTACGCGCTTCATTTCGGAGATTGTTAGCGAAAGCTCCGAACAGCACGAGATTTGGACAGTTCGATTTGGCTTGCCAGAAGCGCCAACTTCCGAAGAGAAATACTGGACATCTTTCCATGCAGTTTTGTTTCCCACCACTCTGTCCGGTCCAGCAATGGAATTTTGGATTGATACCGGAGATGGTATTTCAAGCCGACATGCAGAGTATTGCCTCAAGCGATTGGACTACCTCAACTCTGATTCCTCAAATCCATCCCTGAAAACACAGGCGTTGAAGGAAAAAATAACTGACAGCGAACTAACGCTGAGTGCTATTAAGCCTGCAACCAGGGAGAAACTGGCCCTGAAGTCGTTCATCGCAGAACTAGCGACATCTGAGCAGAAAGGACAGCCCCAGCTGGCTTCCAGTGATGTTTTCCTGTATCCTAGAGGGATGTGTGCTATTAACGCAGCATCCAGAGCCCTCTTTGCGCTTGCACCTGAAGCGGAGGTCGTCACTTATGGGTGGGTATTCTGCATCATCTGGTCCTGTATTTGGGAAAGTCTCTAATGATACCGACGTAGATGGCTCTATTCAGAAACCCTAAAGCTGCTCCGTAGGGGCAGAGGGCAGAAAGTCACCTTCTACGGCCATGGCTCAGAGCAAGAGCTTGACGAGTTGGAAGCCTCTCTCGCCAGTGGCAAGCGTATTCAGGCGCTGTTCTGCGAGCTGCCTGGAAATCCACAGTTACAATCAGTAAACCTGGGCCGGATACGCGCGCTGGCGGATAAATATGACTTCGTTGTGGCTTGCGATGAGACAGTCGGAACCTTCGCGAATGTCGACCTACTTCCTTACGTCGACATTCTGATGACAAGCTTGACTAAGATGTTCAGCGGAGCTTCTGATGTTATGGGAGGAAGGTGAGGGATATCCCGTTTCTGAAATCTGAGCAAGGGTACTAACTCCCGAGAAATCACAAAGCGTGATAGTAAACCCGAAATCGCGCAAGCGCGATGTCATCCATGCTAGCCTGACCTCCCAGTACGAAGATATATGCTTCCCTCTCGACGTAGTGACACTGCACCATAACTCTGCAGATTTTGTCCAACGCGCACGCCGTGCCAACAATACCGCTGCAACAGTTGCAAAGTTCCTCAACGCGCATCCGTCTGTGAAACGACTGAATTATCCTTTATTCGGACCGACTGCACATCTGTTTGAAACGTACCGTCGGCAACATGGTGGATACGGACACCTTATGAGCATCGTCTTCCACGACCCAAGTACTGCAGAGAGCTTTTATAACGCGCTTGATCTATGCAAAGGGAGTAGTTTCGGAACGAATTTCTCCTTGGCCATACCATATGTACAGCTTGCCCACCAAAAAGATCAGGATTGGGTTGAGACTTATGGAGTTGCAAAACACCTTATTCGACTCAGTGTCGGATTGGAAAATGAGGGCCAAATCTTGAACACCTTGGCTCGGGCACTCGCAAAGGCTGGATGCTCCTTGGTGCCCACGACCGGAGATGTCGAGGAGAAACAGCTGCTTGACCTGCCAGGTCCTGCAATCAGTACCAAGCGGATTGTCTGTTGAGTATATCAACTCATATTGCGGCGGTAGTTCGTTTAATATCTTAGCTCTTGTTGTTAACTCACTATTCACAGCATCTTTGCTTCCGGGACCTTTCTTCTCAGTCCATATGTTCCCTATGGTGCTGAAGGCTGCAACCTCTGCTTGTGTGAGCGTCATATTAATCAGCTCTTTGGGCCATCCACTCTCTATAGCCATTCCAAAATAGTCATTGAAATAGTTCTAGCCAAACGGCTGTTCATGATATCTCTTCTCACATCTGCAACTTCTAGAATTTCATAGCTCTCCCAGGCTGAACATGCTGAGATTCAACTGAGGTCTTCTCAGAGGAAGGTGGGGTCAACCTCGCCAAGGCTCAGGGGAATTTCACCATCAACGGGCTTTATCATTTGTAGTTAATTACCAAGGACCATTCACAGAGCGTGATATGCTTAGAATAACATAGGTAGGCACAGCCATGAAGTAGCCGTAGGGGATTTCTTTAGAAGTCCCCAACGCTGCTTTCTATACATTCCTCCAATGTTGTCCATCGATCGCGCTCGAAAAACTCTTTGATTAAATTCTCCGACCTTGCCGACAATGCTGATGGATCAGTTCGATCCCACTTTTCATCCACCGGATCATCTGGAATTAGGTCATTGTCTGGGAAATGCTGACGATAGAGCCCCAAGATTTCAGTCCAGCGGAATTTGGCTACTTGGCCAAACAGGCGCTCTGACGAAACGGCTGGAGAGAGAAGGGCGGCCACATGCAGGCGGGCATTATCCTGCACGTCGATAAACCATTCTGAGTGAAGAGCAACAGCTGCTTAGAACATGTATGAAGCCAATCTTAGTGAAAACTGTCATGGGACTTACGAGGTTGGACAAAGTTCATCGCCACCTTATTCCCAGATAAAATGCCAGCTATCCAACCCATACTCGACTTGTTAAATTCGGGCGCCAGCGTTTTTCCAATCTTTTTAAGTTTTAGCACCGGGTATTAGTGATATTTCCTTTGCTCGAAAGTAATTAGGGGGTCTCTTACGACAAGATTAGGTAGCACAGCATTGAAGACAAAACTTGGCTTGTGCTCCGCGGTCCATTTCCATGCATATCGCTCTGTCTCTGTTTTAGATGCAGCATAAACCGTGAGGCTATTTGCACTCTCAGGAGACCATGCTGCCTCGAGGCAATATTCATTCCAAGTATCTGGGTAGAGCTGATCAGTTGATATAGTACTTGAAATTTCATATCAAAGGAGTTCTGTAGCTAACCTTTGGTTATGGTAACATCCTGATCAAAGCTCGGAAAAGTAGCTGTAACAAAGGTTGAAGTCAAGACAAATCGCTTGACATTAAATTTGTTTGCAGTGGTCAGCAGGTTTTCAATGATTGCAAGCTGCTTGGGAATCACAGCCTTCGGATCTGAATTCATCGAGAGATCAGAAGCCTTTTGGCATCTAGTTAGCTATATTCGCAGATGTTTCTGGGATTAGGGGCTCTCATACAACATGAACCACACCATTTACGCCCTCGAATGCACTTTCTAAGTCACCGGCAATGTCTGGTAGGATAAAACTCTCGAATCGACCCGCAGAGCTGTTGCTGTTGTACCTTGCTTGGAAAAAATCGTCTAGCCAGTCACGCTTTGCCCGCACAGTCCCACGAACATTGTAACCCAGCTTCAAAAGATTGTCCACAATATGAGAGGCGATAAACCCATTTGCGCCAGTAACAAGTACCAAGGAGCCGGGTGGAAGCGCGTAGTTTTGCGACATCATGCTTTTTCACAATGGGTAAGGAGTTTGAGAGAATAATTCGAGTGAAGTAGACTTCCAGGAATTGATGTTTGATTTGGGGATACCTGAGTGTTCTGGGGTGAATTTATAGTTCGTTGTATATTTAGTTCGGATCGTTCGGTTCTCATGCTAGCTTTAACAAGATCCACCAAGCTGATGGAGAGACTAAGCCATGGAGGGCAGTGCATACTCCGTATGATATTGCTTTCGAGGCAAAGCCTGGGGTCTTATGAAACACCGGATTGAACGCTACTCGGCATGTTCTGGGCTGATTAGTATCTCCTGTGGGGGCGGCGTCAACGAGAGATACGCGTTTATTGCATCAAAACCGCTTGAGGAATGCATGAAAAGGTCAAACTGCGAGCAAAGATTGGTCGCGTGCATCATTGAATAGCCTTCCATGTTACTCCACAGCCTCCAACACATATCACGAGGAGATTATTGGGCTGCATATCATGGCACACAGGGGGCGGACTGAGGCTTCAGGACCAGGTACCTGGATGCTGCTCTGATGTCCTCTGCTACAATAAAGAACTGATCATGGCAGGAAGACACAATCAGAGATGCAAAAGCTTGATTGCTAACATCTACTTCAATACTCCACTCGATGGTAGAAATGTGAGATTTTATGAGGTTGAGAGGTGTGGCCTACGCCAGAATGCTGCTTGCAAAAGCCAAAAGAATAGAATAGCGTGGAATTCACGCGTCTGGAGAAAACTTCATTCGATTGGCCGCGTGGCCTAATGGTTAAGGCGTTGGTTTTCGGCACCAAAGATTGTGCGTTCGAATCGCATCGTGGTCGTTTGATATCATTCTGATTATCTTTTTTTTGTTTTTTATTTCTTTGTCAAAGTTTGCCGGATAGAAGTTTGAATGTTAAGAAGATAAACATAAGGACTGAGACGGCCGATGGGTAATGGGCTATCTGAGCGGACTAGACCTACCCTACCTTCGTAAAAGCGAAGTTAACTCCCTTGCTTCTATGTCAAATTTTTTCACTCCGCCCTGACATCATCATGTGGATTCGAAACAAAGTTTATATCTTTCTAATTGGTTTAAGACAGAGGATCTATAGTATTAGGGATAGGAAGAAGTTGTACAGGTTGTGGGAGCCCACGACGCTAATTACTATACATAGCAAGCGGAGGTATATGCCGCGAAGGAGCACGCCGTACCATCGCCAAAGGAGCCGCTGCTATTCACTCCGCCCGCTTCGTGGCTTTGGTCCGTAATCTCATCAGAAGAAATACCAGTGCGTATGAGCTCAATACGAACAAAACGCAAATTCCAGTCCCACGCCATCCGTATGAGGAGTCTCTGAGGTTCAGCATTCTCAAATAATCACTGCCATCGCGATACTGGCAGACTCTACATCCACTCGTAGCGTCGGGATTGGTAAGATTGACTCCCGCTCCGACCGCTGATTCTCGTAGGTACTGGTCGAGATACTCAACGCAAGTAGTGCCCGGCTGGGGATCGAAGATGGCGAATTCATCAGGGGCACACTGCACTGGAGAACCCCAGGTTGAAAAGACAAGCATTCCCCCAACCATATAAGTCAATGGGTCAAGCCAGTATAACCAGTAGCGCCAGAACGCTGTAATTTGCTCATACGGTGCAACTACGCCACAGAAGGAGACCATCGTACCGATAATAATCGGGTTGATAAGCATGGCGGAGACCGCATTTGGTGCATATGCTGCCACAAATTGACCAATTCCAGTGTACATAAATTGATATACTAGCATCACAAGCAGCGTGGCACCTGACTTGGCCGAGTCTTTTGGGAATCCAACAGTGTAGTACCAGCAAGCCCAGTAGAGCACCCCGCATAGGAGGAGATAGGGGATCTCGGCAACAATTAAGCTGCTCACCAGTGCTGCCCAGTGATAAGTTTTGGACTTGCGTTCCCTCTTTTCGTAGATATCTCGCCGTTCGAGAAATAATGGCTGGAGCTGAGCGAAGACCCCTGGCGCCAGGAAAATAAAACAGAATATGGTGAAAAGACGGAGCTGAAGGTCTGATGCACGGTTACCAATCATCCAGTAGGTGAAGCCGTTGAAGAGGGCGGAGTAGAGGTGAAGATAGACGCGATTATTGATATATTCAGTATCTCGATATAGGGCAATACTCATCCGACGTGTTAGAGTTTTCGTCTGCTCCCAGAGCGGTGCTGCAAACTCTCTGCCATCATCCTCAATTTTGGAAAATTGTGAGAGAGCGCCATCGATGATATCCTCAAGTTTCGCAAGGGCGTCGTTGTGCTCCGACGATTCGAGCCAGATTTGGTGCCAGTCTCGCCCATCCGACACAACATTGATCATGTGCTCAGCGATATTGGCTTGGTCTGGGCAGGGTGCGCCGTGTTTGGCGAAGTAATTCTTGACTGCTTCTGCGTCATCACCGACGTCACCAAAATAGACCATCCTGCCACCTCGTTGTAGAAGAAGCAAAGTATCGAAGAATGCAAACAAAGGTGCAGAAGGCTGATGAATAGTAACCAAGATCGCTTGGCCTAGATCGGCGAGCCGACGCAGAAATTGCACGGTGCGAAAAGCTGCTTGCCCGTCCAAGCCCGAAGTAGGTTCATCGAAGAAGATCAGAATATCTGGTTTGGACACAAGTTCAACTCCGATTGTAACCCTTTTTCGTTGCTCGATAGATAAGCCATTGCCGACACTGCCAATCAGAGTGTGCTCAATATCGTGGAGCTCGAGAAGATCTATAATCATGTCAACATACTTGAGCTTGTCTTTTCTGGTGACTTCCCTCGGTTGACGTAGGATAGCTGCAAATTCCAAGGCTTCCCGAACTGTGGACATGCGATCGTGAATATCAAGCTGTTCACAGTAACCTGCTGATCTCTGGAATGACAGTGGAAGTGGGCGCCCATTAACGAGAACTGAGCCTTTGATGGTACCATCCACCTTCCTCTGCGCGAGGACGTCCATCAGTGTTGTCTTTCCAGCACCTAGAAAGAAGACATGATAAGTGTTTTGTCTTCCTGGTCCGCAGCAGTTCCTTATACATACCAGATGTACCCATCAATGCACCCAACATGCCAGGTTTCACGTAACCATATACATTGTCTAGCAAAACACGTTCTCCTGCAGTTGTTTTGACTATATACGTGAGATTCTTCCACGTAAAGACTGAAGAAGTGGGCAAGGAACCCTTCTCATTCCCTGAAACAGCGCCGGTGCGGGTTACTGGAGTGCCATCTCCCCCAAGACCAATACAGTCTGTTGTTCCCTGGGCCTCTTCGTCAAGAGTGATCGATCCGAGCACACAATTTGCCTTTTCACGGGGTATCAAGAGGGTTTTGCCACTATTTGCCGAGCTTTTCCACCTCGTGGAAAACAGTACGATTAGGAGGACGTACAGTGCCCACCAAGCCCACACGACCCCAAAGTTCCTCCATAAGTTTTCTTTCTTATACGAGAGACTTGTCAAATACTGCTCGCCAGTGAGGGCTATGTTATCGGTTTTCTCACCCCTAATACCCATGCAGGCTTGGTGCGCGGGATTGTCATAAAACTGACCTGTTGGTACGAGATTATTGCTAGCACATGCAATATACGTGCCTTGAAACTCATTCACATTCAGCGTCTCGAGGCCGTAAGCAAGTGGGTTGATCCAGTAGATCCAGACAAACCACGGATGCATGTCTGGCTTGGGGATCTATGATTAAAGTCAGGCAGGTTCTTTCGAGCGAACTCAGTAGATGAACTTACCACATAGCCAGCATACGTGGTGATCATAGTGATCACGAGCCCCGAGGCCTTGGAGGCAGCTTGGAAGGATGAGAATGCAGCTCCGCACAATCGAAACAAAGCCGTCACAGCCATCTAGGAATATAGTTAGAATGGTAGCGCCTCTCACGGGATAGGACTAAACGTGCTTACAGCGACAGAAAACATCATAAAGAAGTAAATGAAAAAATTCGAAGCGTCAACTTGCAGTCCAACCATGAAGTACATCACCAGAGAAAACATGGTGACTAAAAGCAGCAGAACAGGAATATCTATCACAATCTGTGCTAAACAAAAAACCGCTGGATGGTGGAAGGCGAATGATTTATGCTTGGAGAGGACAGGCCTGGCAAAAAAGTTGTCCGTTGTCTCCGACATAGCGACCAAACTCGGGAAGAGAACTGTAAAGTATAGCACACCACTCTTCACAAAGAGTCCGGATGAATCGTCCCTTGCAGAAAAGAAAAGCGACCCTGCGACTAGTGATTGAATGAGTGCCAATGCCTGTCTGATGAAGAAGGTAGGTTTATCACCCCACAGAACTTGGCACTGGCGAGTTATGTTGCCCAAAAGCTGATCAAGAAAGCCCACGGTATAGGGTGACCTCCTCGACAGTAAACGGAAACCGCGCTTCTCAGATCGAATACGCTGCTGGAACAGTTCCGTATCTCTGACAGCTCTTTCAGATTGCGGAAAGCTATATTCTTCGCAGGCAAGGTGCTTTATGGTCGACCTCATGTATGTGGATAGGATCCCGGACGCTGCCCGGGGGAAACAGTCCTCGTAGCCTGGAATAATTCTCCTCTCATTGGGACTGGTAACGCCAGTTAAAAAGTCGCCGATATTGGCGGTCTGATCGCACCAAAATCCTAGTTCTGTCATGAATGGTAGAGCGTTTCCTCGAGGGCCGTAATATATCTGTTTTCCTTCATCCAACACGAGAACTTTGTCGAATAGATTAAAAATGCCATTACCAGCCTGATATCTTTTATGCTGTTAGCTGCATTCCGCTACAAACCGGGAGAGGTGATGTACTTACAGGGTAACAATAGTCGTAAGGCCCAGGGAGTCTGTCTTCTCTCGCAAGACCTGCATAAACTCAAGAGCTGTACTCGCATCAAGACCTCTCGTAGAGTTGTCCCAGCAGTAAACACTTGCGTCTGTCGTCAAAGTCTCTGCTATAGAGACACGCTTCCTCTCACCACCAGAGACTCCTCGAATATACTCATCACCGACATTTGTAGAGTGAGTATGTCCTATCCCTAGAGAGCTTAAGATCTCGTCCCTTCTCAGTGCACGGTTTTCCGTGGAAGTATTGTGTTGAACCTTCATTCTTGTCGCAAAGTCCATGGTACGTCCCACCGTCAAGGTAGGGAAGAAAATTTCCTCCTCCCGGTTCATCACAATTTGCCCTGGATAATGGCTTGCTTCCTTCCAATCCATCGAGCCGTAAAAGACGCTCCCTCCAATCTCAGAGAAACCGGCCCTCTGGTTTGCCAGGATGCTAAGTAACGTGGTGCAGCCAGAGCTGGGTCGCCCTAGAACGAGTAACATCTCCCCAGGCATGACACATCCATGGGAGTCGTGCAAAATTGTTCTCAACGGTTTGATTCCTCTACTCTCCTTGATCTTTTGGGCCACGTTGAACTGCGTCAACACGTTGTCGCTGAGACAGGCGCCAGCACTAGGCACCCTCACCGTAAGATCTGTCCATGTTACACCTAGTCGGTAGCCTTTAGCCATTCCATCAGGAGAAAGCTGCGTTGTCTTGTCCGTCATCCTTCCCAGCTGAGTCACCAAAGTGCTCTTCTAGTAGAGATATACCGATGGATGTCGATGCTCGTAGCGAACGTGTGAGCCGGAGTGGTTGGGTTCAACATTCAATGGAGAAATTCAAATGAGCAGACCAAATAAAGAATTATCTGGCTTTTATTTCAGCGGAATAGCTCATATTTGGACAGCTGCTTCGAGATAGAAAGACGAGGCCAAGGTAGGGACCTCCCCCATTTAAAGGCCCTCGGAGCCGTCTGCCTGGACTGAAATTTAGATTTAGCCATAGCGAGTCCGTCCACTCCCAGGCTTGCCCGAAATCCGATCATGGGAGCTTTGTTTTGTTGCTCGGAAAGTTGTCTGTTGGCATGTTGATGAATTTCAGACTCTTTGGGCTCGGAAAAGTTGATATGGCTCGGAATCCGAAGTCTCCACAACAGCGCATACTACGTCCATAGTGACTAGTCAACCCAAGGGTTTGATACAGCAGGCTCTAGTGAGCAGTCGCCAAAAGTCGTCATCAATAATCATCAAATAATGGCTCAGCCTGCTGTATTTAGCCTGAGCAAAATGAAGTCGCAACCGTCTTAGGACTGACTGGTCAATGAAGCTCGGCTTCCAGCAAAACTTCGGGGTTTCGCTCGGAAAATCGGGCTCACCTCCGAATCCTCGGACAAGTAATTAATTACTCCTGACTAGAATTAGGCTTGCAGATTCCACGAATAGTTTTTCTTCCTGGTGAGAAAGTTGTTTTGACACGTTATATTATAAGAGCTGAATAGGATGTCCGACCGGCCGCAACGAGACAAGCCAGCTGTAAGTTCCCTGACTCGGAAGTACGGTGGCCCCAGAAGACATGAAGTTCACTGACAATCCTCAAGTGTGATTTATGCTTCATTAGAAAGGCAAGTATCCCTTCACTTGTTGCAGTTAAATGCCGTCTTCGTCGTACATCTCAACACGCTCAAGAATGTAACAGAGTCCGTGATTTAGGTCAAATGTGATAGACAAGAGCCTTGCCAGAACTGTGTGACTGCAAAAGCGTCATGTCGCCGCTCCCGCCCAAGGCGACACCCGCGCCCAAAGGTTTCCTTGTATGTCATCTTTTCACCCTTTCTGATGAAGCTCCCTGCTGATTTGGCCTAATAGTCGTCGCGCCCGGGCGCTGGCTAACAGTTTTGGCTCCAGGCCTCTATCTACTGGTAATGAGCTTTATGAGGACTCTAGAACTTCCGCTGTGACTCCGGACCCGTTTAATCCTATCCACAGAGAAGATACCCAAGCAACACAGAACAGAACGGGAGGCCGGTCATATCAATTTTCTGAGGCCATAAATAGTCCCCAAGACAGTTCTTTTAAGCCGGAAACAGCAGTGTGGGACGAAAACATTGGCCACCAGACAAGTGAGGCAAGGCAGTTTATTCAAAGGGAGCTTGATTCCAATGCCGGCCTTACCCAGGAGAGACGTGCTGTATTACAGTCAGCTCTGGATTTTGTGAATGAGATCACAAACTCTACCTCTCAGGCGCCAGAAGCCAGAAGCAGCATTTCGACCGACGACATCCCATCTCCTGATACAGTTCCAACGAGGGAGCTCCTGTATATGATGCTCGCAGGTAAGTCAGGTACAGGTGACTTCCCCAGAATGGGTACTTACAAATCCTTAGATTCTGCTGAACGGTCCGACGACTTGGGCAGGCATCACTGGCCCGACCACATATCCAGGAATACCTTAGAGCGAATGGGCCTAGCTCTAATTGATGGCAACGCTGATGATCGGGTCCTTCTGCAGTACCGTGTCTGCGTATTTACGAAAGCAGTCTTCTTTGTCGATAGATGGTCACGGGGGTCTGGGAATATACAGCTGCTTGAACATCTCCAGGCCTCCAAAAAGCAGTACACTGCCGCAGCTCTCACCGCCTTAGGCAAGATTAGTGTCATGGACTCGTGTAGCCTGTCCCTTTTACAGGCATATTTGTCAGGTGTAAGTGTAGAGCCTGCCCACGAAAATGTAGAAGAATTTTGACTTAATGGCGCAGGTACAACTGACCCAGATGCTTGGTAGCACTTCAAGATGTTGGCTATTGGTTGCATATGCATCGCGTGTCTTACTTGGACTTGGATACCACAATATCGCCGATAATCTACCGCATGGCGAGGATGATGTTAAGATGGAAATCCAAGCCTGCGTTTATTGGTGCTATTATTACGACAAGGCGCTGAACATGCTACTTGTTCGGCCGCCATCACTACCAAGACTCAAGGTCAAACCGGCATCACTGGTTCAGCTAAACCCTTCACTTCCATCGACGGCCATCGTCAAGACTTTTGTTGAATTTGCGGAAATACAGGATTGTATTTTGAACCTGCTTTTGGAATCCAGGGGCGACGACGATGTGCAAGCCTGGACCAAGGTTGACGGCCTTCGAAAGGACATGAGGGCCCTTGGTGAAAAGATCAAAGCTGTGAGCTTAACTCCTTTCCCAAACCTAGCCTTTGCTTACATGCTAACAATAGCAAAGGAGCGGTCGTGCGCACGTCTTATAGAAGGAATAGGTTGTGAATGGGATACCATTGACTTTACTTATTATGCGATCTCGACAACTCTTCTACGCCTTGTCCCATCGACAGCCAGGGTTGCGTTTGCGCGTGAAGAGTGTTTAAACCATGCGAGGAAGGCGCTCAACTCTTTAAAGCATTTAGAGAGTGACCTCTCACGGCGTCCCAGTTTTTATGATTCATATTCATCATTCATTTCCTGGTACGCTATACCAACTCATATCCCGTTCGCTGCATTTGACTTCCAGTACTATGCTAAAACATTCTTCAGGACGTTACTTCTTTACCCCTTGAGTCCATTCTTTGTGCTCTTTTGCAGCGTTGTCAGCACCTCTCACCCGGGTGACTTTAGGCTAATGCAAGAGGTTACGCGTGGCCTCTCCCATTTTACCACCACAAGTCCGTCAATTGGCAAGCTACACAGTCTATTCACGAAATTCATCAATATCTGTAACCCCCTTTTTGAAAAGGCCACCACCTTTGATAATCAGCAGCGTCAATTACCCACAGCTCAGGAACAATCTAATCAGTCTTCTTCGTGGTTGAGCAACGGCCAGACCACCGATGCCGCGCGCATGAGCTCGAATGGCAATGGAGATCTCGAGGACCACGGGAAGTCTGGTTCTATCACACAAACGGCCCCTTGTTCTCCTGGGGTTGCAGTTCCTCAGCAAGGCGAGCAGTCAATGTGGGACGACAGTCTAACGTGGCAGCTTTTCGGAATGCATCCCTCGATGGGGTGGTTCGACGCGAGCAATGGACAACGAGATTACTTTACTCTCTGAAGCGACTGGAGATGCAGACCTTAGTCATGGTCTTTCCTTTGGAAACGGGAAGGATGGATGGCTTTGGGGTGATTTCACAACATACTCAAGTCACTCTCTTGTTGACTTGCTACGGGCTAGAAACAAAGCCTACTTTGGAGGTACATCTCGGTAGCCGAAATAGAGCTGGAAGAATGCGGAAATAAGGAAGATTAAGAGGGGGTGGCAGAGGGAGAAGGGGGCTTCACGCCTTGTATTATTCAAGCAGGGGCCTGATTAACCATTCCAAGGAGGCGGGAGAGCACAGTAGAACGAAAGTGCACATGAAGAGGAGCTGTTCCACGACTCAGGCTCTCCGAATAACTTGTAGTATGGAATGGAGCATTTCTTCCTTCTCGTTTCTTCCTCTAGCTCCTGCTCGAAAGGGTTATAGAGAGTGAACCTATTCCTTCGAATAGACCACCCAGGGACGTATCTCTAGCACGAGGCATGCTTGCTTTGCCACTTCAATCCTAATGTGAAAGACATGTGCGAGAAGGGGTGTTTTGATGTTTAGCGGTATGCTACATTTCATTCAAGATTAAAGACTAGAATACAACTAACACTATTACCTAGAATCAGGGAGTTAGGTCATGGTCGCTAGGCCCCTCCATCATGAGCCAGGTTCGTGTATATTTAACGTGATATGGGCGGAATATAACCCAGGAATT
The DNA here is from genome assembly GCA_030789285.1 of Arthroderma sp. MBC 929. Classification (NCBI taxonomy): domain Eukaryota; kingdom Fungi; phylum Ascomycota; class Eurotiomycetes; order Onygenales; family Arthrodermataceae; genus Arthroderma; species Arthroderma sp. MBC 929. The sequence continues at coordinate 111,390 of JARJUX010000008.1, read as the reverse complement.
TTCTGGCTTTACGTTGGTCAATCCATCGTGATAAAGCGACGTATCCAACATCACCACCAAAGGAGGTATCAAGTAGACTGGCATAGCTGTTGGTGAACCGCTGCAAGGCTGTTGCGAAGGAAACACAGCCACTCAATGCCAGCCCGCGAATGCCCCAGCTCTCAGGTGAAGGCATCGCCTTCTTTGCACCTTAAATCCGCGTCACTCTTTGAGTGCTGCTTGGGTTTTACATTGGCGATCGATGCCTAACATCGGCGGGGGCTCGGAATACTAGCTCCTGGCATCATCCCCCTTGCGAAAGGAGCAAAAACTTGTGAAAGGGTTAGCTTGAAACGTTGTAGCAGCTCCTTTCAAGCTCAGGCCAAAGCCTGCCAGGCAGAATGTGGCTTCAGAATCGCGGCCGATGAGCCGGCATCCTCATAGCGCCTTTACGCGATATCATCTTCCGTATAAGATACCTTTTTCCCTTTCGTCCTGGCTGATGCACGAAGGCCCGCACCCTTCGTTACGGCCGTTGCTTTCTTCGATTTTTGTTCAACTTCCGCCTCCTCTTCGCCGTCTGAAGCGGCAAGGTCCTTCTTAGCTGCTTTTCGCCTCTTAGTCTGCCTTTTGGGTGCCGAGGGCTTCTCAGCACCGTCTTCTATACCTACTTAAAGGATTCAGCTCAAGTCAATACTTCGAATCTCTTTCAGAGAGTGCTCTGCATACCGTATTGTTCTTCCTCCTGATCAAGCTGCCCAGCTTTCCTTGTCTGGGTTCTCTTCTGCGGGCGTAGCCACTCTTCCATACCAGGTGGCCAATATACTCTGCCGTCTGGTCCTCCCATACCAACCTCATCTTCTGGTACGCGAAGTTTCGGCGGAGCCTCTGCCTCCGCTGCCCGTGATTTTGCAGTCTTTCTCCCGCCTACCTCTTTATTATCATCTGTACGTGAATACGGAATGACAAGGTTAATTCTATCGAATCCTGGAAGTTTGTAAGTTCTCATCAAATCGAATACCGCTTGTTCTTTATCCTTGGCTTCGATCATTAGGTCCATGGTAGGATCACAGGGCGGTAGCATCTGTACACGCGGGCTATGCTTTCGTCGTTGCATGTTGGTGATTGCTCCAGCTGTGGGCTCCGAATAGTGCATTTTCTGCGTGATACCTTTCTTCGTCCAGGTTGCTTTGATTCTATCGTATAAAGACATAATGTCAAGCGTGCCTTCTCGGATTTTATCCGCATCAAATTTAATGTTGTGGTGGTGGTAATCGAGTACCATGGGAATATTCAGCTCTTCACAGATCGGGAGCAAGTCATGAACGGTCCAATTAACGTCGTCATTCTCCAGGACAAGTCTCTGTTTGATATCCTCAGATAGTGTCGGATAGACTTGTCTGAAGCGATCTAGGGTAGCTGGCTTATCGCCGAAAGTCCCGCCCATGTGCAGTATCATCACCGCATCGAGGTTTTGTTGGTCCGGTAACTTTAAGAGACTAAGCATCTCTGAATGATATTCAAGGTCCCTAATGGAACTGTCCACCACCTCCTTGCGCGGTGTTCCGAGTTGTGTGAACTAGAAGTTTTGGTTTTTTGAGCATACGCCATACAACGGAATACAGAGCAGAAAGCACCAATCATACCTGGCCCGGGTGCACTGTTAATCGATGGCCCAACTCTGCAGCAACTCTACCAGCTTCAGCCAGAGTTTCGGATGCAAATGGGGCAAGACGATACCCATATTCCGCATGGCTTGCGAACGGAAACATCTCACTACTAAGCCTCATAAACTTTATCCCATATCGATCATTCCAACGGAGCATCTTTATGATATCCCGTGCATTCGCGAGGCCCAGCTCTTCGACAAATCTCTGGCCCCTTTCAGTATCAGCGGGCTGCTCGCGGTCAGGTCGGTTTTTAGTTGGATGAGATGGCTGAGAAGGATCTTTTAGAGGGTGTCGGTTTTCAAGAATTGACGCTATACGACATGTACGAGAGCAGAATACGGGCGGATTCGACGTTCGAAGGTAGGTGTTTAGGCAAGCCTAAATTTGGTTAAGAATTGTAGGCTCGGTAGGGTCTGCATTCGATGCCAAACTCACGTATCCCAGACGGCCTTTCCACGGCAGAGGAAGATAGCTGCTATTAACAGGAGGAGGCTGCGAGGCGGCCTCCTTTATCTCTTTTTCATCCGCTGGTGGTTCCACATTCGCTTCTGGATCGAGCATCTCTACCGTCACTCCCATAACTGGCTCACCATAGTTAAGGACCTTTGGAGAGTTTATGTTAGGAGTCGCTGCCAAGGATGATAACGGCGTTGTGGAAGAAGACATTTTGATCAATTGAGTTGAAAAAAGGCTTCCAAAAAATGCACGCTTTATACAGGCTTTGCTAGAATATATCGGCATCTGAAGGAGGTGAATTTCGAGGTATGAAAACAACAAGAAGAATTGGTCATTGTTGGATGACTGTTACCACTTTGCTTTTGTCAATCTTACCCAATGGCAGCAAAATAAAAGCTATCACAAGTATGATAGATCAGAATTGGCTTGCCACCGTGTGTTACAGGAGAAAACAGCTTCGAGGTCTCACACTTTCCGCTCCTCTGACTGTCTCCCGCCAGCTTCGATGAGGTCATCCTTTCCGCCGCGGCGGACGGGGCTTGGCAAACAGAACAAACGATGTTTGTCCTAAAAGCGGAGACGGTTAGATCTCTTGGCGTTTTTGCATCTCGTATTCCAGGCGCGGCAGGATGTTTTGATCTCAGCATCAACAGCTTCAACACGAGCTTCATCAAAATATTTGAGCTATGCTGATAAATTCCAGAGGATATCAAGGTTAATCTTTGATAGCATACCCGTCTTATGCCTGTCTTGATTTAAAATCAAATCATTCGAGCAAACATCATGGCGCCGATTGGGAATAATAGACGGGACGGCCAATGGCTTAAATACCCGCCATTGATCTCTACATTTCGCTCTTTCAGAATCAATAACGCATCAACGAGCTCTACAATTCCAAGAACCTGATATCTATCAACTCAAGAAACGATTCCTCACTATAACTACCATCATGTCGACCAAAAGTGTATCACTCCTCGGCTTGGGCGATATGGGCACCGCCCTAGCATCTGCTTTCGTCTCAAAGAACTACCCTACCACCGTCTGGAACCGAACCGCATCAAAGGCGGCCGACCTCGTGGCTCGAGGAGCAACCTTGGCCGAGTCGCCTACCGCCTGTATCGCCGCAGCGACAGATCTCGTCATAATCTGCCTCGTCACCAATGCAGCCGTTCGTGAAGTCCTCACTCCCGAAGTTCTGAAGTCCGCAGCAGGAAAAACATTCGTCAACCTCACCAATGGAACCCAGTCTCAAGCCCGAGATATTTCGGCACTCGTCACGCCTTATGGAATCGAGTATATCGACGGGGGAATCATGGCTGTTCCCGCAATGATCGCAACGCCCGCAAGCTTCATTCTCTATTCCGGTTCTAAGACTGGCATTGAGAGAGTTGAGAACGACCTATCCATCCTAGGCAGAGTGCAGTTTGTCTCGGCGGAGGATGTGGGGACGGCAAGCTTGCTGGACAACGCTCTGCTTTCCAGTATGTATGGCATGTTTTCAGGAGCCTTTCAAGCCATTGCCATGGCCCGAACGACTGGAATGAAGGCTACACCATTCACCACCGAAATGCTGATTCCGTGGGTCAATGCGATGGCTTATTTCTTAACTGAAGTTGCGAAGGGTGTCGATGAGGGTGCAGAGACTGGGGTTTACCCTAGTGCTGGTGCAGCTCTAGGGATGCAGGTGGCTGGGTCGGCCAACTTTACCGGAGCAGCACGAGAGGCTGGTGTTTGGGATGGTATGATTACGCCTTTGATAGGTTTAATGAAGCGGAGGGTTGCGAAGGGTGGAGAAAGAGAAGGCCTAAGTGCTCTTGTTGACGAGCTGGCTTTGGAAAAGAATGAGTAACTGATGTATCTAGTTTGTTTTGATCATTTGCAATTTAACCCGTTCAAAAAGTTTACATAAAGTCATATCATTCATATTGCTATGCCGCCCGAACATACATAGATGGCCTGGTTGCCTCAGCCCGCTGATCAGACGAAGTAGATCGAAACATAACGTACACACATTATCCATCAGTTCATGCCGCCAAGTCCCTAAACAGATATAACGAAGACGCACATTGATCGGAATGCAAAAATAAAGAGAAAATAAAACACAGGAAAAAAATGAAATGGCAGAACGGAATTTTTACATGGCACGTTTCTTAATGATGACATTTGGGCCGTTTTTCTGACTCGTGAAATGGTCGACCATATGAAGATGACCACTCTCATCCTCACCGGTACGATCTGCCATCTCGATATCAAAGAGGAAGATCATCCGGGCCAATGTAAGTCGTAGTTCCATCAGAGCCATACCCTTACCGATACATCCACGGGGTCCAATGCTGAATGGGCAGAACGCCCGTCGGGCAATTTCCACTCCATCCTTTGAAGAAACCCAGATTTGGCTCTCAGTCTGGCACATGGCGCCCTCGATCCATCGCTCAGGTACAAAGCTATTTGGTTCCTTGTAGTAGTCGGGGTGGCGGTGGATACTGTAGCATGGGGTTCCGCAGTCGGTTCCTTCGGGTAGGTAGAGGCCGTCAACTTCGATTCCACCAGGGAGGACTTCTCGGGGCATAGCGCCTGGAACAGCAGGGGCAAGTCGCATAGCTTCGTCGATACATGCTTTTAGATAGGCCATATCATTCAAGTGAGTTCCGCTTACGATATCCTCGACGTCGTTGAAGGCACTTCGAATTTCGTTTTTCAACGCTGTCATCGCTCTTGGGTTGCGGACAAGGTAGAAGATGGTGGCAGTAAGGCCCGTGGAGGTGGTGTCGGTACCAGCAATCATCAACACGTTGCTCTCGCCCCATAATTCTTGAGTAGCGAGACCATTTCCAGTCTCGGGATCCTTTGCATTAAGGAGATAATAGAAGAAGTCCTTCTTAGCTCCATGACCGGCTTGGGTTCTTTCTTTGGCTCTCTGGGTGGCTTCAACACGAGAGTTCTTGATAAAATTCCAGCGGTCGTTTGTCAATTTTCGGATAAAGACCTGATCCAAGTGCCAGCTATCTAGAGGCATCCACAAACCGCACTAAACGTAATGCATTAGTAAATTTACCCGTCGACTACTCTTCGGAATTGATTACATACCACATAGTGACGGTAAGCAGCCCTGTCGACAAGGTTGATAACATCTCGTCGTCCTCTCTCAATCAACATGCCGAAACTTTTACCAAAGCAGAGCTCGCCCATAACGTCGTAGGTCAAGTACGCGAACCAATCGGTCATATTTCGAATAACAGGTCCCTTCTGGCTGCCGGTACTCTTAGATTCTAAGCCAACTTCATCACCACCCATGATGGAACAGAATTGTCGAATGTTAAGAAGCATCACGTCCTCCATTCCTTTGAGGGCTTGTTCCGAAAACGCCTGACTCAAAACTCGTCTCTTTCGTCCATGGATAGACTTATCAATGGCATTGTGAGTGTTATACACTCCCTTGATTGCAGGGAATGCATTATAGAAATCCCCCTTCTTCACCTTCTTACCGTGTCCGTAGATGTCGTGAAGGCCTTGAACACTATTGACAGAGATGAAGTTTGGTGCAACTCGAACGTGTGAACCATATTTCTCGTGCAGAGAATGTAGCCACAAATGACGATCACCCTTCAGACCATGGTATAGCTGTACCCAGGGTGTGATAGTTGCAAGGAATGGACCCGGGAATTGACGCAGGCGGTGGAGGAACCTATTGTAAGCGACATATCCAAAGGTCTAGTTCCATCCAGGATAGGCATTAGCAAAGAAAACGAAACTCTCCAGACATGGCGTATCCCACGTACCAAAATCGATACGAACAACAGCAAGCTCTGCGCCACCAGTGATGGCGAGAGATGCGATACCAATGGCTGCATCAACATATTTCCGTTTACAACTTCTCGCCCTCCTTATCTTCACGTGGCGATATGCCTATCAGATCGGGCCGTGACGTCAGAGCCGGTTGACCGCCGATAGCCGAGATACTAGAGCCGTGCCAGAGGCAAAAATAGTACGGAGGAATAATAACAGAGAGTATGGATAGTGAGAGAGAACCGGGGGGAGGGAAGCGGACAGTTAAGTATTATCAGGAGGAAGAAGTAAATTTATGATAACCAGGGGACTGTGTGCGAAGTTGATCCTCTCTTATAAAGCTAAATGGCAGACTTCGGTTAACTACGGTGTGTCTGACATGCCCCAAGCCCATCAACGCCTTCGGGGCTTTCCATCGAATCCAGGAGGATTTTCGGGGTGGACGCAAAAGCGGAGTTGAAGGGAGAAAAAGCTGCCGGTTATTTCGATTCTGTCTTTCGTCAGCCGCAGATGACCATGTGATTCTTACTCTGTGTAAAGTTGTGAAGATGTAGCTTCGTCCCCTTGAGGGCGAGATGTGCCCTGGGCGGGCCGATGTGCTACTTTTGTACGACCTTTGTCACACCTGAAAGTGATCAACTGCAGACAGGGTTGAACTAATTATCTGAATATCGTATGGTCGCTTTCACATCTCTCCAGGCACCTGACCCCATATCTCGGGTGTTTTGCAGTCTTGGGTCGGGAAGATGATCGGAGTTCCCCATACTTATACTCCGTCGTATAGATACTTACCCTTGCTGCTCTTGGTGAACGGCTCTCGGTAGTTTCAGGGTGTCTTGAGCACGGGTAACTGACCCCAGTAAATGTTCTTGGAGTCTGTTCAGTATCTGTTGATATTGCTATCAAACTAAGGCAATTCTCGAACCCCGAATACGGACTCTATCTGATATGTCTTTTCATAATTTACGTTAAGCAGTTTGTAAGCGGAGGTATATGAAAATGGAAATATGCAGGTAGAGTACCAATGTGTTGAGATTTATTATTTGAACATCGTCCCCCGGCTTATTCTCGTAACTCCATCAATACGCATCCACATACCCATTAGAGCGCTGGAGTAATTGGATTCATCTTGCCAAACATACAAGTCGGATCAAACTTGGACTTAAGTCTCTGCAGTCTGTCTGTGTGTACCCCGTATACATTGGAAACATCATCGCCGGCTATTAGAATTAGTATGAGGATGTGCCGGAGCGCGTAAAAAGGGACCAACAGAAATGAGTGGATTAAAAATGGAACTTACAATCCGCATAGTTGATATATAGTGGCACCTCTGTTGCCGAGTTATCCTTTCCTTTGGTGACTTTATCCATTTCAGTCTGGAATAGCGACTGCACATCCCTAGCCCACTGGCGGTAGGCCTGATCGTTATCGGGGTTATCCCATCTCATCGTGATAACACCGTTCTGGGTCCATCCTCGGTTGGCGAATGATGTATCATTTGTCCCGACTTCGCACACCTTCGTCATATCATAGCATTCGAGAAGGAGAGCCGCCTTTGTTAGGTCTGACTCGGCTAAGACCTTTTCGGTAAATACATCCAGGACCTTTCTCACAAAAGCAGGCCTCAATGGCGTAGCGTAAAAGATACCCTTGAGGTTTCGTCGGCCACCGTGGTCAGCACTCGCGTTCATCAAGGTATTAACGGAAGAGTATGGAATGAGTTTGGCCTCATCCACTACTGGTTCAAGATCATAAAGAGCTTTGAAGCGTCTCTTCCCATCTTCTTCAGTGCCATTGTAGAAGATAAAGGTGATAACCATTGGAACTGGAGCATTTGGTGGACGTGAGAGCGCAACAATTAGCGCCGAGTCTTTATCTGGGTTCGATATTGTAGAGTTGAGAACATCCACAACACTCTCCAGCTTATCTGGAGTGAAAATAAGTGGCCCAGCAAAGACTTTGTTGGGTTGATCGTATGCCTGATATGTGAAAGAAACGGCCACCCCAAAATTGTGTCCCGCTCCCTTAATGGCCCAAAAGAGATCCGGCTCTGACTCCGCAGAGACATTCACGATCCTGCCATCAGCAAGAACCAGAACTGCGGAAACGAGGTTGTCAATCACCAGTCCATACTTCGGGGACAGCCACCCGTAGCCACCACCAAGCGTGAGACCACCAATTCCAGTGTGGTTCACAGTACCACCAACAGCAGCTAGGTTATGTTCAGCCCCAGCTTCATCAACATCCATCCAGAGTGCGCCACCCTCTGCAGTGATTGTCTTCTTCGAGGTATCAACAGTAACTTTTCGCATGCGTGATAGATCGATCACCAAACCTCCATCAGATGAGCTGGAGCCAGAGCAAGAATGGCCACCGCCTCTGACAGCAAGGTCGATATTATTCTCTTGGGCTAAACGGACTGCTTCGGAGATATCTTCAGCGTTTTCTGCAAATAGCACCACTCCCTAGCCCATTGAGTTTTAGTTCACGAACAAGAGATAAAGAGGAAGGATGCTTCTTCTTACAGCGCGCTTAATGGCACCATCTGACCACCGTTTAATAGCTTCTTCATACTTGGGGGAGGATTGAGATACAACCTCAGACCCTTTGACTCGAGACCGCAGACTCTCGATGAGATCCGGAGTGACTGGGGCTTTTGTGGCCGCCATTTGTGTCAAAGTGGAAATGTCTGTTTCTCTATTAGCAGCGTAACTCGGTTATGGCTCTCCTTGGTGATTTGGCTATCGCGTTCTCCTTTTCTCAGCGTATCGGGTTTCGAGGAAGTAGAAGTACGTTGAGAGTGAAAGAGATCCCAACGTCTACCTAAAAACCCTCTCCTGGTCTCTCTCAATTGCGGTTGCCCAGCGTCACCCCGCGATGCCCCTCATCTCTGCTACCTCGTATAACTTCTTATTTCGCAGTTCGAGGCATGATAGTTTCATGCGCGGACAAATCTACACGAGCCTGTATCCAATGGTGTAAACGAGCGCATCTAACCATCCCAGGGTGATAGATGGAAAATTGTCCGTCGTCCTCTTGATACGGCACGCTCTCGCGCAATATCCACCCCCAGAACGGCTCAAGGTACGACAGGACAGGTCCAGCCTGCATGGTTCCTCGTCCACGCATCTGCATACGCGTAACGATGCATCAGAAATGGTTCTCAGTGATCGTTTCGCATTTTGTATCTTGAGAATGTTCGTCCGGCAGTCTATCGGGGAAAGCTCCGCTCAAGCTTCGCGGATAAACAAAAACAAAGCCGACCGAGCTTCCGGGCTCCAAAGCTCATCGACAGCCGACTCCACGTTTTCTCCAGAAACACATCCAGAACTCATCACAAAAAAGAAACTATGGGTCTAATTCGCGCTCTATTTAAAACCTCTCTAGTTGGTGCGACAGCTGGAGCAGGGAGTTTCTGGTATTTGACCAAGGACTCGACCTTTGTCCCCTTGGCTTCGAGCGACTATCTTTTCAATTCCAGCTACTTCCGAAAATTCAACCCATCAGAGAATCCTACAACGCACGACTATTGTGTAAGGAGAGTGCCCCTCTCTCAAATTGACAAGAAGCTACAGAATCAGGATGGAAAACTAGTCAATGCATTCTGCGCCAGCGTATGGGGAGGACTGGGTATGTTCGCGACTCTTGTTTTTACGCGAAACAGCTGGCCAATCTTCAGCGGACGCACACTGATGAACTTCCTTCTTGGTACTAGGCTACTCATTCCAAAGATCCTTTTTATCCCATAAATATGAATCCCCCGAAACGTCCCACCAGCTCTGGACAACATCGCAGCTTCGCTCGTCCACGTACCCCGTCGGGACCCAGATAACGGATCACTTCGAAGTCATAGAACACACGCCAACGCGTATCATCGTACGATGCGGAGATACACCCTTGAACCGAGATGTCCGTGCTTCAGACGGACTATTTGAAATCTCCGCAGTGATCAAACCCCAAGAAGATGTTGCTGAATTTGGATTGAAGTCTGTATTCTACCAGGGACAGGGCAAGGCGGAAGGCGCCCCCATGCCGCCGCACATTGACTGGCTCCATAAGCAGTATACCAAACTCTGGATGGAGACTGCGTTGCTAAGGATCCTGCGGTAGTGAAGCACGTTAGTTCAGGGATATATTCCTCTAACCCAACTAGTCAAAAAATGTACGTGAAATGGAAAAGGTTTCTGTCAGCCGTTTCTCTCAGCCGCTTGTTCGATTGGAGCCCAGAGGACTAGGATTTCTTTTTCTGCCCTTCACTAATTAAACCCTGCAATATGATAATTTATCCAAGGCCGTGAGGCGGCCACATGGCACGCTGTGAGCTGTGTTTTATTTTGGTTTCTCTGGGTATTTGCTCGAAGGCGAATCGAGTGCATAGCTCCAGGGATCGGACTCTACGTTATTCTTTCTCACAGCCAAACCAATAATGATATTCGTCCACTTGAGATGTAAATTTCCACGCGTGATCTTGTGAATAATCCTACGCGTTTAAATTGTAAGTGTCAAACAGCACCTGTTGCAAGGAACCATGGCTACGTGCATATGTAGGGCGGTGGGGGCGGAAGAGCTGCAGGATCATTCTGCTCAATTCAACAATATCCCCTTTGAGAATCTGCTCAGCCGGAAAGCTCGAAACCGAGATCCAATTATGTTGCTGCCTTGTATAAAACACTGGACAATTTTTAGTCCCTGCAAGAGCGCGAAGGATGATATACATGATTGCGCCCCCATGTTTCCTCACCGTTGTTGGATTTACCCTCATTGGGCAGTGCAGGAAGTCAATAACAGCCCTAAAATACTGTCTTTGACTCCAGCTAGATCTGATTAGGGATGGATGCCAATAAAAAGCAAGGAGATACCTGTTCCAGGGTCGCCCGTAAATGCAGAAACGGCCGCAACCAGGCCCCTTTGTTACGCCTCAGAGCAACCACGGATTGGCTTCGTCAATGGAGCCATAGCAAATCTAAATTTCCAACGAAGAAAGAAATGAATGCTCTCGGATTGTGGGAAGTGTATGCATTCCAACAGGGGTCTAAACAAAGAATTTTCCAGGATATGGCTCAGGTCTATCTATACCTGTGTATAAAACGTCGCGCTCATCCCACTCCAAGATGGATGTTACGTTCTATACCTGTCTGGCAAAACGTACCAGAGGAATAAGAGTGAAAACATGATACCTCCCAACTTCTTCAGAGCGGCCGTGGCCGCCTTGAGCGTATCAGCCACCATCGCAAGTCACAATCTATGCGACAAGTTCGCTTCCCAGGGGTTGGATGTCGATATGCCCAAGAGCGAAGACTACGAGACGGAACAAACAAAATACTGGTCTGCAGCGTGTACTGCTCTACGGCCGGACTGCATTGTTGCCCCCCAAACTGCCGAAGAGATGGCCCATGTTGTGAAGACAATTCGGCGCACCAACGTCAACTTCGCCGTAAAGTCCGGAGGCCATTCGGCAAACAGCCATCATGCCAGCATTGAGGATGGTATCCTGATATCCACCCAGAATTTGAATCAGGTTGAGTACGATCCGGAGACGGAAACTGCTGTTGTAGGACCTGGTCAACGATGGGGTGCGGTTGTCGAGAAGCTCCAGGATTTCGAGCGGGTGGTTGTTGGTGGACGGCTTGGAAATGTTGGAGTGGGCGGTCTAATACTGGGAGGTTGGTATTTCTACTAGTATAACCCATTGTTGGATTTATTGCAGTATTATTGACTGGTTATCACAGGCGGTTTGAGCTTTCTGAGTCCCCAGCGTGGCTGGGCAGTTCACAATGTAGTTAACTATGAACTGATTCTTGCAAATGGCACCATCACAAACGTCAATGAAGAGTCAAACCCTGGTAAGTATAAGCTCTTCTACCCGTTAATTCTTATTTTGGAGCTAACCAAGCATGCCATAGACCTATTTGCCGCGATGAAAGGTGGTGGGAACAATTTTGGCATTGTCACCGCATTCACCCTAAAGACGTACCCGCTTACTCCTCAGGTATGTTGATATTGATACCCAGAGCCCATATACGTATGTTCCCAGCAAGGAAATACTCACATGAACAATCCAACAAACAGGTATGGGGTGGTATCCAATTATACCAGCCTGGTAACTCAAAAGAGCTCCTCAAAGCCACTCGAGATTTCACCGAATATAACACCGATCCAAAAGCATCAGTAATTTCCAGCTTTTCGAGAAGCCCTGATTTCGATGGCTGGACCATAATGATGTTCTATGACGGCCCCGAGCCCCCAACAGGGATATTTGCCAACTTCACCAAGCTTGAACCGATTCATACAACCACAAACACTAAAACGTACTTTGAACTTTTGACTGAATTCGACCAGTTCATCATGGTAGGGAAGAGGTATACCATTGGTTCGGAAACAACTCCGCTCCCAAGCTCTGCCGACGAGCCCGAGATATTCGGGGCATACCTCGATCACTTCAACAATATGGCCGATACGATCGTCAACGTTCCAGGGGTTTCAGCCACAATATCCTTCCAGCCACTACCGAAATCAGTCTCAGTCCAGGCTAAGGAGGCAGGGGGAGTAAGTATTCACCAACAATAACCTTCCAATACCCAGTCATGAGAAACCTCCTACTAACCGAACCCACTTAGGACCTCATGAACTTCGACCCAAGCCTCGACTACATAATCTTTGAACTATCTATGCCCTGGGACAACGCTTCATCCGACGAAGTGATGGGCACCGCTGTTCGTACCTGGTATGAGCAACAAGGGCGCTTGATAGACCAATTTACCCTGGAAGGGAAATTACCAGAATCGACAAACCCGCTCTACGTCAACGACATCCACGGTGACCAGGACTACTGGGGACGAGTCAAGGATGTTGAAAAGGCGCGAGCTGCTAGGCGAGAAGTCGATCCAGATCTCTTCTGGCAGAAGCGGACGAGCGGAGGGTTTAGACTTGGCTAGATTTTCCTAGGTGATGTATATATCAAATGTGAATAGTATATATAGTTACTGATATGGGCAAGCGATTTGTTTTGAAGATACTTTGGGGAATACCACGTTGTGTTAGCGTTGGGTTTGGCTTGGAGTTGGAAATATATACAAATGACATGACATCTACTGCACCTCTGAGTAAAGGAATGTTTATATATTTGGATTATCCCTTTCTAGGCCTGCAGCGCCCTCCTGGCTGTTTAAAGTAACTGAGTTGGCTTCGGTTTTAACACTATCACCGAACGTCACTACGAGGCACGTTTCGCATATGGCTCAAATGGGAGAAAAACCGCACACAGAGCCAAACCCCCATACAGTGCAGCACAAATAAAGACCGGTGCTGCAGTCTCAGTATTAGCTGTGGTCGCAATGATAGCCGCTATGATACCCATGAAACGGTGGAGAGCCACCGAGACACCGTTCCCAGTAGCTCTATGGGCCGATGGTAGAACCTCGACTGTATATCCGTACAGGCAAGCGGCGTAGATATGCAAGGTGAAAGAAATGACACAGGTATAAGCAACATTCTGCTGTTGGGATGTGACTTGAGAATATGCAAACAGAAACGACACTGGTAAGGGGCAGCAGTTAGCTAAGTGCGAATAAAAAGAAGAATTATATGAGTCTGAAGGAACGTACTGGTAAGCAGACCTCCAATGGTCATCGTGTATCGTCGTCCTAGGAAGCGTCGGTTCGCTAAATATGCGCTAACAATAGGCCCAAAAATGCTACAAACTTGAGCCAGAGCGTAGTTTCTCCACGTTTCATAAGTGCTCATCACACCGAACTTGACTCCACGGCTGGCTAGGTATGATGGCAGAAATACATTGAATAATGGATATGCGAGACCCAGCATTAGCCAGGAAAGCCAGAGGAGAGCCATCAAGAGGGCGAGTTTTTTTGTTGAGAACAAACTACGCAGATGGATTGAGAATTCTCCCAGGGAAAACTGTGACGAGTGAGAGTGTGCAGTTGTGATGGGCCCGCAGTCCTCAAGCTGCTGAAGAGTGATTGAACAGGATCGATTGTACTTTTCAGCCAGTTGATGGAAACGCTCGACAACCTCTGAGTCTTTTCTCTGTCCTAACAGGAACTTGGGGGTCTCTTTGAACTTGACCACTGCCACTCGAGCAATGCTCATTGCGAAGATCATGGCTCCCATTGTATACATAAGGTACCGCCAGCCGCTGTTATTGGCTTTGGTACAAGGGGTGAATGGCGCTTCACTGGGGTTGGAGCAGCTGTAATTTGCTACTCATCATCACTGTGAGAGAGGTTCTGATATTCAGCCATTGAGCGAACTCACGCATAAATCCCCATGCTACCAACCCGGCAATCGTACATCCAACCCCCCACCAGGAGGCTAGTCCCGTTACTAACCACTGCTTGTTGGATGGCAAGTATTCGAGGAGGACAGTGGTGTCCAGAATAAGATTCCCCCCAGCGCCAAACGCAGAGAAGGCGATGAAGAACCCCAGTGATACCCAGCTAGGAGATGCTCCAGCAACGATAGTGAAGGCAGAGCAAATAAACAGCGATATGTTGAATGCGAGCCTACGACCAACGATGTCGGCACTCAGACCCCAGAACAATGCACCTACCAGCATTCCTACATACAGCGCGATCGTGAGACCCTTAGGATAAGAGGGTTGAAATTCGCGAGCCGCTTGGATGGCGATGATACCCTGGAGAGACACCTGGAGGGCATCCACACCGTATCTGGTGAAAATCATTAGCTGGTTTGCTGGAGGCACCTTGATTGCGAACAGAACATATATACCCCATCCCGCAAAGGAAGAACAGCTTCCAGTGGTATGGCGTCCACCCGATTTCATCTAGAGCCTGCAAGTCTCTCTGGTCACTATTTCATGTTCAACAAAGGGGTAGATATAGATCTACAGAATCGTGAGAGGATAACAGTGTACATCGTTCACCAGGCGCATCTTCCTATTCAACGCCGGATCCAAATCCAATGCCTCGAGAACATCGTGCGCTGCGGGCCCGCTGCCCAAGGTGCGATTGATTGATTCCGGATCTGATCCCGCCTTATCAGGCTGTGTGTATTTGCTTAAGGAGTCCATCTTGACGGAACTACTGCTGTCCTACGTAACAATGCATCCAGGTTCAGCTGTAGAACCTTTGGCTTGCAATCTGCATCTTGAAAACCCTGTACGACGAGTCGGGCCGATCAGTGAGGGGCAAATTCAACATGTCGATGTTTTCTTATTCTGTTCCCTGGCTACCGCCTACTAATGCGATGACTATCATTTTCACCATTGCTAGTTGCTAAGATGGCCGAAAAACCTCGTTATAAGATCCGGAAATTACCAACCGAAAAAGTATCAAGATTCACCTATATTTCCCGGCAAATCACTCCCTCAGCTGCTCAAGTCGCTCTCTGGTTATCAACAACCTACGGCATTATTCGGCTACTATGTCTTATTTTCTCAGAAAATACAACGTTCCTCATGTGGTGTTTTTTCTTTGTTGAGTGCACATTTATGTGTTCGTCTCTCTGCCAGGATTAATGACCTTGACTTACAAGCTGCTGCTGACATTGGGCCAGATGAGTGTCGCGGTGAACAATTCTTCACGCTTACCAGTGCCAAAGGGAAACTTGATTCCCATCTTCCGCGGCTCCGTTTGATCGGACAGGATGATTTGCCGCTGGTGGAACTTTTTGTGCCATGCTGTGGAGAGTCATTGGATATCATCATAGATACTGTGCGTGCTGCCTGTGCTATTGATTACCCAGCTACAAGATTTCGTGTTACTGTGCTTGACGATGGTAACTCAGCCACTCTACATAAGGCAGTTGCTGGCCTGTGTGAAATCTGGCCCTATCTGTCCTACCAGAGCCGTGGAGCGAAACCAAGTGCGAGGGTCTTCGCCAAAGCCGGTAATCTCAACTACGGGTTGTTTGAAATCAGGAGGTCCTTCACCCCAGAGTTTATTGCCATTATGGATGCAGACTGCATGCCAACACCAGACTTCCTGAGGGCAGCTCTTCCACATCTGCTGAAGCAGTCCAAAGTAGCGATAGTTGGTTCAGCACAGTATTACTATAATCTCCCCGATGGGGACCCGCTCGACCAGGCATTGGACTACTACTCGGCAGTCAAGATTCCCCAGTTAAACAGGTTAGGCAAAAGCTTCGCTTCTGGATCAGGGTGTGTCATTCGCTACAGTACGCTCCTTAAAGCCGGTGGCTTCCCAACGTTTGGATCAGTAGAGGATGTGACGTTGTCGTCCATCCTCATCCAGTCAGGAGATCAGATTCTCGTCCTCACGGAAATGGTTCAGCTGGGATTAATCCCAGCGTCCTTTAAAGGACATGTATTCCAGACTAGCCGCCACAAGGTTGGAGTATCCGAGCAGATGCTAGCGTGGAGGGCATCTTCAAACAACAACATACCCCCACAGTATCGACCAGCTCTTGGATGGATTGGACTAAGCCTTACCTGGAAGATTACGACCAGATTCGTTACAAATATCTTTATTCCACTTGCCATAGCTTCTGGACAGCAGCTTATTCCCACCACCTTATTCAGGCTGCAGGTGGTTCTTGCAGTTTCATATATCTCTTGTTTCTGGCTTTATGAGTGGCTTCGGGCTGCGCAAACGGGGTTTCGAGTATCCGCCTTCCATCACTTGAGAGAATGGTTTCTTGCAACGCGTGAGTGTGAGAACTGACTCCAACTTTCATTTCCCCATTCTAACTTTTCCCCAGGACACATGTATGCCCTGATAAACTTTTATCTTCCATTTCAGTCTTTCGATAAATGGACTACCAATTCTGTGGTCACAGGGAGCACCCAGAATCCATGGAATTTACCCGCTGCCTCTCAATCACAAGTGAAGCAGTTCTGCAAAAGCTATCTTGATCCCACAGTTTTGATAAATATGATATATTTTACAGGTACCTTGGGAGCAATCGTGTACTCCATCCAGTCTAGCTATACCGATGAAAGTGGCAACGCTAAGCTATTTACTAGAGTAGCATGGCCACCAATGTTACTCCTCTGCTATCTCATGTTGACCTCAAGTTTTATTCCCCTCTGGTGCAGCATTTGGCCACTACGATATCCAAACCGTGAATCAGCCCTAGGACCTCATCCAAATCATGCCCAAGCTGTGTTTCCAAAAGAGAATGTTCGACTTGCAGTGATGAAACGGCAGCGACCGCCGCTCGGAGAGTTTTATCATCTTTTGTTAGTCCCTGTGGTATTGGTAGTGCTAATGCGCTTTGCGCTGGTAATCTTATGATTGGATGGATTCTAGTGATCTGGCTAGATGTCTCGATAGATTACAGCCGCTCAGCAAAAGGGGGCCTTCCCGGAAGTGAATATATACATATCAGCATGAATGGTATATATCTCAATATCGTATATACATATAGACAGCCGGAGTCGGGCTGCCGCGCCTAGACGCCAGTGCAATCAGCCCGTCACCAGCGCGTAGCACCCTCTTCAATGGTAAATAGGCCAGATTTCCTCTTCTCCGCCTCCCACTTGTCCACCCAAGCCTTCATCCTCTCACGACTCTTCTTACTCCCGACGTTAACGGTGGGTATGATCCGTGAAATTCGTAGCGCGCAGCAAAACATAGAGAGCTCACGGAACGAGCTGTGTTCGCTATACGGAACGCTAAAAAGGCATGATTCTTTATTACTGCCCCGTTGTGGGACAATGTCGTCGACTGCATACCGTGCTTTCCAGGCATTTGAATGGAGAACGGCGGACACTGGTGGGTTATCTACCATTCGACCTGCGGGAGGACGATAATTCCATCCAGTAGGACGGAAACCAACAACCGTGGAGAAATGGGGCTTGAAAGGGCGGAGGTATTCAGCTAGAGTATCTACTCGCATTTCTGCAAGTGATTGCATGTGGACTTGGGCATCAAGTGGGTTGGAGGTGAGGAGGCTGGATAGTTCGTCGTCTTGGAGGCAGGCACATATTTTCTGCTTGGCTGCTGGGGCGAATATTTTGGATTTCAGGGCGCGTGCAATGCCTAAACAGACACGTTCCTTGCCTATGCTATAGGTACCAATAACAACGAGCACTCGCCTCTGACCCTGTTTATTGCTGGGGGCTTCCTCTTCATGGTGTGACTTGTCACCATTCTGAGGCAGATCGGGGGTGGCGGCACCATTTCGGAACAGCTTGGTTTTATTCAAATTATCAAATCCAACTTCGTTTATCCTTACGCATATTTCGGCGCATGCAGTGATTACATCTTCTTGGCAGGGAAAGGCGTATTTCGGGTTGAGGTAAGTGGTATCTAGATAGCAAGCATCGAGTCGCTGCTGCCTTGATTCCCTGGTTAAAGGGTCTATAGCAATGGGCCGTAGTAGAGGGTGCTGTACGTGATCTGGAGATGCCCTGAAGTCGCCACAGTGAAGGATACGGTGCACCCGTGAGTTCTTGCCATTCCCAACAGATTTTTCGAAGAGAAATAGTGAGCTGCCCGGACAGTGATTAGCAGCAATCATAGTGACGTGGACGCCATCAGTTCCGGGAACTTCGGTGCGTTTCTCAAAATCTAGCTCCACAAGCATCTTCGGAGCAACCTTTAGCTGTAGCTTTACCAGGTTTGCCGTCACCTTGCTGCAGTATATTGGCCCATGGCGCCACGTTGCGGTTAGACCGCCATAATGGTCGCTGTGGAAATGGCTTAGGAAGTAAGCCGTGCATCCTTCCACTGCCCCATATCGGAATGCGTCCACGCATATCGAGAATCCAGGAAGGATCTTGTAAAATGGACACGTTCTTTCGTATGATTGCTTGCCTCTGGATGCTTGTTCATTGGTGGCTGCGACCGCCCATGCTGTATCTTCGGCATTTCCCGCCATGAGCTTGGTAAAGGCAGATGCAGAAACCGTGGTTTTCGAGCTTAGAGCAAAGGGGTTCTTTTGCCCCGGCTTGGCGATAGCTTTCCGTTCTGCCCTTGATATGGCATTTTCGGGCTTGTTGCTCAGTACATTATTAACTACCTTGGGAGGTATAGGAGAGAAAGTGCCATCAAGACATTTATTTACATGAAATGATGTTTCCTATGAGTCGATTTAGTATGATGCGTGAAAATCTCTAAAATTGACAAGTAAACTCACGTTGTCGTCAAGCCCGCCTAACCCTGTTTGACAGACAGGGCATATAACGGTCTCGTCGTCCGGTAAAATATCTATGTCAACATCCACACCAATATTCTCTTCATCAAATAAAAGCTCATTTTGAAGCTGGGTATCGACATCGACATCGTCATCACTCTGAGGAAAGTCGTCAGGCTCGGGTTCTTCGATCATATCAGGGAGGGAATTTTTGGTTTTCAAGTTACCGGTACAGTCTGAGCCGACACCTGGAGTGTTGCCGTCGTTTTTGGTCTTTGGAGGAAGATCCTTTGTCCCATCTGTTGAGAACGGGACAGATTCCCCTTCGCTATCTGATTCGTCAAAGAAGGGGCCGGTCCGGTGAGCCGTATGCTTCTTCACCTCCGCTTTCGTCCCACCACCCGATTTGGAATCACTCATAGCCTCAGAACTTCGATCCGAAATTTCTTGAAACTCTGAAACCTCCTCTTCCATTCTAAATCCGGCAGCTATCCGCCGGCGTTTGACAGAACCCCCTAGTTCATTATACCGTGCGCCATCCTTATCATCAGAGCTAGCATGCTGTGCCGTTTCTTCCCAATCGGAATGTGGAGACTCGGATCTCCGGCCACTGGGTATTATAACACGCTCGCCATTCGCAACCACGTTGGTAGACTCCTTAGCCTCGTCCTCGAAAAATAGTTCGCCGGAAGCATCTGCTATCTGGCTATTTGCCGGTCGACTCGAATCAGTTTTCGTCTCACGGCTGCCTTTCACGAGGAAATTTGTAATTCGGTGCTGGCTCGGCTTAACGTAAACTGGGGTATCGGATTTTTTGAAAAAGTTCAAAATGCTCGTGTTTCGTTTAATTGACGGCTTGCTTTGTGAGGGCCTGGAAGCAGGGCCACTTCCAGACCTATTGGCACGAAAGAAGGGGGAGGAGGAAGGCGGAGGCATATTTTGGGGGCGTTTGAAGGAGTTTCTGCTAGGAGGCGATTTGAGGTAAGGAGAAGGACGGTATGGTTTTGTAGGATAGTTGATTTATGCTGTCATATCATTTCATTCACCGCATGACAGACTTCACATAGAGCGAGTAATGAGAGGAGCATCAAATCTCCCCGTATGCCTCGTCGTCTGGAGATATCAAGCCTTTTCAGACGCGCGAACACAACACGACCATCAAAAGTCGAAGCACGAAGTCACGTGCCGTAAAGTGGCCTGCCAAGACATGGTGGAAGAGAGAAAACAGAAACGCGCAAAGAAGTTTACAGCGCTGTATAGATAGATGGGGATGAAGTTGTATCAACTCCCCAGTTTTATAAGACATTAATCCTATTACTAGTGTTCAAATATGCCCGAAACCATAAACCGGGCTCACTTCCCAACCATGCCGACTTTTATGTTCTCATCATACAAAAAGGTGACATGCGGTTGGACACAACTATCAAACATTTATCATGGCATGCCCTTGTTCTTTTTATCCGCAGGTTCGTGGAGCAGGTCCCGGGGCAGCTGTCAGGAATCTCCGTATCCCGACTGGTATCTCCATAAAAGTAACATTCCCAGCATGCGCGGTCGTAGGCTTCATTTAATTCCCATTCAAAACAGTCGCTCTTCATCGTGCTTTATTCGCCTGGTTCGCAGCTTCTATACACCCACACAACAACGAATTAGCGACAGTACACCACCGTAGATATTCAAATTCCAGGCGACAAAGATAGAGCCAATAAAACAAGGAGGGGGTGGAAGATGTTTGACAAGCGATTCACGCACCTCTTCTCGTTGCATCCTCAAGTAATCCCCGATCAACCTCCGCCTGCGGCAGTACGATATATCTCACAACGCTTCCTCGAATAAACACATTCTTGACGCTTGACAGGTGGGGGTACTGGTTCAGATCCAGCACTTCGATATCGTCGAGCTTGATGTTTAGATATTGGTCCACGCTCTTCAAAACTCCGCGAATCCGAATATCGTTCTTCAATTCGATTGTGACCGTCTTATTAGTGAGAGTTTTAAAAAAGCTATTTGTCTCAATTATTAGCCAATGCCCTGGATGTAAGGAAGGGTAAGGGAGAAGCTGTGAGTGAGTGGGCATATACCTGAAGAACAACATGTTTGGTTATGGCTTTTCGGAGAAAATAGAGAGCCCTTAGTAGAGAGAAATGAAGCTGTGAGAAAGAGGAAATAACTATTTAGTGCGACTGAAGGGTTTGTTCTTGCGAAGGACTCAATAGTTAGCTGCTGTACACAAAGCTTCTGGGGAGCAAACCAATGACGAGAGGCGATCACATGATATCGAACTCCAGGATCATGTGACTGGCGCTACAATCCCAATTGAGAAAGATTCAGAACATGCAACAGTCAACCAGCCATTTTCGGGTTTATTTTTATACTCTACGTGCGATGACCATAAGATTGCTGTATGACCTTACTGGTCAGTCTCGGTCTCTCTGGTAAGACAGCATGAACTAATGATAGCGAACGTGAGTCGTGGAATAATTCCATTCATGAGATGTTTAAGGTGATCATTATACAGTTTAGCACATAAATACATAACCACCCACAGTAGAGTTAAGGGGACATTCAACAAAAGGAAAAATAGACAAAGGGGGAAAGGGGGGAGAAAAGTCATAACGATAGATGGATTTTCCACGAGCCACCGAAATCATTTCGAGGCCCTCGGCTTCATTGCCCAACCATTCAAACACCTCCAGCCAGCACCAGACTTGCGTCCTTCTTCAAACACCGCCGGCATCCCTTCAAGTAACCTGTCATCCTCACGGCCCATCTCGATCTGCAGCCTGAGCATCCACTGCTCCCACATCCATCCACCCAGAAGGCCAGTAATGCTAGCCACGTCCTTTGTGCTACCCATTACAGCGACACCAGTGTCATCACCGCTTGCTTGTGGTTTTGGACCAGGAACTGGTTCTTCTATACAAGTTGGCGAACCCATAGGCAAAAACATCCATGCCCGTTTGATAGCACTGAACTTAGCCTTGCGAAGTTTAGAAAGGAACGGCTTTGTGGGGCATGGATCGTAGCCGCGGGTCTTTAAATTGAATCCGAACTCGACAGATATAGCAGAGCCGTAGGGGCCGGCACGAGCAATCTCCGAATCAATGACCAAGTACTCGAGAAAGCCGCGTGGCTTGAGACACCGGAAGCACTCTTGTAAGCAGAGGTCGAATTCATCTCTCTTTTCACCATCCACCATCATGGTCCGGTTGGATTTAAGAAGCATATGGAGCGAACGGGCTGAGATGAGGTCGAATTGATTATCGGCAAAGGGGAGTTTCCACAATCGGTGAACGGAGACATATTCATGGTTAGCTGGACCTCTGAGGCCAGAGTTCACTGGCTGCTGGAAAGTGACGGCCGAGTAGACTTTGGCGCCTGGGTATTCTCTTGCAATATGCCATGCCCATTCGCACGTGGCGTGACCACCGAGATCAAGAACGCGAATTTGACCGCCGTGCGTCGCGTTGGGGCTACCACTTGGTGCTGTGGTGGTGGCTGCCCTCGCTAGACGCTTAGCGGCAGGGCTTGGAATGAGGCGGTTGCCGTTGAGATACTTCAACGCATCAATTGCCCAGGTCGAAGCTTTGAGTTGGGTCAACACGTCTTGCTCCTTTTCAACAGCGTTGAACATAGCCTTGTCGGCGAGAACCTGAGGGAGAGTGGAGTTGCGGGGTGCCTGTGCAAATGGCCCACGGTAGGGTGGACGGTACGGGTTGCTTGGTTCGTATTTTCCATTCAGGTAAGAGATGTGCTTCTGCATCATGCTCAATCGCGCAGCCTGTACTGCTTCATAACGGAAATTGCTTTGAAGGAAGGTGTCAAGATTCCGGCTCTGGCGAGGATTGGTGGCATACTGAAAACCGCGGTAAAAAATGGAGTTTTTGGGAACAGCTGCGGGAATAGGAGGAAGGGGGGTGGTAGGAGCCGAGGAAATGCCTGCGGGTTCTTCCTGAATGGGCTCCAAGAATCTCACTCCTTTGGTTGAGGGACCAGGTGCGGCGGGTTCAACTGAGCTTGCAGGTTCCGGCACAGACAGCTTATTCCGCTCATTATCCATATTATTGAGGTACTCCATCTCCTCCTTTGCATGGTATGCATCTGCAGTTTGGGTTTGGAGCCACATACTCGTCCGGTCAAGGTTGGCCAGTGCATGAGATTGAAGCTCCTGTTGATATCCCTCATCGTAATCGAATCGAGGATCAACTGCAGCTTCACGTAGACGGTCACCAAGGGGCAGTTGCTCGTCGGTTTGTTCCTCTGGAATTCTCCTGGCGGTGGTGGGAGGCGACAGGATGGCTTTGGCAGTCGGGGGTCCTTCAGTGGTATTATCATCGTCATCACCAGCACATTCAACAATATGCTCGACGACATTATCCTCCTCCAGCGGACGCCAGGGGCAATTATAGAATCGCTCCGCAATGGCTGAAGTCGGGACGATATTTTGGGATGGAAAAGCCCAAGTCCTGCGGGAATGGCCCTCTAGAGAAGAGAAAAAACCACCAGGCGATGGAACGCTCAGAGATGAGAAGGATGTGCCCGAGCCCGCGGTCGAAGAAGCATCGCTCATGCTCTTCGGTCGACCGTTCGAATCGGGAAGCTCATGCATTTCTTTGACCTCGTCGACGTCAGACGGACTTGAACTCCTAGCGGATGATTCGTACACTTCGATATGCTGAAGGGTTTCTAACGCCGTTGAAGAAAGCAAAACACCTGCGTTCGAAACTCTAACAGAAGCTCGGGGCCTGGTTTCGCGTTCGCGCTCGTCCTCACTGGGGGAATCTGGATCACGCGTTGACGCACAACCCATGGCACGGGCACCCGCAGGGACAGGTGGGAATTGATTGAGAACCATATCCCAGTCCTGGTGATAGTCAAGCTGAACATCACTCTGCGGGCTCATTGAAGTTGTCGAGGGCGCAGATACGCTCAGCGAATCAGGATCCACATGGAGCTGAATATCCTGCTGATCCCAATCGACATCTGACACAGCGTCAAGATTGGGCGTTTGAGGGCTACTCATGCTCGTAGTGGAGGCCCGTTCAGACGCCTGGCTTTCCGCTGCCAGTGAGGGAGTGTTATTCAGAGCGGGTACAGCTCTCTGCAGCGCCGACATGACCTGAGGCGAAATTGGGATTTTAGGTGGCGGCGTAGGTGGGACAGATGAACTTTTAGGGCCGTGATGAAACGAAGAAAAATCGGTCGTCGGGATGAGAATGGAGGGGTATTGATTTCGTCGTCTGGGGAATGCCCCCTCCTGACTTGCACCAGCGGATGAACCGGTTGAGAGAGTCAAGGAGCCGGTACTAGATCGTGTATCCCCTCGACTGGACAGAGAGGGACAATCATCTTCAGAAGATTCCTCCGTGGCATCATAGAGATCATCGAAGCTAATCCTTCGTTCATGTGCTGTCCATCGATTCTCATTGAGCCTTGGGCGATACCCACGGCGCGCTGAATTAGTCGAGCCAGGGAATCCTGACTCCATGACCATCATGACAGGGACGCTGAGGTTCGAAGTACCAGTCTTCAGGGCCATGGCGTCAATCTCGTCCATCCCATCGTGTTCAATTATTACATTAAGTGAAGTGTTTGGCCGTCTCGCAGCTCCACGAACCTGTCGGAGAGAAGAAGACTGAGAAGTGGCCATGTTTACCGATACCAGCTCGGAAATAACAAGAGATATAGAAATCTAAAACCGGTTTTAGTATAGGGTGTAAATTGAGGGGGATATCAGGATGCGACCAGCGCAGTTTTTATAGGGCGGTTAAGGTGGTAAGGGTTGTATTAAACGTTGTAAGTGGTGCAAGTAGCAAAAAGAGTCACAGCAAATAGATCAACTATATAGCTGGATAACAAACCCGATCAACAGGTTAAGAACAGAAAGCAGGAGAAAGGTGTATTAGGAGATGTGACGAGGGAGAAAGAGAAGTGAAGTTGGGCAGAAGAGCGGTTGACAAGACAAATAAGTACGATATGCGAAGAGGAAGTGGTGGGCGCGAAAGACGCCGGGGAGATCACGCTAAGATGCTTTAGGCCTAGTGCGTGATGCGGTTTGCAGGTCCCTTAATGTTGATTGGCCCAACGCGTTTAAGAGTCAATGCACCCGCATCTAATCCCTGACCAATTATGACGCTTTTGGCTTTGGATATGCATAAATTCTCTTATGTAATCTGATATGATTGGGCAGGAACGGAGTCAGGTGAGAGATCTTCCCTGGCGCCAAGATGTTTCTAAAAGTAGAAACAAGCTTATCTCAATCTGGCAATTCGTTTTCTTCACGCTGGACCAGCCCTGCCATATACAGCGAAGAAACCACGCACCCTGCATGACAAAAGAGATCTTAGTCTCCCACACCTCATGAAAGACCCTTGCACAGGTTAAATTCATTTATGCTGAACCCTGAAGAACTCCCTCTCAGCCGAAATAAACCCCTCCTTAAATGAGTCAAAGCCTCCCGCTAGACCAGATTAAGGGTTCAAGGGGAAGAATGTCAATGCAAACGCCAGGAACATACCACTTTGAGTTCCTCAGGTTACCAGGAGCCCTGAAGGTGGGGACCTACGTTGCAGAACTTTGTTGGCAAAAAGCCACAGCTGCCATGCATGGAAGATTTTAATAAACTGTATTATCTCATTCATCATTATTCATATATATCAAGTACGCGTAAAAGAAACATAAAATGGAAAGAACAAGAGGTCAGAGAAGAGTCAACAAAAAGTACAGTTCTATCTGCAGTCCGCCGTGGCCTGCAGATAAAAGACAACAAGCCAACAATATGGAGATATTGTTAGGCAAATCAGAGAAGGGGAAACAAAAGAGATCATGATAGAGAAACATATAAAGAATATATAGGTCATGACAAAAGAGTATTAGTGAGACAGCCTCCTGTTGTAACAGCAGGCACCAGAGACCCTTTTGAAAAAGTCAGCCAGGCAGCAGAGGTGGAACACCTCTATCTGTCATAAAGATAAAGCATAAAGACAAACCAAAGAAATCAAAAAATGTAATACACAAAGGAAGAAGAGAAATAAGTTGAGAGAAGTGAAGTAAGGAAGAACAAGAAATATGATGACAAGGTAAGAATAGATGTAGATCAAAATGTTCTACTGCATAACGGGAATATAGGTGTCAAGTACACCATTTGCGGTTTGAGAACCAGGAAATGATGGATCAAAATAGGACGACGGCTCGAAGGCGTTCATCATGCCCATGCCGTCCATCCCCTCGTATCCTGTAATGTCGGTCTGTCTGCCTTCATCCCAATAAAATGGGGGAGCAGGGAAGTCATCAAATTCGAAAGTGAGGTTTGGCGAGAGGTCAAAGCCTTGCTGCAGGTCGTCGGCAGCGTGGAAGTTGAGATTGCTTGTAGCGGGGTTGTCTGGCTGGTCTTCAGCACTGGGAGAGCTGCTGGTGGTGGTGCTGCTGCTGGTGGTTGAGGGGCGCCTCTGCATTGGCTGTGTGTTGAGGGACTCCGGAGTCACCATCTTGTTTTTAGTAGAGATGGGAGCATTATCGAGGACGACCTCTTCGCGCTGTTCCATCCAGTGCTTCAAGACGTCCATGGACGGTTCAGTTCCACCGCCTTTTCCACCACGCTTCTCGCTGTCCTTGCCTCGTCCACCACGGCCACGTTGGCACGGGTTGAAGTGAGTGCGCCTCAGGTGGGCGGCGGCGTTGTAATTAGCCCCATACCGCTTCTGCTTTCGGCATGCTTTGCAGTTTGCAAGAAATTTCTTGTCAGGCGAGATATCAATGCATACCCAGACTTTGCGAACGACAGCATGTGCACGCTCAACGTGTCGTCTCAACTCGTGCTCCCCGTGGAAGCCGTCGGGCTGCTCATTGCAGTAGTTGCAGTACGTCTTCTGTCGAGGAGGACGCTGAACTGAGGCTTTTGGAATCATAGCCACTTCTCGCGAGGTACCATCAGAAGATGGAATCTTGATCTTTTTGTGTTGCATCATATTTGAATTCGAGGTTTCCTTCTCTGCTGCCTTTGGCGCAATCTTTCTCGTGCCTTGCACGATCTGTTCCAAAGCCCGACGTTGAGCCCTTGAGTGGCTCGAGCGGGACGAACCCTGACTCTCACTTGAGAGAGAATGCTTCATCTCTGTAGATGAAGCAGACAATGAAGAACGCGAAGAACAAGAAGCAGGAGAAAGGGAATTATTAGAAAGAGAATAAGGAAAGCAACCAGGCCCGGTTTCGGGTAGTGATTGAGAAAACTGAACATGATTCATGTTACTAGAAGACGGGAATTGGGGGTAAGGTGAAGATGTGAGTGAATAATTCACGTCATTGGTTTGTTCAAATGACTGTGGAAAGAAATTCGCAGATAATTGATCTGGCTGAAATTCCAGATTATTGGAAACGGATCTGTTCGAGGTGAACCTGATCATGTCCATTCCTCCACAAATGGAGTCTGCTGTCAGACTCCTACTCATATCAGTACCGCTAACTTGAGAGTCAGTGGACGCCAGCTCTTGATTACTTAACCCACACAAACCGTTGGATGTACTCTGATACAGCAAGTCTTGCTTGGTCAGGTCAATGGGAGAGGTTGTAGTACCATCCAAAACGATATTCGTAAGCTCATGGGAGCTACCGGATTGTGGTTGGGGAGCGGTGGGTGTACCAAATGATGTGAATTCCGCTGGAGACTGAGACACCTGGAGGGGAGAGTGTCTAGTGGCGATTTGGGTTTGTGGGTGAAGGCTCTTGTTGCTCCCAGTGCTGTCTGGAGTCGAATTGGAAGTCCGGGAAGTAACCGAAGAGCGCATGCTGATATGGGCGGGAGAAGAGTAGGAATGGGGTGGGGTAGGCCGTATGGTACGACGCTGCTGAGATGGAGGTTCCTGGCTCTGCTAAAACAGTTAATCCTCTGGGAGCTATGGAAGTAGCATGGGAGGCTTGGGACCAAAAATGTGAACACCTACGGTAGCTCGTCGTTTCGTCGCTGGGAGTCCGGAGGGTATATTGATAGCGGCTGCTTCTTGTGTTCGTTTCCCAGAAGATCCAAAATTCTTGTTGTCGTCCTTTCCTTCGAGAAGTATGTCGGTGTTGGATGAGTCTGGAGTACCCATGAACTGTCCTAGTCGTTGAGTCCAAAGTTGTTGTCGTTCTGGTTCTGAAAGGTGGGCGTGTTCACTCCAGAAGATCTCCCTGGAGGAAGAGAGCACCGAATTCAAAAGTTCATCAGAGTTGAGAGTGGAAACCATGTTGTCGAGGAGGACGGACTGCGAGGATCGCAGTAACCAAAATAGCGATTAAGAGGAAAGTGGCCTTTGGAAGATGTAGTCTCTGGATAGGCTCAGGGTGATCTGGAGCGTCTCTTGTCAGTTCAACGACGTCAACGGTTGGCAAGGGAGAAGAAAGAGGCAGTAACAAACATTAGTTGTAAACAATTAGAATCAGAGTATTTATTCAACAAAAGTGATGCTTGAATATAGTATAATAAGAAGATAGATAGAAGAAGAAGAAGACTTCTCAAAAAGTGCTGGTGTATGTATATACTGGTCGGGTGAAAGAGATGAAGTGTTGGAAGAAAATGAGAGAGCAAGACGGACGGGGGATTTGGGGATAAAATGGGATTTGTCGATTTGGGTCTATTCCCTTTTGGGAACTTGCATGCTGGCTGTGTCGAATGCGCGACTTTTCACGATACGCCGTTGAGCTGATTCGACAGTTGAACGAAAGGCTCTGGAATACGATGACTAAACCTGCCTCTTGCCCATTCAGCTTGACCATCACGGTCACACCTTGCCAGGCATGCTGCTTGGTGCCTGAAGTCTCGAGATGGAGACATCCAGAAGCAGGAAGCCGCCCAGGAGCCGAGTGTATCCTCTGAGATCGATACTCCCCCAGCCTTGATAGGCTCATATCGAGACCATGGCCTCTTTGCAACCCCCACGATCGAGCGGCACATCATTTTTGAAAGTGAGGCGGCCATTGGGAAGCCATCCAGCGAGGCCGGACAAGTCAGCATCCTCCAACTGCGCTTGGCATGCATAACTACGAGCTGATCCCGTGGACATCTGCAGAGCCTGGTCGCACAACTCACAATTCTCTCGGATCGTGTTCTTCATTTATTATTGGCTGTGTCCCCCCTCTTCGCTTGGGAGACGGTCAGTTCCGTTGCTGATTTGTCCGCAGTGGACCCCTGGAGATACCACTCACCTATCTCTCTCGAATGATCGTGATCGAACATCGTTGGTCACTATTCAAATCGTGGTGCATAAGTATATTCTTGTGCCCAAAATATCCCGCTCAGCAGGACGTGTCTACCCACACCCGGATCATACACATCCCCCCAACAGAGTGCGACTGGCACAGTGGAGAGGCGTGATCGGGAACCGGCCATACAAGCGGTCAAGAACAAGCACAATTAATAATAATAGTGGTATTGATGAGAAAAGCACGCAGCGAGGGATATTATCACCTTTCAGCTGCTCGGAACTTGAGGAGAGGTCTCGTTGACATGGTGGCTATGTATGTACGAGACCAGTTTCTTCCAGGTTACCTTCCAACTTCTGTCGTGGTCATGGTTGTGTGCATCAATCACAAACACAGACCTTTGCAGGTGCTCAGCCAGTAACAACAATAATAATACCGCATGCACCCAAGGCTGAAAAACCCTTGACCACAGGCTACGAGATACAAATGGAGGACACCAGGATAGGATCTTCCATCCGTCGGGCTCCGTCAAAGCGGAATATTATTAGCACGGACAAGATATACAATGTAGACGAAGTTTTCAGACTGGCCACCCTTGACTTGGCCTGGCCATACAATTTTGATGCCCAAATATACATGACTGCCCAGTTTGAGACTTGTCCAATATGGTTGTTGGCTCATGATAGCTGACACGATTTCGTTCGTCTGCTAATCTGTCTGAGACCCATCCTCGGTTGCTCCCAAAACGCTCTAGTTCCAAGACAACAGCACATATGGCCACATCTGTCAGTTCGAAGACTGCCCGTCTCCGATCGGCTCGACAATTGTGAGGTATGATGCATGAAAGTCGGTGAGCGCTCTTGGGGCAGTTTGGATGGTTTGTCCTAAGGTATATGTGGACTGTTTCAAGTTGAATTAAGGAGTGACTCCAGAGATACGATACACCTTCCAAATAATAGACATGCGAGATCAAGACTGATGATGCTCTTGGTTGCTTGTCGAGTTTCCTTGAGCCCTTTGGTGGCCTTTCGAGTGACGTAATTTCATTGGCCCGATATCGGCTTAGTCATCCCAATGGTCTTCTACCCCTCTTAGTATAGGAGAAAAGTTGACCCGCTTTCCGTACTTGCTATCTTATCTATTTCGGGGGTTTACCGTTGCGCCTGGAACACAACCAAGAAGTCGTGACAGAGCAACACAACAGCGGAAGCAAACTAAAAAAGAAAAGAAAAGAAGACAGACCAAGAAACCAATTATGACGGAAAAGGCACCTACATCCTATGCCACCGACCCAACCCTTTATCTTTACACTTCCCTGACCGCTGGCTCCTCCCACATCCTCACCGCGACCTCAAGACTAGAAACCATCCTCAAGGCAAATAAGATCCCATTTAGAGCTATCGATGTCGCTACTGATGAAAAGGCGCGCATGCTATGGGGACGCCGATCAAAAGGGAGAAAGCTACCGGGTCTAGTTAGGTATGGTGGGATAATTGGAGTCAGTAATCAGTCCTCACATCCTCATCTCACCCCCTCTCGTACCTTGGCCTACACGGTCCCAGTCGTATCATGCAACTACCCTTTCCCACTGCCCAAAAGAAAAATAGATCAATCGTTAATCTATCAATCTGACCGTAATCCCAGGACCTAGAACAAATTGAAGAATGGAATGAATTCGGCGAATTAAAGGCCCAAGTAGCCGATCCTTCAGGGGCCGCGGCTGTTCCACCGCCAATGCCAGCAAATACATATACACCCCCGCCATCACAACTAACCCCTCCCCCACTCTCAATGACTGCTCCTACGACGTCCACTACCTCATCTTCACCACATATTAAGATTGGAGATACCCCGGCCAGAACGACGCCTACAATCGATAAAGAGGCAAGCCAAATCTCGCTTGCGCTAAGGCAGGCAAGTGAAGAAGCAGCAGCAAAAGCAAAAGAGAATGCAAAGGCAAAGCTGGGAGTGAAATCACCTCCTTCTGGGCTGAAGTCTGAAGTAACTGCATCTGAACCTGCGCCGCTGGCTGCGGGAGAAGCTGATGGCAAAACTAAGGGGGATGATGACAAAGGGGAAGCGAAGGAGAAGGCAAAGGAGCCTGAGCAGATCGATAAAGCTCAACAATCTTTGAATGAAGCCAAGCGACAAGCATCGGATCAAGCATCTGATGTGAAGAATGCGGGAGCCAATGTGGGAGAATCGGCTGTAGAGTCTACGGAGGATATAAAGCCCGAAGTGGCCAAAGCTGCCGTAGAGCATCATCGGGAGCCACCAATATCGGCAACAAGCCCGACTGAGATCAAGCAAGTCGCAGACGACTTGGAGCCGAAGGATAAGAGCGAGGCGGAAAAGGGTAAAAGCACTGAAGTGGATAAAAAGGACGAAGGAGCAAAGTAACGTATCGTTTTACCCGGTATATATTTACACAAGTCCTTCGTTTATTATGGTCCTGTTCATCAATAATCTTTAGCTAAAGCATATACATAAACCGTTTAAACATCCATCATCAATCTCCATTACCAGTCATCAAAACTTCCATGCGGAAAAAAAGGTATCGACAGCATTCCTCTTGCTGGGTCAATATAAACATAGATAAAATCATCAGCTCCCTTCTATTCAACCCATTCATGCCTTCCTCCTACTATCAACCACCTCTCTCATCTTCGCAATAACCTCAGCGGGATCATTTGCTCCAAAAACCGCCGACCCAGCAACGATTACATTCGCGCCAGCATCAGCAGCCTGGTCAATCGTTCCCAGCCCCAACCCGCCATCAACCTCGATGTTCAGATTGGGATACCTCTCTCTCAGTGCCTGGACTTTCGGTAGCTCCGACGCCATGAACTTCTGGCCTCCGAAGCCGGGATGAACAGTCATAACTAGTGCCATCTACATCTGCATGTCAGTAGATATACTTTGATATACAGGTACAGGTATATATATAGCCAGACGACCAACTTACATCAGGCCTTTCAATCGGGTCTTCCGCATCTAGAATATCCCACAACACATCAACGGAGGTGTCGGGTTTAATAGCGATACCAGCCTGCATCCCCAACTCGTGTATATACCTAATCAGCTCTTTAGGACTCGTCTTTCTCGTCGTGGATGTATCAGCCGGCTCTTTCGCGGCGGTGGAGGAGGCAGCTTCATAGTGGAAGCAGTACAGGTCGCAGCCGGCGTCTTTGAATTCCTTAACCCATTTCTGCGGCTGTAGAGAATGTTAGAAAATTGTACAATTGCAGAGAAAGCGATGGTTGTGCTGCGCGTGTTTTTTTTTTTTTTTTTTTTGCCCTCGCCATCCCCCCTCATTCATGGTTCCTGCGGGGTCGTGGATGTAAATACCTCAGCAATCATCATATGGCAATCAAACGTCCCCTTCCCGCCCGCAACAGACGGTCTTTCAACATGAGATCGGATCTTTGTAACGACAGGAGCGCCAAAAGTGATATTGGGAACGAAATGGCCGTCCATGATATCTACATGGATCCAATCGCTCTTATCGTCCATGAGTCGTGAACATGCTGGGCCAAGCTCAGCGAAATCCGCAGAGAGGATTGAGGGAGCTATTATCGCAGGAGGAGACATTGTCGTGTATGTTTTTTAAGGAATGAAGAAAGAGAGAGAGAAATGGATTTTTGCGCAGTGTCAGAGATTTATTTTCTGCGATTATTTTTTTGGTCTTGGTCTAATATTAATTACTGATGCTTAGAAAAATGGGTGGGAAGAAATTAGTGTTGGGGGGGGGTTCTGCGTATCTTTTTCCACGCCGGCTTTGATAGAGAGATAAGCCTTGGAAGTTGACTATCGGTGGAGATATATAAGCTTCGTGGAGACTCTTCCAACCCAAAAAAAATCTATCTGATCATACTGACGAATTTAGTGGAATTAACAGCTCTTGTTGCTGGAGTTGTTGACATTTAATTATTTATCACCGCATGCAAACCCGCCGTGCCGCGCCCGCCAACTGACGAACGACCGGGTACAGCCCTCACCGGTGCATACCCCTTACTCACCGAGACAAGAGGGGATAATAATAACCACAGCTGACACTACAATTGTCACCATTCACCCAAGAGACCGCTGAGAGTGCTGTTGATGCGGTTTGGGATGGATAGGGTTCTCGCCGCGGTCGGCACCAGAAAGGAATGCCGGGAACGTCGGGCGAGAGACTCGTCGACGCGTTGAGAGATAGGCTTTACTGCCGGTGGAGAACTGGCTGGAGAACTGACTGGAGAACCGGCCAGGATATTGCAGAAGCTAAACGCAGCTTTTTTTTTACCGCGACCTCATGGTATTCAATATCTTTAAAGAGAAAACGAGGGAGAGGAGCAATTGAGGAAATGTCGCTGCACAAATCGCAACACGGCCAACAGCTTTCCAATATACCCAGGACATCTAATGGGAAGGCTCCGTGTTCTTCGATGCAAGGAAGCACTGCTGAATGCTACGCGGCCACTCTTACGAATGCTGAGAAATTGAACAGATACATGCTCTATGCAGCTACCCTGATCAAGATTGATGCATACAATCCTTCAAATATATGTCCTGTTAATAAATGAAGGCGCAATGACAGACTGTTGAGGTGAGAGGAACAAGTAGCACGGGAGGTGAAGTGCTACTATGGGATCTTATAGGAGGTGCAACCAGGAGGTTACTATGTCTTCGACTGAAGATACCATTGACCTTGAACCCAGGCTCAGAGCTGTTTTAGCTCGTCCAGGAAGTCCTCAGAGGATCTGTTCTAGACAGACCATCTGAAGGGAATGGAATAGGCCCTCTTTTTGGGTGCTCTGGAGGCTGAGCACTAAGGACCGCATGGGGCGATACTGGAATATCATAGGGACGATTTTCGATCGGTCCACGACTCAGCCTGAGAAGGATGAGACTAAAGCTGGTAAGGAGATTTCTCATGATAATTCCAGCAGTAAGTGGTCAGTCAGATCCGGCGATTTTCATGCGCAGCTGAAATGGAGGATTACTTTCGTTGGAGCAGAGTGCTGGTATGGAAGGGATAAACGAGAAGGAACAGAGTTCACCGTCATCGGAGTCAGCCGTAACTGGCGAGGGATTCAGCTGTTGCGTCGAGGTTGTATCTTTGTGCCATCGTCATCTCATCGTCGCATCTAACCACAGTTACTCATCATGTTAATGGTGAGATAGACATACTTTTATAGTAATTCCAGCTAATACAGAATATCTTAACTGTCTTTCGTTCTTCTTGCTAAGTATACTAAAGCCTAATCTTGAATGCTATGAAACTATTCTTGGCTGGCCGATGATTCTCGGCTACCCCAAACAACGCCTCAAACAACCGCCGAGCCGTAGAACGTTTTGCCGAGTTCTAGAACAAATAAACCAATTATTTACCCGATCTGGCCATTTCTGCAATTTGTGGATGCATAAAACACCCGGCAAACCTGCCCGAGTTGGCCATTTCGGGGTTTCCACCGAATAGGTTAGGTTATGCGGGGGAAGCTCCTTTGGGAAGGAAAGTCGATAATTCGCCGCAGAAGCTGAACAGAGAAAGAAAGGAGAAACATATAAACTGCCCAACATCTCTCTCTCTCCCTCGTTCTCTTTCTCCTTCTCCTGTATCACTCACTCACCATCTCTCCCTTTGTGCTCTTCGTATAGCAATCTGCTGAAAGCTCGACTGTACCCAGCAACTTGATCTCGGTATAGCTCTGCAACAACCCCGCAATTCCGTACCACAGCTCCCCCCGCGAAATTCATTCACCACATTTTTTCTCCATTGCCCTAGCATAGTAGCAATAATGGCAGCTGCAGCAGCTACAGTAGTGCCCGTCACTCTCTCCCAGGACCGTATTGAGCCTGGCTCATCTCGCCTCCCTCCGGTTGGATTCCCGGCTCCCAACTCTACCGAATCAGTTAACGCCGACCTGGTTATCTCAGAGCTTATCAATCAATTAAACAGTGCATTATCCAGCAACAACTATCAGGCCCTTACAGAACTGTACTGTAGCTCTGGTTATTGGCGCGACCATCTGTGCCTATCATGGGACTTCCGCACCTTTAAGAGCTCCGATCTCGCTGCATTCATGAGTGAGCGTCAACCATCGATTCAGTTCGAGGTCGACAAATCTTCTTCTACCAGGGCTCCTCAGATTGGACCCATCGATAGTTTTGGGGAGGTTATGGGACCCATGTCCTTTGTGAAAGTCTCAACGAAAGATGGTTACGGAAGGGGCATTATTCGGTTGACCCAGGAAGATGGCAAGTGGAAAATATTTACCATATCAACATCCCTTGAGGGATTGAAAGAACATGAGGAGTCGACGGGCCACCATCGACCATTCGGTGTGCAACATGGTGCATATGCTGGGAGAAAAAACTGGTTGGAGCGCCGGGTTTCAGAAATGAACTTTGAGGAGAAAACCCCCTCCGTCATCGTCGTTGGTATGCCACCCTTCCTCTTGTTCTCTTATATATCCTTGTGCTAACTCGTATGCAGGCGCCGGTCAGGCTGGTCTAACGGTTGCGGCCCGACTCAAAATGTTGAACGTGGAGACCCTGGTAGTCGACAATGTGGATCGTGTGGGCGACAGCTGGAGAAGGCGATACCACCAGCTCGTCCTTCACGATCCAGTCTGGTATGACCATCTGCCTTATGTTCAGTTCCCACCAAACTGGCCCATCTTCACACCCAAAGACAAACTCGCAGACTTCTTCGAGTCGTACGCCAAGATCCTAGAGTTGAACATCTGGACCAAGTCCAATATCAAATCGTCATCGTGGGATGAGAGCAAACGCCAGTGGACAGTTGTTGTTGAAAGGCAAAAGGAGGATGGCAGCACAGAGACTCGCACGTTCCATCCACGCCACGTCATTCAGGCGACTGGCCACTCTGGAAAGAAGAATATGCCCAAAATCAAAGGAATGGAGGCTTTCAAGGGAGACCGTCTCTGCCATAGCTCGGAATTCCCAGGGGCAAGCTCCAATTCTGAAGGAAAAAAGGCAATCGTTGTCGGATCCTGCAACTCGGGTCATGATATTGCCCAAGCTTACTACGAGAAAGGGTACGACGTCACAATTATCCAACGCAGTTCCACTTGCGTGGTGTCCTCCAAATCGATCACCGAGATTGGCCTGAAGGCTTTGTACGGCCAAGACGGACCAGTGACCGAAGATGCGGACTTGTTGTTGTGGGCCTTGCCATCCGAATTGTTCAAAACACAACAGTCCAAGGTTTCTACATTGATGAGCAAGGAAGATGCCAAAACACTGGAAGGATTGGAAAAGGCAGGATTTAAGGTGGACAAGGGGACTGACAGCTGCGGTCTCATGATCAAATATCTCCAGCGTGGTGGAGGTTATTATATCGACGTTGGAGCCAGCAAGTTAATCGCCGATGGAAAGATTAAGGTCAAGCACGGCCAGGAGATCACAGAAGTGCTCCCCAACGGCCTCAAATTTGCCGATGGGTCCAAGCTGGTTGGTGACGAGATTATTTTCGCAACCGGATATGAGAACATGAGGACGCAGGCACGCATCATTTTCGGCGACGAGCTTGCCGATCGTATCGGGGACGTTTGGGGATTCGACGAAGAGGGTGAAATGCGAACAATCTGGAGACGCTCTGGACACCCTGGCTTCTGGTTTATGGGTGGAAATCTGGCTCTGTGCAGATACTACTCACGCCTGCTCGCATTGCAAATCAAGGCGTTGGAAGAGGGGGTTGCTAGCCCTGAGAAGCCATGAAGTGCAGAGGTCTAGAGTTGCATTCATGCATGGACAAATTAATTGTCAGCGTCAGCATTAGCATAGAGCGTATCTTTCAAATAGCTATAGTTAACCATTTATTCCAATTTCATTCCCAAACTTATGATTCTCACTCACCCTCTTTATCTCCCTTTGAGTGACCCAAGTATAAGCAGCGATCATTTGATAGCGTTTGCTAGTTGTCCGTATCCCATCCAGCTTGACTGAACCACCCCTCGCAATGAATTATCCGCGCAGTAGCTAACTAGGCTCTAGACGTAGACTGATTGACTTGAACCTACTGAGATTTTGCTGCCTGTAGATCTGGTGGAGATCGGGATAGTTGCTTCCGATCACGTTAACCAGCGCATGGATGTAACAACGGGAACAGCCAAGCTAGCTTGACCTAACTTCTTATCATCATCATCACCTGGAATGTAGAAGGAAAGAATAAGTGGTTGTCAACTCACAATCTAGGCTGTGATGTGATGTTTGGCCTCGTTGCCTGTCATAATATTTACGCCGCAGATTATGTCGTAGCCTTTTTCCTCGACGAACACCGCTAAAAAAAAGGAGCACTGAATATATGCCTATGGCAGCGAGAGGGGTAGGGTCCAGTCTAATCTATACCCAATTTTCATTCTCTAGCACGCGGTACCCTGAGCTGCACGTGGGATACCCCTTTTTGCTCCTTGACGATGGGCCCTTTATCATAACAGCTGCCTGCGAGTAACAGTTCGAGGGCAAGCAACCTGCCGAGAAGATCATGAGGGCTCCAACTAGGGAGAGTATCTATCACCTGCCATGCCACCTGACGCTGCCATCTACCCGTCTTGAAAATATAAAAAGTCCGCTGACCCAAAGTTGGAAGGCAGTGCATCTTTACATATGTCTGCCTTAATGTGCGTTGAAGCAATGATAGCATATAGCAGCCTCAAACAATAGCTTGATACCCTTGATGCCTTGATGGGGTGCGCCGCTTCTTACTTCGCGATGTAGGCGACATCTACATCTTCGTTATGAAAGAACTAGGCTCCTGGGACACATGATACTATACACTCTGGCTACCTGATATCCTCGCCATATGAGGCTTGTTTGAAAGCACGACGTTGGTGGAAGAATGTGCTTTGTTACCGGCACCTGACGCTTACCTGGCTCTCAAATAGTAGCTGACTCTAGGCATACGTCTGGATATCTCTGACTACGAGTTGTGGCGAATATACAGAGGCACAGCGTAGGCTGTACTCGAGCTTTCCAACGGCAATATATCAAATGATCAGTGCTAACTGTCTGCCTATCCTATTTGGAACCGATGCCTGCCTTCCATAGCCTCGATCAATACTCTCTGCTCCCTCTTTTGCATAGGCATCTATAACTTCTGGTGCTTTCCAACAGGTATTCATGACTCAAAGACAGAGGCTGCGGTTAAGAAAAGGGTGCTGCCTCGTTCAAAGGCAGTGCTTGATGTCGACTCAGTGTAGAACAGCTGTGCGGCGTCTTCCACACTGGGCATGCTGCCTGCTTGATATCATGGTCTGCCTGGAGCTACATATCAAGATGCCAGGCGGTAAGGATATCGCGAGGTGTATTTAAGCAGGATATGAGCTCTCTAGAATGAGATTAATTCAGACAAAGACAATCACTGCTCAAAGCATCATCAAGAACAAGCAATTCCAATCTCAAGATTCGGATCGAAATCCAAATCCGAAAATCCAAATCCAATTTTATACCACGCAAAGAACGAAAACTCCGAGTCCAACAATGGCCGACTGAAACTCAGATTCCTACGGCCGCGAATCCAAGGAGGCTCCCATATCTATCGGCGGGAAAGAAGTCGACCCCAAGAAACTTAAGCAGGCGGTAAAGACCGGCAAGGCCGCCCAAGCCAGCAGAGAGAATATTAGGGCATCCATTGCTTTGAATGACGCGTTCATTGATTTTACCGCGGGACAGGGAGGAGAAGAGAAGAAGGGGGAGTCATCTAAATCCAAATAGGAAAACACTGGCCCAGGAAAAATCGAAATCTTACACGTTGGTTTTGCTCTTCAGTCGTCAGACACCTCGAAAGTATGCCGGAGTTCTTCGCCGTATTGCTCTTTGTCCCTCACCTTGGACCTAATCAGATCCCAAGCGCCAATACGCCAGAGTCTTGAGGTGACGATGGGGAAGTGAGTATCGAATTCCGGTGGTTCAGGGCCTAGATATTTTGGTCTTAAGTGGGTGTTGAATAGTTGGCAAATTCCAGTTGGGCTCTGTAGCGCTAGACAATACCAGAATGTTCCCGTTTCCCATACTTTCCTGAAGATATCTGCATAAAATGAGCCATTCTTTGATCGTTGGAGAAGTCCCTGTCTCAGCATCTTCTCCTCCTGCTGTTCAAAGACATCCACGTAGTCACTATACATCTGGCCGTATTGTTCGTCCATCGTATCAACATACTGATTAGAGAGCCAAAAGGGAGGATGATGCATTTCAATGGGATGACTGCACGCAAACTGAAGGTCAATGACCTTCGTAATATGCCAATTTTCATCGACAAAGAAGTTTCCCGAATGCATATGGGTAGGCGTAAGTACAAATGGACCGCGTTGCAGCTTACGGTCAAAAACTCGGAGCATATCGCTTTCATCGCTGACAATGGAGCCATTTGACCGATCCCATCCCCAGGGCCTGTCACCCCATTAGGCTGGTATAGTAGTCGATTGTCATGAGCAAGCAGCAGATCACGGGCGTAGCCTTCAGCAGTTGAGTAGGTCCTGTTACGTGGAATGTCAGTGGGGATTTCCTGGTTTTCCAGCCAATGCAGTTCCGAGGTCAAAGGTCGATTCGTAAGGTGAATGACGGCGTAATCATCAACAATGAGCGATCCGATGCGTGGAAGTGGCTTCTGAAAGAAGGTGAGTTGAATTCTAGCCAGATCGGAAAATAAATTGTGTTTCAGAGTCTTGTCATGAATCCCGCCAAGGTATAAATCGCGTAACGATTTCCCGTCTTCAATATAGTCGAGGAGCAAGTACCCAACGCCGAGCTCAGGCTGTGGAGAGGTCCAATCTCTCACATAGTGACATGGGACGGGGTATCGAAGCAAAAAAAGCATCTGTCTTTTGATGTATTGTACGCATCTTGTGA
Organism: Arthroderma sp. MBC 929; assembly: GCA_030789285.1. Lineage (NCBI taxonomy): Eukaryota > Fungi > Ascomycota > Eurotiomycetes > Onygenales > Arthrodermataceae > Arthroderma > Arthroderma sp. MBC 929. Next base: position 71,395 of record JARJUX010000008.1, on the reverse strand, counting down.
AGATAGAGGTATTTTTCAGGATGGTAAACTACGACCATGGTTAGGGTATTGATATACAAAACACAGACGGTTGGATGCCTTGACGCACTCTTTGGCTAGTTGATAGTCCAAAGCCACGAAGACAAGCAACTGGAATGCTAAGACATTCTTGGTCGATCCACGCGTAAGTCGCTGCTTCACATCGTATTTTCTCATCTGAGTTACCAGGCCGAAAGGAATCCCCTGTTTTATATGGCAGAGGAAAGCGCATCATGAACCGGTTTGATGTTCCTCGCGCCCGAACCGAGACTGGAACACAAAGATTGAAGTTCCCATCTCGCCACTCGGAGGGGGCAGAGACATCGATCTGGTATGATATCCAGGTCAAGCGTAGATGATGAGCAACAATTTCCTTTATTGCAGCACGGTTTTGATCTATGTGGTTTCTGAACTTTGCGGCTGAAACCACATAGGTCAACTCGTGTAGGATGTTTGTCTCTTTTCCCCGCTGCCTCGGAGTAGGTAATCGGTCCCTTTAGGAGATTTCTTGTGATTGGCATGGCTAAAGCCTAACGCTGGTGGTGAAGCAGGAGGAAGTATGTATGTAATCAGGATCAAACGTCCTCCATGCCTGTCCAAGAAGCGGTAGCGGATTAGCCGCCCTTTCCCTTGGCGATCTAGACACGTACCAAGCCACTAAGCCTGATCAGATCATCGGCGTGGGAAATCGTTTGGACAAAGAATCGATGGGCTGGGCTGCAGCAAATATGCATGGTCCGTAACGACGTCCTCTTTAGGTGGCTGTCAGAGAGTGGCTAGACAGCCAAACACGAACAGCGGGACTCGAGAGTGTCGCAGAGAAGGGACAGGATAAGCTGAATGTCAGGATTAGCCGTAATTTATCATATCCACTCGGGACACTATCTCCATGTCACTCTCCACCCTTGTCTCTGGCTGGTCTCAACGGTTTGCCGTATTGGCAACGGTATATATTTGCTGTCTGATATGATTCCGGTACATACGGTCATAGGAAGTGGAAAACAGGGCTTCCCGTCCGCTCAGCCATACTTAAGCCACTTGCCGGTCGGTTAGTAGTTGGGTGGGTGACCACCAGCGAATCCCGTCTACTGTATGTATTCTTTTTTTGCCCGTTGCTAAATGTTTTTTTATGCATGAGGGAATTGGATGCCGATGAGATATTGAATTCTGCTGTTGTTCGGCTACGATTGAGTTCATCATGTGACACTAGTCTCTCAGGAACACTCACATGACAAGAACGATAACAGTTGAATCTCCTTTTTGGCTTTGGCCAATCTATATTAATCTCCACTTGTTCAGGCATCATCAGCTGGATTAACACTTACTACATATGTAGATGCCTGCCTGTGATAGCTAGGAGATACCCTTTCAGGAGGTTATGGCATGGTAGCATCTTATGTATGCTGTGCATGACTTTGCTCCCAAATTCCAACTCGTGTTGGGGCTAAAGAGAAGTTGACTAAAATACAGCCATGTATGAGGAATGTAATTGTCGCTTCCGGATTGTCCGTTCAAGGGCATGTTCCACCATATGGGGCGTATGTATATTACAGCCCTACAAGCCCTTGGCTCTTGGCTCCACCCGGCAGTCTCCAGCGGGCATTCGGGTGTACCAGAGATTGACCATCGGTAGAGTAAGTGGTTATATGTAAATAGGAGTCAGACACTATCCATGACTATAGATATAGATTTATATAGTGGTATACTCCCCTTCTATCGTGAGTATAATCAGTCTGACAACATGTAGCGTCTGACTCTCCCTGCAAGGCTGAGTGTCTGGGGGTCTTGATGTGGCTGGTGCAGTCACCACTGCTTTTGGGCCCTGTGGAGCTGACAAGATGCTTGTCGTACTAGTTTTTACGCACTAAGTGGTATCAAAATGTGTAGAGATGCCATATGGTCACATGATATTCATACTGTGTTAAGGTGGGGTAAATCACTAAACTATCCCCTGCCAAGCCAATATATTACTCGTGTTACAGCGATCTCCACCACATTTCACCAGATCCCGGACTCGAAGAAACAATAATAATACTATAAATCACCAGCAACACAGGCACACTTTTTGGCGCTCTTCTCTCTCTCCTTCTTCTCTCCCTCTCTCTCTCTCTCTTTATCCCTTTCTTCCCTTCTCCTTCTCCTGTGGCCGTGATATCTCCCATTCAGAGAGACACAATTCCTCTCCAGCCGCACGACATCATCACCTTCTCCTCCTTCACATTCTCCACATCTTGAACCAGCTATCAAAAGTCATGTCTAGCCAACAGTATTACCAACAACCTCCTCCTCAGCCAGGGTAAGCCTCTCATCACCATCATCATCACCAAAATGGTAGTCTACAAGTGAACAATAGCTAACAGACATCCTCATCTAGCTATGGTTACCCCGACCAAGGCGGCTATCCTCCCCAGGGCCCACCTCCCGTATGTTCCCTCCACATTCTCTCCCAATCACAATTCTCTCACTGGGAAGAGATATAACGATACAAGGCAGAAAGTTAACATCTCGATGAACAGATGCAATACCAGCAAGGTCCACCACCACAGACCACTATAGTCGTTCAGCAACCCCCAGAAGAGAAGAAGGACAGAGGCTGTCTCGTCGCATGGTATGATTAGATATTCATCTATGAACTATTTTTACCTGGCTAACAATCCTTTCCAACAGTCTTGCCACCCTCTGCTGTTGTTTCCTGTGCGAAGAGAGCTGTGAATGCTGCTTTGAATGTCTCGAATGCTGCTGCTAAGCGGACCACCCACATTCGACATAATACCAACCGACCGTTGTCCAAAACAAAACCCAAAAAAAGGAAATAAAGAGACTTTCGAACCTTATGCCGTTCCATTCTCTTTAATCCTTACCTTCTTTTTTTTCTCTTTGAGTCTTTCCTATGTTGATCGGGGTTTTATTTGTCTATGAGCGTGCGGCGCTATGCTAATTAATGCTTTGCTATGCTGTCTAAGGCTGCCCCTGTACTTTGGTTTCGCTTAGTTTGATCATAATACCAATTAACGATAATGATCTAATTGTGTATCATCTTAATGCTGTAATTCATTACCTTCTCTTCTTCAGCCAATCTCATACATGTACAACCAATGAACAAAAGTTTGGAAAAATAGTTTGACATCAGTCATTGTCATCATTGAGCCAAAACCCAGCCTCAAGCCAGATTCCAACACCTGTTTACAAAAAAATATATACACAGAAGATCTACTTCCACTTTCACCACATACATACACACCACCACACCCTTCTAAAGCGCATCTAGCACTGGGGGAAGACAGGGCTGTCGGCATTGACGTTCTTGCCATACTCGACTACCGAACCAGGGTCGGCAAAGACAGTCTCCTTGCCCTCACCAGTTCGGCAGGATCCTCCAATGTTGGCAGTGAACAGTGCTGGGAGGGCCTTGGCGCCGGCACCGCTACCCTCGATCGTCACGGGAGAGCACTGCATGTACATCTCACGGTTTCCAACAAGGTTGAACCAGGTCCAGGCCAAGATGGCATCACCACCTTGAGCGTCGGCGGGGATGGTGAAGTCCCAGGTTGGCTTGAGTGGGCAGTCACCCATCATGGACTTGATGACTTGGAACGAACCGCCCTTGTCGTAGCTGAGGGAGATCTGGCAGGAGCCACCGGCGTGGGTGGCGGAGCCGTCGAGGGTGATGTTGTAGCTGCCGCCGGGGGTGTAGGTGGTGATGGGGTCGAGGACGTCGGTGTGGTAGCCCTTGCAAGGGAAGTTGCTGCCTATTATGGGGTGTTAGATTATGTGGTGCTTTGATGATGGATTTGGGGTTTTGACTTACCGCCGGCGGACAATGGGGACTTGTTGTCGTGGTCAGTTGGGTTGGGGTCATCTGGAGAATCATGTTAGTATGTTGTTCACTGGATGCGTGGATGGATGATGGTTGTTTTTTTCGACATACTTGGGTTGAAGCGGCTGCGGTATGGGTATGGCCAGGCCATCTCAATGTGAGCCATGGCAGGGGCAGCTGCGCAGACGGCGGCGATAGCAACGGTGGTGAAATGCATCTTGAAGAGTGTGTTTGTGAAGTGGTTTTCTGTTTGGTTGGACGAGTTTCTTTCCAATATCAACCTGGATTCAAGTGGGAAGTTGCTCTTCCTTATATGCTCTGCGAAACTCGCCCTTCATCAAGAGGTAAGGATGTAACCCCTCTCAGATCAAGGTTGATCATGCCCTTTGAGATGGAAGGGGTTTCTGAAGGGTTCAAGGTGGTATTCCGAGCCGCTGGGGTATAATACCAAGAACATCGATTCTTGCGCTGATCAATCGTATACAACTTCATGGCACTCGTGGGGTTAGGGGCACTTCGTCCCGACATGTTTGTTCCATCCAGGATCACTCCTGTTCAGCAAGAATGTGGCCATTGCGTGCATACGGCCCAGACACATGGCGTGGAGAAACTTCCAGGAGAACGACACTGAGAAGTGGCAATTCGTCTGGGGATAGTGGAGTGCGCAGCAAAACGAAACATATTAGCTTAGCTCCTAGCTTAATATATCAAGTTTCGGCGTGCCAGTGATGCGAGCCGGTAGCCCGACCTTGCATTCGGAAATAAGGCAGATTTTCATCGTCATAGCAAGACCGGTCCCGAAGAGGGTGAGCGCAGACAGCTCCAGGATGTCACGATGCACAAACCCGACGCAGGGCGATGGGCGAACCAGCCTTCATCAAGAGATGGTCGGTTCATGCTGTCAGCTGAAAGGTCGGCGCCTATCGACCGTTGTGCAAAGACATTTGGGGGTGTTGGAACCGAGGGCGATGCCGAGTCGGCTTGATTGAACGTTTCCCAACAGAAGCATCCTCTCGACCTGGCGACCAAGAGCTGTTTGAGATCGACGCAGCTTAACAGTCTTTGCAACACAAATTTGCTACCTTGCTGGAGACATTACCCCTGCACATCATGTTTTAAAACCGTTAAAATTAGTGGGATGAGCGATGATCATCCGCCATCGTCCACTCTTCAGCCATCGCTTCAGAGATTCGGAGATCAGGTGTTTGCTTTCCATAACAACTGTTCAGAGTGCTTGCCTTTGAGTCATCCTCAGGCAACTTCTCCAGGTGTCCAGAAAAACGGACGTCTTCACAACGGAACGCCTTTCGTGGCCACAGTTCGTCAAGCCATCATGATGTGCGCCCCTTGCAGAAAACCAAGCCTTGGTTCCTTGATCACGCGGCTGAAGCGTGGGGTGAGAGAAAACACGAGACGATGCAAAGCAGCCAAGTGAAAGCTGGACATCATCATCATCGTGAACTCCCACAGTCCTGATATCTCGGTACAAAGGAGCTGCGAAACGGTGCAGCGTGCAAAAGGTCACTTTGCTGTTGACAAACATGTTCGGGATTACTTTCTTTCGCCACCGAGAACCCTCGCCTCCTCGTTCTCCACAAAATCACCGTCTTCCCCTTGAAATTCTTCAGAGGATCTTCGACTTTTACCTCAACGACGTCGTGTACAGCTATCCGAAGGTCTATGCCTCCAGTCGTGGTAACACTTATCGTGTGTTGCCTTTCCAGTCTGTTGTATTCCGAACTGAAGATGTTCGGGGAGTCTGCAGGTCTTGGGCGACTGCTATGCGCTCTATTGTCTTCCAAGGCAAAGGACCCAGGCGCGGTATCCTTTTGCGATTGCCAGGACTGCTGTCCAGCCAGAACATGGCAACATTCCCGTTACTCAGGGACTGTTTGGTGGACCTCTGCCACCCATACATGATCCACGAACTCCGTGATCTACAGCAAAATATAGGAAAGGTGACCCTTCCATTAATTTATATCTCCGCTGTCTTCTGGCGGGAGGATATGAACATGGACGTGATGAGGGGCAAAACATCCCATATGGGATATGGTCCACTAAGCTCGGAATTTAAGGATGCATTTGAAGCTGAATGTACCCTGGCCGGCTTTGAATTTTCTGCTTTTAACGACCTCCAGGACGCCGAGAAGTATCCCCGACTTGCAACAGAGGCAATCATCAACTTTTACTTAAAGGAGGCGCTTGCCCTCTGGTTCTACAATGCCCACTTGGTTCGACAGATTCTCAGCGCGTTTCCATGCCTTGAGTACCTTGCTCTGCCTGCTTTTCTTCACGTCCCCTTTCTGAAAGAACAGGATGACTTTGTTTTGCGCTATCGTACCGAAGAAGAATGTGTGTTCAATCCTGTCAACCTTGCTCCTCCACGGCTCGTACAGAATCTCGGCATCGCAGACAGCGATAAAGGTGGGCTGTCATACATTGAAATAATGACAAATATCACAACGCTGGATATTGTTACTGCCCATTATAACCCCATTGCCCCTCTGTTTAATTACTCGAACCTAGAAGACCTGACAATTCCGCCGGTTCGGTACTTTCGTCTTGATAAGCATAGAGTCGCAAGAGATATCATGCAGCGGCTCAATCGTTGGCTTACTCTGACTCTTGATACCATTCCAGCAAAAGACTCTCCCCAGCTGCTTAATGTACAAAAACTAAGGCATGTCATGCACCATGAAGAATTTTGAAAGTGATTCTGTTCGTTCCGTCGCGCCCGTCGAACCTTCTGGCGCGTCACGTGTACCATTGTTTATATGCAGCTCCCTTGCCTACTTCTTACTTCTTCCCCCAGCACCACAGCAACACAACTTCAACCACAACAACTACATCAAACGCGTCGATTCCATATTCATTTGCCTGCCTTCATAACAAGAGTCCCCCGTTTAACTATGGGTACTAGAGGCCTGAGGATTATACGCTACCGTGGGAGATACTACATCTACTACAACCACTGGGACAGCTACCCAGAAGGTCTTGGTAAAATAATCGTTGATGCCATCCCAGTTAACCCACAGAAGTACAAGAGTGAGTCCAAAACTAAGTATTCCCCTTATCCTGTCTCGCTTTAACTGATGCCATTCTTCCTTGCGTAGAATGGCTTCAAGATCAGAGGCAGAAGCTAGAACCGGTGTCAGTTGAACTAGAAGATACGGTCCTGACTGTGCCTTTGGATACGGACAAGAATAGTGCTGCTATTACCAGTGGAGAAGAAGCAACGATTGGAAAGGACAAGGACAAAATGTTTGCGGATGATATCAAGGAAGCAAGTGATGATGAAACCGACGAGAGTGATGACGATAAAGAAGATAATGACAAAGGTAATCTGAACAACTCGAATGGGTCTGACGCTTTGGGAAACCATAAAGGTATCGTCAAGCGCTTCGTCTATTTCCATGGTTTGGAAGATATGCCGAGCCCAGTATGCATGATGGGACTGGATCTGTTCATCGAGTGGACTTACACCATTGACCTCGATCGTGAGCTCTTCTCAATCAACACAAATACCCACTTCAAGATGAACGATATCCCCCGTGATACTTGGATGGACGGTTTGTCTGATGATTATGAGGAGGAGGAGGGCGAAGAAGGGTGGAAACCGGCAGTCGGTACTTGTCCACAGGCCATGCGTAAACTTCCACCTCCCGCATATTTCAACAGCGATGAGGAGGTTCAAAGCTACGCCGCAAAGTATGCATCCTACAAATCGTCCACTGTTTCTGTGAAGAGACCGCAACCACGTGTGTCACCGTCTCCAATGGAGATGCTTGCATTGGTGACCCTCCATAAATTTATATCCGCCTTTAAAGCGCAGTTTGTCGCCTATGTCTCTGGTTGGAGCCATGAGGATTTTGCTTTTAGAGAACTTGCCTTTGCAATTCTATGCTTTGCTGCTGGAGAATACCACTATGAAGCTCCCCGCCGCCTTGTGGGGAACGCAGACACTGGCTACCTGCATTACAGCAAGTCTGAAGATGTCACCACACCAGAAGGTTCCAAATTTTTGCCTGTTTTTCCAATAGGCAGCCATCACCCCGGGCAAGAACCCGGATCCGCTCCATCAACTGGAATGTTTTGGTTTCATAGTGTGCTGGTCAGTCTTGTTCCTGATCATATTCTTCAAGATGAGGGCTTGTCCAAGGCAGCAATAGCTAAAGTGGTCGACTTTGGCCTTGCCGACGGCAAGCAAAGCTTCAATGCTTTGGTCTTTTCCGCGCTCAATGCGGTGATGATCAAAGCTTCCGTCGAGGATGTCCAGGGTGGAGATGCGACCGAAACTAAGTCCGTCATAGTTAAACACACTCTAACAACTTCTATTGTTCCCGCTGCCACTCTCGAAAGCAAGGCACATGAACAGACACACCAATTCAACTACCCGGAATCATTTGAAGGCTTCCTCTCTCTTATGGCATTCTTTGAGGCATCCATCAGCCAGGAGCTATCTCGCTATGGCCAAGGGAGACTACCTGTAGAAATGTTCGCGAAAATCCTCGCCGAGCTCCCGGATTTCTATGCCTACTCAAAATGCGCTATGGTCTCCAAGACTTTCCTCGAGCTAAGTCAGAAGAACTCGTTCTTCAACAAAGGCATTGCAATCACCAAATACACTGCACCCAAAAGTGACAGATTGACCTTTAAAATGAAAGACTGCCAGAGTGGACAGGTCTTTACTACTACACACCAACGCTGCAAGGGTATTGAAGTGTGGTATCCTATCATCGGCGTCGACAAGCCTAGCATCATCCGTCAAGTCCACTTCGGACTCAAGCCCACCAAAAGATGATTTCTCGTGTGTTTCAAGCAAATTTGTGGAGCAAGCCTTGTGGCGTCTTGAAACATGCTGGTGGATGCAATTCTGCAGGGAATCATGTAGCGCTCCGTATTCTTCTCGACTTCTGTTTCTACTTTATTTTTCTCCTTTTTTACACGGAAGTAAGGTTGTTTCCGGCCTATCCACTCTCCGAACCTTGAAAACGTGGGCATTAGTTGCTTGTTTTCAGGCCTTATTCCTCTCCCGCCAATAATAGGAGGTTGGCTCTTTTCTTCATGTTTAACTACAAGGATCACGATGCAGGTACTAAAAAAAAAAAGTCATGTATGAATAAATGACAAAAATCAAATTGATTTGAATTGAGTCCTAGACACCGACCAGCCTTGTCAAGATTATAGCTAGGAAAAAAGGTCGGCAAAGAAACATCCAAGAGTAGACGTAGATTTTTGATACATTATTCCATAAAATTGATCATAATACCTATAGCTAGTTACACAGCGAGAAGAGAAATAACAAAGAAAAAAAAATAGCAAATCCTTCTATCCATCGCTAGCCTGCCGTAGTAAATCCATCATAAATTGCGTTTCCCATCGTTAGAAACAAGCACATTTCAACATCAAATGGCATATCAAGGAAAGGAAAAAATAAAAGAGGTAGGGAGATAGGAGGGTAAATGGGTTCGGTGGAGTATAGGAGAAAGGTTTCATTATATTAGACATTTGGGGATTCATTTCGTGAATATAGGAGGTATAAGTGGGCGGGTGGATAAGTTCGTGTTGTATGTAGGGGAAGGAGTCGGAGGTTTATCAATGGTAAGGGAGAGTCTAGAAGCGATACAGGAGTAAAAAAGGTGGTCGAGGGGAAGTTTTGAGGATGCAAGTTGTAGAGGGGAATGATGTATGCGAATGGTAAGCCCGAGCTTTGAATATCAGAGTAACAAAGGAAAATGGTCATATCAGAGGAAAGAAAATAGGTAGGAAAAAAAAAAACAGGTCTACTCTCCCAAGGAGTAATCCCATGCGTTCTTTGAATTGCCATTCAGTATACTGGCAAGAATCCATTTGTTCGTATCATAAGCTTTGATCACGCCCTCTTTGATTGCCCATTTGCGCAACTCGAGGTCTTCTCCTTTCTCAGTATCACCACGCTCACAGTGTTTGCCAATGTGCTCCATTCGGGCTTCCCAGCAATGGGGGCCGGAAAACTCCTCGCCGCAGTAGTTACATTGGCTTCTCTGTGGTGGCTTGCGTTGCTGTACCCAGCATCTTGTTCGAACTTCGTCGAGAGACTTGTCAAAGTCTTCTCGTTCTTCCTTTGTGGGGTCACGAGGTGCTGGGACAGTGAGCCATGGGGCATGCATACGGCGGAGATGCTGTGTGAAGAGGTCTTTGCGGTTGAAGTCGTTGGGAGAGCGGATGGTTGACATTAGGCTTGATGTGGGGGAGAATGCGGATGAAGAGGATGCGGGTGAAGTTGCGTTTGAGAAGTGGCTAGAGCAGGAGGCAGACGAGGTTTGTCGACGGGAAACTCTGCAGTGTCCAACATCGCAGCGGTAGAAACCTAGCTGCAGGTGCTGGGACAGAACATGTCGCTTCCACTCATTCTTTGAACCGAATGAGCTAGTGCACCCATAAGGAGAAAAGGTGCATGGGAAAACACGGTTGGCATTCGATTGGCGATTTCCAATGAGGTTTGCGCCTCTTCTGGATGCGGTACCGCGTTTCCCAGTTCTCTTAGTAGCTGTGGAGTTCTTTTGCTTTTGCCTTGGGGTCTCCTTTCTGATCTTGGAGATGTCCTTCTGGCTTTGGAATGGTGTTCTAGGTGAGATGGGAGAGCTGGAACCATCGCTAGATGCGTCGCTGTACCTTGCTCGATTATATGGGGAGTCGACACTCATACTTGCGAGGGCTGTGCTGTAGTCCTGTGAATTATCGCTGTTGTAGAAACCCTCCAATGTGGTATCGGTGGGCTCACTATATTCCTCAATCCGGTCCGCAAACATGGGTTCGTCTTGGTGCAGTTGTTGGCCAAAAGCATCCAATGGCATGGTGGAGTGAGAAAGGAAGGGTGGGACGGATCGTGGCGTGCTTTCCAAAATCATTCTATCATCAAATGGTGGGTTTGATTCCGGCATTGGGTCGGGGAAGTGCTGGAGCTCCTTTGGGGACACAGAGCATTCGCTACCACAGCGGGATCCCATGGTCTCTGTGCTCTGGAAAAGTTCATTTGCTGTGGGAGATAGTAAGGCATGTACATCTGGGTAAATTCTCTGAGGAGACCAGGTCTGCTCGCCGACACATGAAGCAGTTGCTGATCTATCTCCTCCACAAGAGCCATTGGGGGAGTCATATCTTGTGCGCTGCTGTGCGAGGTGATGCGCCTCCCAGTCAGATTCAGATGGTAGATTTCCAATATAGTAAGGGCTGCCATGGGGGTCGGCATCCAATTGTTGGGAGTAAGAGGGATATCCCGATGCAGATCGGCCTAGGTTTGAAAGTCGCTGTTGCATTTGTGCTGTCCTAGCCAGGCTCGACTTCTGGTGAATTTGTGATCCATCAACGTACGCGGACGGGAATTCACCGGTTTCCATCATTATCCGCGCATAATCGGATGGAGAGGCTAGACTGTAGTCATAGTCGTCTAGGAGTCCCTCCGGGCTTCGAATCTGTGGTCCCGCAAAGGGTTGGAATGGGATCTCCGACATTTTCAACTGTTAAGTAGCGGAAGGGAAGGGGAGCTCTTGAATCTGATTTCACGAGGATCTTCTCGGAACTGTAGCCTGAGGCAACAAGAGTCCCGCAGAGCTGTGATCGCCCGATACGTCAAGACGATGAAGAAGTGTGGGCAAAGTAAATTATAGTTCTCGTATAACGCAGGATGCGTTTAAGCGGGAGAGAGAGAGGGAGGGTGATGGGTGAGAATCAATCAAGCTGGTTTCGCAAAACAAAAAGGTCGGATCTGTTCAGCGAGGAAGAATGAAGATTATAAAGGTTATGGGAATGCACCGACAAAGAGCTTCATCCGCGCTGTGGGAAAATCGCGGCAGTTCGAAGGCGTGGTGGAAGCGGAACTGCAGGGGACAGGGGTCAAAGAGCCAGTCAAAAGCAATTCCACAGCCATATCTGGATTGCGAAACGGCAACGAGCCACACGAGGAATCAATATAGAGCCTCATAGCCTAGCCCAGCAAAGTGCAAAAATTAAAATAGTAATTAAATACGAAGCAAGCAGGGAAAAAAAGCAACAAGAAAAAAGCAAAGACATGGGAGGAGCAGCAGGGATAAGGGCATCACAAGACAGCGCCCCTGATGCCCCAGGACAGTCGAATACGAGGCCAATCCGTGGGAATGGAGGCAGACGATCTCACTTGTATTTTCGGCTGTGTCTCTCCGTTGGCTTGTTGTGAATGCCTTGCTCTAGAGTTATGATCTTCACCCTTCCATACCCCATTGACATACATTGACCAAGCCTTTTGTCAGTGACGTAGCACATGGTTAAAAGTGGAGAGACACATGAGGATAGCCACAAACATAATAAATACTAATAAATAGCCAAGTTGCGTGTGGAGAGTGGGAGTATCGGATGTTTGCTAGCGGGTCGAAAACAATGGCATCCATCGACTCCCGAGTCCGTGAGTCGTGGAAAACCGTGCATTCTTTTCGGGGTTTAATTTAAGTGAATCAGAAATAAGAACCCAAATCCTGTCCGCCACGAGGTGAAGAGCTGGATGTTTTAGCGAAGAGTGGGACAAGGACTCGGTAACATCGTATGCACATCATGGTGTATCATTCTTGTATCTTATTTCTGGAGGAGCGACCAGGTGGCACTGGCTACAAGCTGAGGGTGATCCTGGCTGCTGATGTAAAGGCCGAATCCATGCTTGTAATGTTGGCTGTGCATACTGCAGTAATATATGTTATACGTGGAATTAGAACAAATTTCTCGTGAAACGAGAAGACCAAGACCACCAGTGAAGGATGTCGGCCCGGCACAAGAGCATAATAATCCAAAATACGATTGTCGTACCTCACTCTTGATATTTTTTTCTATTTCAATCCACCTTCGGTAGGACAGTTTCAACTTCCGCGCGTATGCGTATGGAGTAGATCGGTGTCGTGTCCTTCGTGAACCGGTCGCCCGTTGTGTTAAAATAAAAGAGAACCAGTCTGTAGAGAAAACGGCCCAAGGCATCAAGGTTTAGTCAATCTATCGTAGCAAAAGTATATGTGTGTTTCTGGTCTTCTTTTCCTCCTTCTGCAGCGCATCCTAGTGGGTGCCCTAGAGGAGCCCTTCGACAAAAAAGGCCCCTCAGCGGTGTGAGGGAGAGGGCGCCAGACGAAGAAGTTGCGCATGTTTCCCAAGTACAGGAGTCGATGTTTCACAAGAATGAGATTTTATTGGGCGGGGTCGCAAAGGCTAAAACAGAGTAAATGCCGCGGGGAATACACAGGTACAGCACAGCTGTCATATTTCTGGGCTTCCCTGGATTCTCCGCAGAGAGCCTAAAATAGATGATTTGTGTTTTGTTTCCAAGGTCATGGGTGGGCTGGACTAATATAGTTACCGCTTCTGGGGTCTGTGTTAGCGTTGATTAATATGACGATCCATGCCTATAGCGGTCGGTGGAGGGATCTCCGCTAGTTCACTTTGGACAAGAGTGCTTGACCCTTGAAAGCCTGAAAAAACGTGGGTGGACGGGGGGATCAGACCTAGGATGCATGTAATTCATTTAATATTAAGGGACCAAATTATCGTCAATCGTCCCTCGAAGCGCTCGGAGAAGCTAAGACATTCCCAGGGCCAATTCATGCAATGTCCATTCAAAACAAAGGCCTTTTTCATGGTCCACAGAGTAGATTGAGCGGAGATGTCAGGTCGAGTGTGCCCCTTCGAGAGTCAAGGATGGAAATGAATGGGGGTGGGAAATCTTGAAACCGAACTGTTCCTATGTCCAGATTGTCAGCCGTATATTCCCCGTCAGCATGCACATGTCACAGAGAAACGCCACCAGGTGGGAAGATATGGTATATCTTGCACAAAGTTAACCCTTTTGTTTCAAACATGCTCATGCTGGGGGCTCCATCAGGGCATGATCGAAGGCGTGGTTGAACAGGGATTGATGTGCAGACGTCTGTGAATTCTTGCTTTAGCGTTGAAACCCGCTTGAATTAGTCTCATTGTTTAATTTATTTCTGAACAATGATGACATTAGCTCGACAGCCCCCATGTTTTAGAATTTTCTGTACGACTTTCTGCTTCCTTTTGGCTTCTCAGGAAGGAATTCTGCTCCAGGAAGAAAGCGACTCGTCGCAAAGCAAGAGGCACGATGGTCGGGAACTCTCGTGGTCATGCAGAAAAAGAACGTCTAGAAAATGGCTGGAACATTTGGTTTCACATTATTGTACTGAAATGCAGGCTTAGCTTGCATTATCCTCATACATGATGGTGCATTTTGAGTAGATGAAGATGAAGACGAAGAAGGGCGGAGGTGAGGATAAACTCGAGGGTTTGTTTGGTTTGCTAGTTTCCCAATTTGGGTTAAGCTGAGATTTTCAGTTTCAACGTCCATCAAACTGCATCACTATAACAACACGCCGACGGTGCAGAGCGCTCGACTCTATCTCTGTTACTGTTACGGTGCCTTGCCTTACCACTGCTTGATGGTTTGAAGCTCACGCAATCTATCTCTGGTAAATTTCCTTCCCAGTGCTTGAGCAAAATCTGGTATTGTGCTTCCATTGCCAGGGATTTGAGAAGAACTCATGGCTTGGGTGCTAGGTCTCGATGCCCCGTGAAAGCAAGGAACTTTGCTATCTAAACGAGAGGACCCTACGACCCACTCTACTTAACAAAGCGACCGACGCATTTGACTTTAAGGGCCGGCAATTGCACTGCAGATACCAACCGGGCCGGTCGAACAGCAGACACAACATGATAGCAGACTCTCTTTCCCCTGTTGAAGTTATTATTCGAGCATATCGTGCATGCGCCCTTTCTACCGAAAGCTTGGCTTAACTCCTCGACCAGATAAGATAATCGGCGAGGAGGGCGCAAGAGGGCGTCCAAAAATGAAAAGATGGAAAAGCGGTAACACGCCGACAGCGCATATCAGCCGTTCAGCTCCTTGCAACCAATTAGATTTGTTTGGCCCCCAAGGTTTACTGCTGTGCAACACAACCTGTTGCCCCTTGTACCACAGCCCGCTATTCATAAACCTTCTACATACGTACATACTGACTGGCAACGATGTACACAATTTGTCATTGGTGTAGAACGTGGGTGCGGCTCTTTGCCAAATTTTCGAATCCAGAGGGACAGCAAGATTTTGTGAAACAGACTGATCCTGCGTCCCATACTTCCAACTCCTTCTAGAAGATCGAAACGGAGCTCTTCGGAATCCTTTTAGCAACTACGCAATTAGGGTAATGCCACGAATTATTATTAATTATGCAACAAGATTGTAGGACAGAGCAGCTGCTGGGTCCCCCAAAACGTGCAAGAAGGGGCAAGTGCTCGTTCATGATCGCCAATCCCCTCATATATTTTTTTTCACAGAGCCATGCATTCCACACTCAGTATCCGTCGGTGCATATTTTTTTATGTGGCCTAAGCTATCGTTGGGTTTCTCAGGCTTCCCCTTGACTACCGCAGGGCCCCTGATTTGGACATTCATCTCTCAGCTGAAATGAAATGTCGAGGAAGGATGCCAACTTTGATTAGAGGCTGATTGGCTGAACCAGCCGTGCAGATCACACGTCAACTAACAGATGGCACCGACCACTCAGGTGACAGGCTGAAAGGACAGAATCAGTTTCATCCAGCGACAAAAGAAAAAGAAAAAACGAGGATTCCGGGGACGATGTCGAGAAGCGAAAAGAGAAATGAGAAAAACCGAGAAAGATGAGAAAACTACAATGAACCACCACAACTTGCGCAAGTCCTCTGGGACGGGACTGTTTATCTTGCTGTGATCGACAAACGTGCTTGCGCCCGACGCTAAGCCCCCAAGGCATCCATTATCATAATTGTTCTTCTCTCCCCCGCCCGCGCGCCCTCACCCAACGCTCATAAACACCGCCATCCCTGCAGTGTAGACTCTGGACGCCTTACGCGAGAATGTTCAGCTTGAGTTCAGGGCGTGAGGCGGACAACCAGCTGAAGCGCCCTTCCAAGCAACCCAAAGCAAGGACTAAGCCATGCCCAAGGGAAGCTCCTAAGGTTGAACGAAATTTTTTAAAAAAGTGAGAAAAGTTAATGAATTTTCCAAAGACCCCGATGCTCCCAGTCCAGTATACAATGCACATCCCGATCCATACCACCTGTCTATTGGCCTATGAGCACTACAGAATATTCATATATTAAATGTTTCAAACACCGGCATTATTCCACTTCTGTTTCAACGACTGGCAATGCAAGTATGGATGTACATGTACTTCCACCCACAAGCCTTTCTCCATAGTATGCAGCATATATTACCCTGCTAAATGTAAGTATATGTACATCCCTACATAGTATAGGTATCAGTATTAATTCCATAACGAGCAGGCGATTATGTCGATTGTTAGGGCTGAGTTTACAACCAAACTTCATCGGAACATTCGAAGTTCCACCACCATATATTAACTCTATTAAAAAGAAACAAATTCCTCTCCACACGCTAACACTTAGCCCATTACGTTAATGCATACTAGACCCAACACGAACATGTCCTGAAGATGGCAATAGGTCCGTCAAAGCGAGTGAGCGCCCTCGTAGGCGGGGCGAGTGGGGGTTGACTAAACTACATATGTATATGCAGGATGTTAAGAATAAGTTAATATCGAAGTTTTTGCACTTTTTTGTGCCCTCTGGACGGATGGAGTTTTTGCTTTCGATGGATCGGATTCACCTATACGAGGAACACGTTTTCACATCCCCTCATCCCCTTCCTCCCCCCCCCTCCGAAAGTTTATGCCAATTTGTCTTGCTTAGTCTTTGACTTGGCCCCAGATCAGCGCTGGATGGACAGTATACTGGCATACAGCCAATGACGATGGTGGAAATGGGCTAATATATGAAAATGTTTCAGTGTGAGTGTTTATTCAGAAACAAACGCGGGGAGATTACGATAGTATGAGATCATCGTCAGAGGAAGTGTAGGAAGGTTCGATATTAGATTAAATGGATGCTAAAATCCGCATGCTAACGAGATGGCGCGGTGAGGACGATCATGATCAGTGAGTGGTTAGAGGGTGACGAGGATGATGGCTGTGAAGATGGCTGAGGCGGGATGGGCGGGAAACACTGCCCGTCTGACCACGGCAAGTAGGAGGGAGATATTTTGAAATCATGAAGATAATAGAATGATCTATGTCTATGTAAAATACATGAAGACGGGAGCGTAGATAAGCCGAGTTGGAATCATGCGTAGCCCTGATAATAATTTTGATGGATGAGACAAGGAAATAAATGTGTAGAACATGAAGTTTCTGTACGCAAGAAATGAAAAAAAAAAATAGACAAGAATAAAAGAGATAAAGAAGAGGGTATTAAAAATATACAACTAAAAAAGGAACCAGAAGCTATTCAACTCTGCTCCTGTATGGGTTTCACTCCTTCTTGATCTTCTTCATTGACTTCTTGGGCACACGGGCAAGCCAGTACAAGAAAATGGCAGCGAAGATGTTGAAGATGATGAAAACGAACAAAAGACCGATGTTGCGCCACCGCTCCTCGAATTTGATACCGACGGACGCTAAGAAGGTGTCCGAGTCGCGAACGGGGCAGAACTCGCACATTCCAGTATCATTTGGGTTGAGAGCCCTTCCTCCGAAGTCTTTCATGTAATCGCCCAGGTATTGAATGCAAGTTTGGCCAGAGGGCGCCTTGAGCTTGAGAATTTCAATGGGCGAGCATACGACCTCTGCACCAGCCACGCCTGTCGACAGGACAGCGGAGACGTAGTACGTAAATGGCGAGACGCGGTACATGAATATCCAGAAACCAGGCATCGCGTCAGGAGCGACGAGGACACCGCAGAACACCAAGGTCATGGAGAATAGGAGCTGGGCGATGTTTCCGCCTGTTTCGGCCTGTTCGATGCCGGCAATGATCATGGAGCTGAATGTAGAGCCGAACATGAGGAATATCCAAATGAGGAAGAACATGGTGGCGCTTCGTTCGGTGACGGCGTCGGACGCCATGGCGTTGCGGTAAAATCCGATGGGGTAGTACCAGCAGAAGAAAGATGGGACGGCCATTACGGTGTTCCAGGGGAGTTCGACGAGGATGGACGATAACATGAAAGCTTTCCAGGAATAGGCTTTTGATGGTCTTTCGCGGACCTCGTAGAGGGATCGTTGGGTGACGAAGTACGGCATCATTTGTTGGACGAGATTAGGGAAGAGAATCAAGAACATGAAGATGGCGAACATTTGATTCTGTAGACCTTGGAGACTGACTGGTTCCTTGTAGAAGGTGAAACCGATGAATAGAGGCTGTAATAAAAGGCGTTAGTGTCTGATGTTTTTGGGATTGGTTGGACGATAGTCAACGGGGATGGTTTGCTTACAGGAATGATGCAGAGACAGGCCTTCGAGTAGATGTACTCCGGGCTGCGCCAATATTGCTGGAATGTACGATGTTGAACAACGAGATATTGTTTCCAGAAGGGCATGGCAAATTCTCCGTAGCCAGCTGCACGGGGTGCTTGTGGCTTCTGTGAGAGTTCGACTTTCATTTCAGCCAACTGGCGACGCACTTCGGTGCGTTCGGGGCTGTTATTCCAAACATTAGGCCAGTCGATATCCGTTTTAGTACCTGGGGCAGCGCCAATGATCTCCAACATCCACTCGGCGGGATTGGCGGTCTTGGGGCACTTCGGTGCACCTTTCTTCTCAAAGTAATCGATAAGAGTGCTCATATTTTCACCGAGTTCGCCAAAGTAAACGGTCTTTCCACCGGCAGCCAAAAAGAGTAGACGGTCAAACTCCTGCATCAAGATGGCGGATGGTTGATGGATAGTGCAGAGAATAGCCTGACCGTGGTCTGCGAGTTTCCTCATGAGGGTACAGATTGACCATGCAGTTTGACTGTCCAAGCCGGAAGTAGGTTCGTCAAAGAAGAGAAGTAGATCTGGTTTGGCCGCGATTTCAACACCAATGGTAAGACGCTTTCTTTGTTCCACGTTCAAACCTTCACCAAGTACACCAACGACTGCATCGGCATATTCTTCCATTCCAAGCATCTTGATAACTTCTTCAACATAGGCTACCTTCTCAGCTCGTGGGGTAGAATTGGGTTGGCGAAGAATTGCGCTGAAAACCAATGCCTCGCGGACTGTGCTTGTTTCGAGATGAAGATCCTGTTGCTGAACATACCCGGTTTTACGTTGGAAGGAATCATCGCGCAAGCGGCCATCAACCAGCATTTCACCGGTGACGATGCCCATAGTGACACGGTTGGCAAGCACGTCTAGGAGAGTGGTTTTACCCGCACCGGAGACACCCATCAAAGCCGTAAGAGTTCCAGGTTGTACCCAGCCATCGACTTGGTCCAGAATGCGCCGATCCTCACCCTTAATCTTGATATCATAGCAGACATTTTCCCAGTGAAAGGTGGAAGTTTGCTTGACAATAGCTCCAACCTGGTCATGACCGTTGTTCTCCAATTTCTGCTTCTCATTGTTGCCGTTGGCCAATTCCGGATCGCTAGCGTTCTTTGGCTTCTTCAAGAATTTCGGCACCTTGCCTCGGGGGAAGACGAGAATTTCTCCCTTTGATGGCTTAGCACTGACAGTTTCAGTTGCAAAGATATAGATGAACAAGAAGCCAAAGAAGAAGGCAAAAAGGATGCCGAGATTCCGCCAGAGATGAGCAGCGTAGTATTCGTATGCAACGTTAATGAAATCATCACCCATGACTTCCGTTTGGCCCGGCTGTGCACCCTTAGCGGAGCAAATGATAGAATCACCTGTCGCATTCATATAGCTAGGGCCCATAGGAACAAAGAGAGAGCAAGGGAAAGGGCGGTCGGAAAATTCGTTAATCATCAGCGATTCGAAGGCGTACTGGATTGGATTAAGGTAGCTAATCCATTTGAACCACGGGCGCATATCACGAACAGGAATAGTGAATCCGGTATAGATAATTAGAGCAAGCATGAAAATTCCAGAGGGGACCAAAGCCTGCGCCAGAGTACGAGAGATTGCACCAATTGTCCGGAAGATGTTCGACATGGTAAGGGTGGTGACGAAAGAAAAGAGGAAGAAGATAAAGAAATGGGCTGGCGTTCTTCGCAGGTTGGTCATAAAGTACAGAATCAGATTGAACACGACGGCAGTGATTATCTTCGCGGGAAGATCCACGAGCATAGACGCTAAGGCTTCCGCAGAGGGATGGTAGAGCGCGTATTTATCATGCTTTTCGACGATGGGCCGCTGCTGCCATAGAGTAAGAAGCTCAAGGGCAGAAGCGAAACCGTTCATGAGGATAGCGAAAAAGAGTAAGGCCCCGCGGCTGAAGAAACTGTTGGTGTCGTCCGCTTGGTTATAAAAGACACTGGATATAATCAAAGACATGATGATATTGCCAAAAACACCGGCAAACGTGTTTGACATATCACCCTTGAGCCGTTGGAATCCTCTCCACGTACAGAGCTTAATTTCCATCAAGTAGGAGAGCGTGTATGGCGAGGTTTGCCGAGACGACTTGGACTTTTGTGCGCTCCTAGATTCGAGGAAGCGTTCTAGCTGCTGTCCGCCGAGCGGATATTCCTTATGGTAGTCTTCAATCTCCCCAAGAAGAGCTTTCCGGTCGGCACTCTGCTTCCATCTTGCTGCGAATTCGTCGGGTGTGTTTGGCACAAGCGATTCGAATCCTGGGCGCACACGTCTTTCAGACGGGCTTGTGAGGGATGTCAAGAAATCGGCGGTTGTTTGACGATCGGGGCAGTCAAAGCCCATCTCGATGAAGAATTGCTTGGCACGGACAGCATTACCAAAGTAGATCTGTCGACCCTCGTACAACACGACGGCTTTGTCAAAGAGCTTTTGATAAAAATTAGCACTTGTTTCTCAGCGTGAAAAGGGGAAATAAAAGGAGATGCTTACATCATAGATGGCCTGACCGGCTTGATAAATAGCGACAATGGCGGTGGTTCCAGAGTACTGTGTTGACAGGCGTAGGGATTTGACGAATTCCAACGCAGTTGCGCTGTCTAGACCTCTGGTGCTGTTGTCCCAGCATTGAAGTGGACTTCCAGTCAAGGTCGTTTCAGCGATACTAATACGTTTTCTTTCACCGCCAGATACACCACGAATGAACTCATTGCCGATCTTGGTGTTGATGGTGTGAGATAAACTCAACATGGACATGACAACATCACGCATGTGAGTCGCATACTGTTCACGAGTAACGCCTGGGAGTCGATTCGCAGGTGCACGAGCCCGAGCAGCGAAATACAATGTGTCGCCAGCGGTCATTTGAGGGAAATGAGTTTCGGTCTCGGCTTGGTATATGACTTCTCCACGGAAGTTTTTGTGCATCTGGTCCCAGGAGATGCCTTGATATTGGATATCATTTCCTTCATCCAGATGCAAACCGTGGGTTTCACCCGCAAGGGTTTTTAAAAAGGTAGAGCAACCACTAACAACAGTTGTCAATACCATATATTATTATGGGGAGGAGAATTAGGAAAAGCAAAGAAGACATACCTTCCAGGTCGTCCCAAGACAACCAACATTTCACCACTCTTTACAAGACCCTCAAAGTTCCTCAAGATATCAATTCGGACCTTATTCTGGCCACCAAACAAAGACTTGATCATACCCCAAGCTTTGAGAGGAGTATTTCCAACATCAGCCTGATAGTCAGCGGCAGTTCCAAAGCCATAAACATTCATGTTTTGGAACGAAACACCAGCAGTTCGTTTGGGATACTTTTCCGGGTCTCTCGAAGTGATCTGGAGCATATTCTTGAGCCATTTTCCAACTCTGAAATTATCGTTATGCGGGTTGAGTGATGGGTCGGTCTCGGGGTCAAGGAAAGGATTGATGGGATTTCCATCCCCGTCGACATATATGCTGCTCCGTCGAGAGATATGTGACATTTGTCGAGCGAGATTTTCAAGCTCAGCCTCTTGCCCCTTTGAGATCCCATCTTCGGGTTCCGAGGTTTTGCCGGCGGTGATGGAGCTGCCTGGGCTAGTCCTTTGTCCGTCCATGCCAGCTGTGTCCTTGCCGGATTCGTATTCGTTATTACTATTGTTGTTGGTACTTCGGACTTGGGATATGGAGTCGTGGGCTTGGGAGGCGAGCTGCCCAACCTGTGCCCCTGTTGAGATGGGAGCCGGTGGATCAGACATGTTAGGCTCGTCTCTCACTAAGAGAGGTTGCCGGTAGGTGTTCAACACGTCTTACAATTCTCTTGAAGACGACGAGAGTGCTATTCTCAACGGTTGGTGTCCACCTCTGTCGATGGAGGTACAACACCACGAAGGGGTTATTATTAGATATGGAATAAAGGTCAAAGATATACAAAATCTATTAAGGCTGAGGGAGCTGATTAAATATTCAAACGAGTGAATGATCCAAAGGATTGAAAAGGAAAAAAGAAAATATGCCACGCCAGGATCAACAGCTGCCAGAATCAAGCCGTCCCGATGAGTTGCATGCAACGGGATACGGGCAGCCTCTTCTCCGGATCGCAGACAAACGAAGGTAAGAAGAAACAAAGAGAGATGAAGAATGAAAAGAAGGAAATAATAATTCTGTGGCAAAACAAAGGAGAAGAAGAAAAAAATATCAAGGTGATTTCCGCCCCCTGCGATCTTTCTGTCTTTCCACCCTTTTGCCCATCCCGAATCTGATATCGGGCGGGCCGTATTTTATTTTGTTGTATTTTTGACCCCACGTTAATTACAGGTTTAAGCATAAACAGTTATGACCCCCCGAACCAATCAGCAGGGTCGGAGGGGTGTATAAATAAGTTCGGATGCTGAATAACGCGGCTATACATGAATCGGATACAGAGCATCATCCGAATGTCATACATCTACAGTACTATGTATATACTATGTATCTCCATCTGTTGATCCATTATTGTTGATGAGCTTAAAGAAACAAACTGTGTGGTGTGGCTATGGGGGAACTTTATTCTCTGTAACCCCAGACTCAACTTTATCACAACAACATCTATCTGCATGGAATCTAGCATCCTCATCAAGAGCAGTCGTACAGTTCATATCTATGGGTTCAGCACGTGGCAGTAAGATATGCTGTGTAACACTCAGCCAGCAATCATCATACTACGTATGTAGTTACTCATATCCATCGTAAACTCATCCGCGTATGCAATCAGCCCTCGACTCACTATTACTACGTAGTATGTACTCTTCTATCAGCCCTCCTTTAACCTAATCGGGCAATTCCTGCTCATCCTTCAGGATCCAAACAGCCAAGCCAGCATAATCGGAACGTTTCATGACTCTTGGCATAACGATACCACCCCGATACACAAATACACCACTCTGGAACAACTGAAATCGGCATCCGAGCTGTAATCTATTACATCGGAACGGTCCATGCGCTGCCAAGCCTTCGGAAGATACACCTTCCGAGCCTTCTAGAACTTGGCTATTCCGTTTATGGCATAGTACGTGGTAAAACGGCGTTTGGTTTAGCCGAGAATAAATCTCAATCTGGACCAGCCAGCAGGAGATCGACTTACTCGGTTAGGCACGCCATGCGCATTTCTATAATTATCACGCGAGCCTGCAGTCAGCAGCAGGAGTTTGTGTTACCCAGAGAGATGATATTGATCGTGATCGTAAAGCTGACACGCAGGTGTGAGTCACTAGAGATAGGGTGTTCTGCTTTCGTTTGATATTGTAGTATTTGTCCATCTCAGCTGGTCATGATATCGAGGCTGAAGGCCATTTAACAGAATATACATAGATCACTCTTATCGATGAGACTTGCCAAAAACTTTCAAAACATAACAAGCAGAAAAAGGAAACATATCGCGGCCCAGTAGGAAGCTAGATTTTTTGGGTGGGTTTTTCGCTTATACCACGTATGTTCGTTAATTATTGCCCCTCAAGAACATCGCGCCCGTTTTTATTGCTTTCATTTTCACCAGGTCCGAAAAGCCAGAAAGGTAGTTATAAAGAAAAAAAAGGGGATAATTTAAAGGGGGTTACATTTTAATGGGTATCTTAAACTTGATTGAAGGATAGGAAAGAAAAAGGGAAAATATGATAAACCCCATTTAAGCCAACCCAGCCAGGCAGCTACATTAGCCGTGGTATCGCGTCAACTCATACTCATCACCATCCCTGCCACGAGACCCTGATCGACTTCTGTCAGTGGTCCCAGATACGGTGCGATCCGTGGGGCTAAGTGTATCATCATGGACTGCACGGGCGGAAACACTGCCGGATCGTGGATCGATAGGATTGATAGTCGTCGGCCCGGCTGAAGTTCCAGGCCTGCCGGAAGTAGGAGGGACAGGATTGGAAGCAAGAGGTGGAGGAGGGACGAAGCTATAAGATCTAAATCGCCCTTGCTCCATGAGATCGCCCTCGTCGTCGCGGCTGATGGCGCGTGATGTACTCCTGCTTGGGCTCCTGCCACCCATCCTATTTAGGAATCGGTTTCGATGAACGGACGAGGAAATGCTGCCTCGTATGGCGCTCATGGCGTGAGATCCTCCGGTGCGCTGGCTGTCGACTGATGCGCGAGCGTTTCGGGATTGAGACCTTTCGAGAGACGCGCGCATCTCAGAGCGCTGTCGTTCATCTTCAAGGCGCTCTCGTTCTCGGCGCTCGGCATCTTCGCGGTTAGCAGAGCGGATGATGGCGTCGACGCGGGAGCGGCCACGGTCGGCGTAGACGTCGGACATGATGTCGTCGGAGCTTACGTCGTGCATTCCGAGCGAGAAGTCGACATGTTTGTTGGCCGTGGATCCGGACCGGCTGCGCATCGAGCTTACTGTGCCCGAGCGATTGCGGAGGATGGATGGGGTATGGTGAGGCTGGAGACCGGTACTATGGCCGCCGTGGCCTCCTCCTAGCTCGCCCAAGTGGTCGCGCGCTTCTGATGCTTGCTGGGCGTCAGAGGAGGGCGAGTTTGAAGGGTCGTGAGCATTGGGCGTATATTGGGGTGGGGCACCCGCATGCGCCAAATGATAGGGGAGGTTCTGCGCGTAACCAGCCAAGCCCATGCGCGGTCCTTCAATGCCGAGTTCTTGCAATGATATCATGAGATTGCAAATGAATTTGTTGCGCCGCTGTAAGCGGAGTAGCTCGTTCTGCCAGTTTGACTTGTAGAAGAACACAACGTTGAGGGTGATGGAGTAGTTTTCTGTGACGGCGCGGAGTTCAGTCAAAACCTTGGTCTGATACTCGCGCTTTTCAGAGCAGACGAACTCGAGGAGTCTTTGGCGAAGGGCATCAATCTGTTCAAGGGTCGTGCCGAATTTGATGATTATGGGCACTGCTTCTGCAAGGCCGCCACTTCGGCGCTGGTTAAGGATGAACAGAGTGTTCAAGTAGCTGTTTGGTGCCTGCACCACGTGTCCTTCCATTTTCTTGAATTCTGTGTACAGCAGCGCGATTTCTTTTACGAAATAGTCGTCTCCAGTGAGGTTGGCTCCCGTGTTTCCGTAAATGGAAACCCGATCGCCAACATCGAACGGATGCTTAACGAAAACGAAGATGATACTCTGGAGGAATTCTTGGGCGGTGGCGGAGAAGAGCCAGGAAAGGGCCAGCAGTGTAGATCCGGCAGACGTCAATACACCTGCGGTCGACGCCGAGATCAAAGACAAGAAAACCAGGATAGTGATGACAGCCACAATGAAAGCGAACACATCGTCAAGCTTACCCACGACTGAGTCCAGGTCCTTGAGTGAGGCGGTGATGGATTTGCGCTCTCTACCGATCTCAACGCAGACGGCTTCGAGCTCTTCCATGG
Organism: Arthroderma sp. MBC 929; assembly: GCA_030789285.1. Taxonomy (NCBI): domain Eukaryota; kingdom Fungi; phylum Ascomycota; class Eurotiomycetes; order Onygenales; family Arthrodermataceae; genus Arthroderma; species Arthroderma sp. MBC 929. The sequence goes on along the minus strand of JARJUX010000008.1, from coordinate 45,821 downwards.
AAATATCGCCGTTCATGTCTTTATCAAACATGGTGAAAGCCGCTTCTGCCTCTTCCGAATTGTCAAACGCGGATTTTAGGTCTCCCGCAAATACCGTGTCGTAGCCGTCCTGCACAAAGGTTCGGTAAAGACGTCTTGCAAGGACCTGACTCCCGCTGGTTGACTGGAGAAGGTTCAAGACAACCTGATACGGATGGCTGCTCCTGTTTACCGCTCTGCCGGTAAAATCCCCAGCAACAGCGCCAGCAACGTCGCCAACTCGGTTCATAGCTCCACGGGCAACCCGTTGAGCGCGATCCGCATACTGCATTGGGGTCTTGACTCCAGAGCTGCGCTGGTCGTCGGGAGATTGCTCAAAGTCACGGTCGTCCATCGCGATCTTGCCTTTTGAAAATGCATACAGCTTGGTCAAGCTACCTATCTGGAACTTGTTGATCTCGATTCTGTCGGCGTATGTGCGAAGGTGAAAGCTGATGGCAATCAATTGAATGATGAACTTCTCAATTAAATTCAGAGTTGCACCCACGAATATGGAGATGATAATTTTATTCATAACCTCTTCCCAGTGCTTAGTGGCAGAGCCACCATGGACATGATGGTTTTTCATAGTTGGGAGGAATGATATCTCCACAGCTAGCCACCAGAAGAATAAAGCAGCTGGTAATTCGAGCTCCTTTGCCAGGTCACGCCACTTCTTCGCGTTGTTTGTGATTGCACCGGCAATTATACCAACTGGTATGGGGATGAACTTTGCCACGATACGACCAGCCCATAGAGTAAGCCAAAAAATCAATAACCAGACACAGAACCACATCAGCTGGACGCCGCCAACATGAGCATGCGGATACACCAGGGCGCCAACCAGCAAGGGAATAAGGATGATTAGTACAATGGGGGTGATATAGGTGAAGTAGCGAACAAGGAAGCTCGACTCGTGGATTCTTTTGAACAGAATGGCCAGCTTTGAGCTGGGATTCGCAGGAGGTTTGTATATGGCGGTCTGCTCATGGATGGGGTTTGTGGCAGCATCAAATTCGTCCACTGGCTCTGCCCTGTGCGATCGGGTCCGTTTCACAGATACCTCTTGGTCCATCCGATCGGGCGCTTCACTGGTGGTGGCCATTCGCTCTGCCTCTAGCAGTGCTAGGTCATCGTCCAGCCGATGAGCTCTCTCGCGAGTCTGAGAGGGTGAGTGCATCGGAGCTTCATCAGCGTCAGCAAGCACATTCACCCTCAGATGGCGGTGGGGAGGAATTTCTGGGTTGCTAGGAGTTCTGTATTCATTGGCAGGCGTATCGTTGCTGGTTGAACTGCGATCCAGTTCATCGTACACTTCGTCCTTTTCATTGTCACGTTTCTCAGACTTTTGCTTTTGTTCCAGGAAGGGATCCTGCACGGGACTCGACATTGTGAATTCGTCCTCTCCTTATCCAAGTGTCTCCCTCAAGGTTCCAAAATTCTTATCCAATTGCACAACCAGATCAAGACGACAGAAGTTTGAAGTCCAACGAATGCGCCCGCGCACCGTAAAGGGGACGGTCGGTGTTTACTCGGGAACGTCGATAGGAGAGTAGGACGTATCGGTTATATGGCAAAGGCGATGAGGGGGGGCCTGTGCCAGGATATGGAGTTAACCCTGCCTCCTCTCTTCCACGACACGACAGCAATTCGCCAGTTGACAAGGTATGGGACTTGAAGATGTGTTGAGGTGGTGGGGTGTATGCACGTAGAGAAGGGAATAGCAAATGAACGAAAGAGCTGGTGAAAAAGGACGCAACAAGCTATATACAACAAGGAGATGTAATTGAACAGACACACACAAAGAGAATGACAGAGAGAGAGAGAGAAAGAAAAAAATGATGCGAGGAGATATGTATAGAAGGCCTACCCTTATTTTTTTTTTTTTCGTAACTGCTGCCAGCTTCAGGGTTGCCCCCTTGGCGATGAGCAGCGCGACCCACCAGCGCCGGTCTTCTCACAAGTCAACGCGACGGCGAGAGTCCACATGCCTCCCGTGCAAGACCCAGGAGGCGATGCTTTCGTACCAGAATATCTCCCGATGAACGCACAAAATCCAGTCTAGACGGTACACTGCTGGAGACTTGCCTACGTGTGCCAACCCACTTTCTCTCGTCCTTTTTCTTGATGCTTCGAACTCTTCTCCCGGAAGACCCGTATAGGTAGAAAAAACCGCGGCTTTTCTTGCAGAGGTGGATTCACAACTCCGTTCGGGGAGAAGGAGAAATTAATGCAATCTTATGTCTCGGTTCCTCTATATATAAATATAGGATATATTCTGTACCTCTTTGTTCTTTCACGCCAAGATACGATGACAGAAGGACGCCACCGCAACCTTTTCCAATTGACGGCTCACCCGACAGATCATCCTGTGTGACTTTGCATACAAAAGCCTATACAAATCTTCTGATCTTCTGAGATTCCAGAACCCACAGCAGCATTCCAACTTCATGTCATCAACTACGGAGTACCTTTTTTGCGACCAAGCAGCTGGCGACACCACGTGATATCGACAAGACCCGCGACCAGGGCCTGCGCATAGATGTGCGACCTTCAGGCCCTGTTTGCGACCGCACAAACTTCAGGCTACCAGGTCCATTGTGCTGGGAGATTCTGGGTGGGTGAGACTGTACGACCTGCAGACTCGAACTATCGGATCACAAGGTTCTCGCGGTAGCAGCAAAGGGAGAAAGAAGGGTTTGACAGAGAGGAACCGTATCATAGAAGGATGCAGCTAGTTTGCAGTGACAGAATTGGTTTGTAGACGCATTCAGCTCGTTCTACTCATTGCACTAAGAATTGTATGACGCTCATCGTAGTAGACTGTATCTCCAGTTCATCTCATCTACAAAGTATCTTCATCTCTCCAGTTCATCATCTCGTGTTCTGCTTTGGCGGTGTGCTCTTAGTCAGCATCCTCACACCATTCCTAATTAGGCCTAGCCCGCACACGTCGATCCAAAAGCGCACCGGCCAGCAAATCAACACCACAAACTGTTCCTCCCCTTTCTCTCTTCTCCTCTCTCTCTTCTCTCTTCTCTCCCTCTCGCTTCTTCAACCTGCTGCTCCCTCCGCCTTCAGGGAATCTCTACTCGCCGTCTCTGTCACTACACCTTTCTATCCCACCCCCTCGAGTTCGCCGTCTTCGCTATCCTTCACAATGAGAGGAGAGGTACGTGGTGCCTGGATGTTTTGTTTACAACCACCCCTGACCCAAGCGTTCCCGTTCTTGCGATGGAACCCACACCTAATCTTACACCCTCATACACATGTCATATACGAAAGACGCGCTTTGGATACTGATTCTTTTGCTATTCTTTAGGTCTGCCATCTTCATATCGGTCAGGCCGGTACCCAGCTCGGTAACAGTGCCTGGGAACTGTACGTTACCCCATATCGCCTCACCGCCAATTCCCCCCAATCTTCATAAAACCTCGAGCCATTGTCCCGCGATATCTAACAGCTTTTTATTTCTATAGCTACCTTCTTGAGCATGGCTTGAAGGCAGATGGCCACGTGGACCCTGAGGCCACTGATCTCGGCGATGCCGGTTCTTTTCAGACTTTCTTCACCGAGACTGGTAACGGAAAATATGTACCACGTTCCATCTTCGTCGACTTGGATCCATCTGTACGTACATCCTCGATACTTTGTGTGAATCGGGTTATTGCTCGGATGCTTATGACTTTTCTCACAGCCCATCGATGAGATCCGAACTGGCCCATACCGCCAGCTCTTCCACCCTGAGATGTTGATTAGCGGCAAGGAGGATGCTGCCAATAACTGTATGCTTGGATCAATTGGACTCGAAGCGCGAGTAATTGTTGACTTTTTGGGTTTTCTTTAGATGCTCGTGGCCACTACACCATTGGAAAGGAACTTGTTGACAGTGTTATTGACCGCATCCGCAGAGTCGCTGGTAAGTGGACCCACTTTTAGGTTTTGTTTACCGATTGTGATATCAATGATGGTACTTACTCTCCCCTTTTTCGACAGATAACTGCTCTTCGCTCCAAGGTTTCTTGATCTTCCACTCGTTCGGTGGTGGTACCGGTTCCGGATTCGGTGCTCTCCTCCTTGAGCGTCTTTCCACCGACTATGGAAAGAAGTCCAAGCTTGAGTTCGCCATCTACCCAGCTCCTCGTGTCTCTACCGCTGTCGTCGAACCCTACAACGCTGTTCTTTCTACCCACAGCACCATCGAGAACTCTGACTGCACATTCCTCGTCGACAACGAAGCCGTCTATGACATCTGCCACCGCAACCTTGACATCCCTCGCCCAGGATATGAGCATCTCAACCGCCTCGTTGCTCAGGTTGTCAGCTCCATCACCTCCAGCTTGCGATTTGATGGTGCTTTGAACGTTGATCTCAACGAGTTCCAAACCAACTTGGTTCCCTATCCACGTATCCACTATCCATTGATCAGTTATGCTCCCGTTGTCTCGAACAACCGAAGCTCGCACGAGAGCTTCAAGGTCCCCGATTTGACCTTCCAATGTATGTTCTACACCCTCGTCAGACCTACTGTCTCTCCCACTTGCTCTAACCAATAATTCTTAATAGGTTTCGAGCCAAACAACCAGATGGTCGTCTGCGATCCTCGAAACGGCAAATACATGGCTGTCGCCCTCTTGTACCGTGGTGATGTTGTTCCCCGTGAATGTAACTCCGCCATTGCCTCCCTCAAGGCCAAGACTTCCTTCAACCTTGTCGAATGGTGCCCTACCGGTTTCAAGTTGGGTATCAACTACCAAAAACCAGTGCGCGTCCCCGGCGGTGAACTTGCTCAAGTCGACCGCTCCGTCAGCATGTTGTCCAACACCACCGCCATTGCTGAGGCCTGGAACCGCCTCGACCACAAGTTCGATCTCATGTTCACCAAACGTGCTTTCGTTCACTGGTACGTTAGTGAGGGTATGGAGGAAGGTGAATTCTCTGAGGCCCGTGAAGATCTCGCTGCCCTCGAGAAGGATTACGAAGAAGTCGCTAGCGATGGCTTGGAGGAGGAGGAGCCAGCTGATTATTAAACTCTCAAAGCAACAAATGATAACCCCTCTGTTTTGTTACCCCAATTTTCTTTAATTATACATTTTTGTCCCCTCTTTTTGTTTGTTGTCCCGAGACATCAGATTGTTAAAATGAGGGCATTCTGGACCAATACATTCAAATAACAACATTTGATACAGAATCCAATCCTTTAATACATGACCTGATATTAATTTCACGAACACTCGCTCCTATATAAAAGAAGAGAACAAAATAAAAAGAAAAACTTCGCAGCATTAGTCTATTAAGTGATGTTACAAACCATCCACAACGCCAACCAGACCCTAGAAAATCCGTTATAATACCCCCCCGTCCGACCCAGTATCCATATCCTTCAACACCTTCAAAGCCCTCTCATAAGTCCACATCGTAATCGCGCTCGCCGGCGCGGCCTTGATCAAACTAACAGTCAACCCCCTATACAACCCTCTAACCCCCTGGTCGCGTACGATAGTCCCCATCGTTCCAAACACCCCTTTATACTCCGGGATATTCGAATATATATACCTCTCCCTCGTCGGGCCCTGCACCTGCAACCTCTTCCTCACCAGGTCTAGAGGGAAAACACCCGTCTTCGCAACCACGCTCGCAACCATACCGGCCGTGGCATCGCCCGATCCAAACGGCAACTCCATCCCCCCAATCGGTAAGCGGAGAGCTTCATACGCTGTGAAAAATAGGCCCATGTACGGAACGATCTGGCCCACGGAGGCGGATACGCCGCGGAAAAAACCGCTGGGTCCTTCGTGTTTGTAGATGTTGCGGATGGAGGAGTATAGGGATGTGTAGACCCGATCGTTCCCCTGGGCTGCGAAGCGGGTGCGAAGGAGGTCGAGCGGGTAGGTTACTGCTGTTGCGGTGGCACCGGCGCCGGCACCGCTGATGAACGTTTCAATGTGGTTTGGGAATCGGTGGGGGAGGGCTTCGAGAAGATCGGTTATGGCGCGGTAGGATGTGAATTGGATTCCGCCGTAGCAGACATAGAGGAGTTCGGCGGGGATGTTGCCTTTCCAGAGGCCCTGATTTGGAAAGGCATGTTAGCTACTTCATTCGAGGGTGTGTGTTTCGGCTTGGTTAGAACGGATAGCGACGTACTGTAATTCCCTCTTCGCGAACTATGGACTTCAAGGTCCCGAGAGTGCCTTTGTAGATTGGTCCTCTGACATTTTGATGGGAGAGAGGATCTGAGAGGGAATGGATTTGAAGCTGCAGTCGTATCTTTACTACGTCTAAGGGTGCAACGCAGAAGCTTCGAGGGTGTTAGTCGGATCTCCCTCTTTGATTGATTCTCTTTCTCGGTTCCAGGAGATGACTGAGCACTTACCGGGAGACTAAACCCGCTATTCCACCCGCAGCTATGACTTGGGTTCGGGTGCCCTGGGATAGTGATTAGTTTGAACCGAAACCAACCAAGCTTTGAAATCTATTGGCGGTCCATACCTCATCTTTCAAGTGCTCTCCACCCGCCGACATTCACCAATCGCATTCAGAAAGGGATGAATATAGATAGTACTGGAAGCTCAATCAAATAGTCGATGGTTCTGTTCTGTTCGTCCTAGTAGCGACCGGTGGTTCTAGGGGAATCGGCAAAAAATATTCCGTTTGAGCAAGGCTTGCAAGGCTCCAGGTCAGCGTTGATGGATGGATATGAAAGTGAGAGATGTCGCCGGGCCAAACACAGCATTTAAAGCAGCTCGAGACCAAGCAACAAGAACAGTTTATATAGACGGCAACATCAACAACAACAACAGCAACGTTCAGCGAGCTTCAAAGCTTCCAGCTTTTTTTCCCGGCGAAAGTCTTGGCATTCGGCGTATTGATTATATAATACGGGTATTAAATCACGTAAATACAATACGGTCGTACTAGCGCCATTTTCACAAGCCTCGGCTCAGCGCGGCCGAAATATATATAAACAACGCCCGCCATCAGCTTCAGTTGCGTATTCTCACCCCTCCTTCGACATTTGCTCTATTTTACTCTCTTTCACCATGTCGAGGGCTTTTAATACTGCCCGGAATACCTCAAAAGCGGTTGGGAGGGTGTCATCAAAGGCTTATACACAGCCAATTCCCATCACTAGACAATCTTCTATACGACATATACAAACCGCCCCTCATATCCGCCCATCCCATATTTACTCTCCAACAACATCAATTCATAGCACGAATAGAGTGAATGCCAGTAGATTTACACAAACCGCAATCAGACAATTATCTAGCAGTTCATCTGAATCAATGAAGGGACAGGAAACCGTCAGATCCATTCATCCGGGCCGGCTACGGGATGCATGCAAATGCTCACAATGCGTCAATCCTTCAACACGACAGCGCAACTTCCGCAGCTCTGATATCCCAAATGACATTCGCGTTAAAAACGTCACTAGAGATCAGAACGGCAATTATGTCGTAAGCTGGACCGCTGATATCCCCCGCTTCAGCGGTCACTCATCAGTCTTCAGTCAGCGGGAAATCGATCTCATGAGCAACCCACTACCTGGCCGTCTGGATTTAACTGGTCATTCAAGAGTGTATTGGGATAAAGCCAGTATGCAAAAACACCAACACTGGATTACATTTGACGATCTAATGAACAACGACCATAAATTCGGTCAATTCCTCCGAAATCTACGCCAATTCGGCCTGGTATTCATCAAAGATATCCCAGAAGATGAAGAGAGTGTCGTCAAGATCGCGACCAGGATGGGCCCGTTGCGCAACTCGTTTTACGGGCTAACATGGGACGTCCGCAACGTTCCCCAGGCGAAGAACGTGGCATATACGAATCAATTCTTAGACTTTCACATGGACCTCCTATACATGGACGATCCACCGGCATACCAATTCCTTCATTGTCTTAAGAATTCTTTACCGGGCGGCGAATCCCTATTTGCAGATAGTGTTCGTGCCGCACTGGCCTTGAAGAAGCGTAATGAGGACTATTTCAACATCCTGACGCAGCGTCCCGTCCGTTTCGGCTATGATAACGATGGTCACCTATACGAAAGACAGAGGCCAACTATCGAGCTCTCGTCGACAGGGGAGATTGAACGGGTTTTCTACTCCCCTCCATTCCAACAACCTGCCCCATCTCCCTTTATGGGCGATGATGCGGAATTTTGCAAATTCCAAGACGCGATGAGGGCCTTTGTTTCAGAGCTTGAGAATCCAGACAATATCTTTGAAACGAAGCTGAACCCGGGAGAATGTGTGTTGTTTGCAAACCTCCGGATTGTTCATGCCCGAAAGGCATTTGGCGCCATTGATGGGAATTCTGATGCTGAAGTTAAGGGTGATCGGTGGTTGCGTGGCACTTACGTCGACCAAGATGCCATGTCGTCCAAGTTCCAGTACTATCGATCAAAGGACCCGAAGAGTTGGGATTCAACCCCCTAGTTCATAGCTCAATTACGATTTATTGAGGTCTGGGAATACGATCCCTTTCCAAGTCTGGATGCTTTTACGCAAAGATCATACATGTATCATGTCCAAATTTCGATTCCCAATTTCCGCCTCGTCACCGAGGCTTCATTTTGAGTGCCTATACTGTGACATAGTCATATGTGAATGAAAACGGCCTAATTCACAGTAAACTGAAAGATGTTAAAAATATGAGGGCTGCCAACTGGTATAGGCATCATCAATGGCATAAGGGGTAAAATCATGTCTAAAACGCGGCTTTTAAAAAAACAACCCAAGCTGACATCATCTCTCATGTGAATAGACACTCATAGAGCAAAGAACCGAAAAGTTCCAGGACAAGCGTGAAATCATCCCCAACATCCTACAAAACTCATACTCATGCCGCAGCGGGCCTTTGAACTGCATAATCATTCAAGAAATCTGGATTATCTTGAATTTCTTCCTTGACCTATAATGCAATCATGCAGTCAGAAAAAATGGTTCACGTAACTGATGAATATCAAAGCTGGCAGAGGAATGAGAACTCACAATATCCAGTCCACCAACTAATTCTCCCTTGACCCACAATTGAGGGAAAGTAGGCCAATCGGCAAACTCCTTCAATCCTTGTCTAACATCTTCATCGGCTAAGATATTAAAGAAGCCATACTTGACATTATTTTCCCGCAGGATCCCAACAAGTTGACGACTAAATCCACACTCAGGTGCACTAGGCGTGCCCTTCATAAACAGCATAACAGGAGCGGCCTTGACTAGTTCCGCAAGTCGCGCGAACAGCTCTTCACGCGAAGGGGGCGCAACTTCCTCCGTCGTCCCGGGGGTACCGTTTACACCGGCTGAAGCTGCCGACGTAGAAGGCTCCGGTTGTTCTCTCGGAACGGCAGTAAGTGGTGGTGGAATAGATTGTTTCTCCGCACCAGCTCCTCCCGCTGCTGAAGCTTTGTAATGTTTCTCGATCGCCTCGCGCACCTTAATTGGGTCCGAGCCAGAGATGTTTTCTAGAACGGTATTATCACGGATTAAAACCAGGAATGGCACAGCTGTTACATCGTATTTTTCAGAAATGTCGGGTAATTCTTCTGCGTTTATGCTGAGGAAGGAAATCGTTGGTGGGGTAGTGGCGGGGTATAGGGAAGCGAGGGTCTCGAGGATAGTGCGCATTTGGGTACATGGTGCAGCCCATGGGGTGTGGAAGGAGAGGACCAGGAGAGTTGAAGGTGATATGGTAGAGAGCCTTGTTTCGAAGTCGGCCTCTGATGCGATCTCGTGAAGGGTCGACATGGTGATTTTTCGTCCCTCTTCGGGGCAGTTGGCGGCCGATAAAAAGCTAGATATAAGAAAACTGAAGAGCTCCCCCTTTTTGGGCAGAGGTGGGCTTTATAAGTGAATGGTTCTTAAGAATTCAAGGGATAACGACAAGATATAATGGACCGTCGCTTGCCAAAGATGAAAGCAAAACGCAGACTGTCGAAAAAAATGACGGAATTACTTGGTTCCTCGATGGCGTTATCAGATCCTACTGCACGTGATTCCACCTTAGGGTTATCAGATGAACGGTGTGTCCACGTGACTCTACAACTACTCAAGGCAGTTGAAATACGAGAGGAACGTCGTGTTCTTCGAGTTGAGGTATTTCTTCACATCCAACTCGAGCAATGGCAATTGGGATGCGTGGGCGTGATATATATCGTTCAATTCCCGCGGCTGAAGAACCGCGTGGTGGATCAGGCGGGAGCATTCTCCGTGGCGTGTCATTTGCTTGTCGTGAACTCTTAACAGCGCTACGAAGTTATATTTTGATATTTCGAAATATATTCCGCTCCCTTGGTGTGATTCTCTACCTTATCCGTCGCTATATGCAAACGATTTCCTGCCGTGCTAGGGGGTGTAACAGACACCAACTTGAGTTCTTCAAATGTTGCCGGGTGGCACCACGGCCGTTGTGTATTGATAGGAAACGGTCCCTCACACCACGTCCGTCTCCAGGGCGCGGGAAACTGCTGCATAACCTGGTAAACAGTGTTATCCCGCGCAGAAGAAGATACCCTCAGTCGCAGTCTCCGTTATTTTCGGTGCTGCCGGCTGAAGTACGTATTATCATTTACCAATACGCGATAGGACGGAGGACGGTACATATTTCCAATAATGATACGATGTTTCTATCACGACCGCTCCCCGGGTTTATAGAAACAAAAGAGGTTACTTGGGCAGATCCCAACTATACACCGTTAGCCTTGCTGAGATCGTGCCGTAAGGTGTGTGACTGTTTCGTATTATTTCACTTGCTTGATGTTTCCCTAAATTTTCTTTGATTGAGCAGATATATGCCGAAGCAATAGGATATCTTTACACGAGCAACACATTCTTCTTCTCTGAACCCCTCGCACTCTTTGATCTCGGCGTAACAACTTTATCTTGGCGTTCCAGGTCTATCCGCTCTCTCCGTCTCTGTTTGGACATCCAGGAATTCTCTCGACCACTGCATAATTATCAGTCCTATACAAATTTTCCTGTTCGTTTACAGCCCGTTTGTACTAAATATACATGGAACAAGCTCTGGGAATACATCTATACAGACCTAGTGGGCTTGGAAACCCTCGAGGTTGTACTGCATGCAAAAAGCTGGGACGGTGAATCGGGATTGATGACACAGTTAGATATATTCTGGCCCATGTCGAACATGCAAGAGATACTGCAGATACCGAATTTCAGGGTCATGATCTGTTTTCCTATGACCTTGGATAGGGAACTGAACTTGGTGCGAGATGCAAAATTCAAGATTCAATGCTGCAATGGACTGGATGAACTTCACCTGTTACTGAAAGGAAACGGAGTTCTAGCGGCATAGCCCAGTAGAAGTAGTATAATAAGGAGGGAGGGGTGGTAGTGTCAGCGTCTAAACACTCCAATTACATACAGCAGTGGCAGGAGCTCCAAATGGGCGTCAGCTCTACGAATGGCAAAGTTGGCTTCAGCTCATTCAAGAGTCTCTTCTGCTGTATAGCGATGTATCTTGGCTATTTCAACATGGGACGCGAGTTGCTGTGCGGCACCCGCTTCCTCTTTCTCAATAAACTCTGCAATTAAATGCAACATCCCCTCATCTCTCAAGTAGTCGAGTACCGTCTTGTCCCCAGTTGAATCAGGAATTTTGGCATAGACATCGGCGCCATTTTTCACCAATAATTGTACAGCCAAGTCGCGACCATGTTTTGCAGCAGTGAGTAGAACCGTTTCTCCACTGGACGCGACGTTGTTAACATTAGCACCACGTTCAATCAGCTGTTCCATAATATCTACATTGAGCTTCCTAGCTGCCAAATGTAAAGGTGTTGCCCCGTCTCTGCGGCGGATATTAAGATGGCACCCGTGGTCAAGTAACACTCCTATCAGATTAGGATCCCGACCGTAGCGAATCGCAATGTGAAGCGCTGTCTCATCTCCAGGGGACTTTATATTAACATCAGCACCGGCCTCAAGCAATATGCGTACGGCCCGACAGCACCAGGTTTGCGGCTTAACGCGATAATTCCTCGCCATCATATGGATAGGAGCCCAGCCATTGTCGTTTTTCGCATTCAAATCAGCACCATGCGCAATCAAAAGGCGAGCTGCAGCCTCCTCGCCACAGCTAATCGCGTAGTGAAGAGGTGTCCGCTGCGCACCGTCTCTTACGTCAACGTCAAGTCCTTTTTCAGCGACAAGAAATCGGATGATCCGTATATTGCTATGCATCACCGCGTACTGCAGTAGTGTTTCTTCGAGAATTCCGGCTTTCACATTTACATCTGCGCCATTCTTGATCAAGAGCCAAAAAGCAGGCTCCCGTTCTTTCACCATCAACGCTTCAAGTAGAATTGTGGGGCCGCTGGGGTGCCTGCGAAATTCGAGGTCTGCACCATTCGCTAGAAAGAGGTGGATCACTGCCTCATATCGGTCATATCTACGCATCCGTGCCAGAGTCATAGGCAGGAGAGCTGGAGCACTAGGCACCGCGGGGGCACAGTATTCCTTCAAGGCATCCATATCCTCCTCACTGGAGATTTCGCCTGGTCTAGACAAGGCTGACTCGCTGAATAGGGCTTTGTATAAGCCATCCGCCCCCCTCTGCTTAATGTTGTGTTGGTATAGAATCGGGTTTGCGATGCTGTATAGGCGCTGGTTTGTTCGCGCGAGGGAGCTGATGTACCTTTCAGATCGAATCCAGCTTACTATATTGAGGATGAGCTCTGTCGGGAGCGTTGAGAGAGCCATAGTAAATTATGATCCGAGTCAGTTCAATGGATATATGTATATTGCGTTGTTGGGTTACTCCCAGCGCATAAAAATATAGTAAATTCTGAAGTTATCGTCAGTTATGTTGGCGCCTTTTATCGTGTTGCTGCAGGCTGTCGGGGCTTGGCTCGCCAGCTATCCCCTTCCAGAATACGAGGGAGACGAGAACAAAAATATTTTAACATAAAAAAGCAGAGCAAATTGTCATTACTATTCCTACTTCTCCCACCAGAATAAAAGCAAGGCATTGCTTCTTCCACTGCTCACCATGAAGTTGGGCCAAAAATTGTACCATCCGGAACTGTCTCACGCACAGCTCTATGTGTACTATCCAACGTTTTGAGCACCTCGTCGTTACCCCAGTACTTTGGAAATTCTGTGCCTGTCATATTGAAAACAAGAACGATGATTATGGTACAATGGCAAGGCCTGAATCTAGAGATGCGGAGGTAATATAATTATACTGCATCCACCATCCACGGTAGCGGCTGCGGATGTACTTTTGGAATATTAGGCCAACGAGGCCCCATGAAAGCTGTAGTGAGTTCAGAAAATTAGTACAATTATCGATTCTAACGCAGAACTAGTGGGGATTGGGGCCGGATAAGAAACAGAAGAAAGTAGGAAGACTCACGTAATTAAGCAGTGTCGCTGGTGGGATTAGTGACGGGCCTCCAAAGAGGATGGGAGCGTTTAAATAGTGTGCCCAGGATGATGGCCACTTGCGGGCCATGATGTAGAAGACAACAGGGGTGAAGACTCCCACTAACCAGAAATACTGCAGGTTAGCATAGATTGCTGAACCGGAGAACATACGTGCAGGGCCGACAAGACCCCATATCACAGAGCTAGCGAAGAAGACTTTGGCATTTGGACATGTAAAGTGCTGAGGCTGATTCGGCGTGCACACGCCGGGAATGTTGTTTAAACCCCGTATCAGCACGCAAAGTTGAACCATACACGACCAAAGAGTAGCCACAAGCTGACCCCAAAAGGTTGCTCGAGGGGGAACCTTTAAGTAGTGGCCGAGTTTGAGGTCTTGTATGAAAGCGAGAGCCTGGTTCATTGTAATATAGCCATACGTTTTGAATAGCATCGTGGCAAGTGGCCTCCCGGGCAGCATATAGCCGATGATAAACTCGGTGAAGAAGTCTAATCCGATATGAATGCCCGTTGTAGCCTGGATGATCCCGGTAGGAATTAGCCAGATAGCTGAAATGAATATGGCCAGTGTCAATGCCCACCAGGTCAGCAACGTTGGCCACACTAACACAGTGACGAAACATAGACCGATACAGGCAGCAAGCAAGGCTGTATACCACCACTGCGGGACAGGTTTATATTTTCTCATCAACCTGGCATGGACATCGTCGGACTCTCCATGTCCTTTTCTGGCAGCCGTCCAGATTTGATGCCCTTGGAAGAGTAGTGTATGTACAGCCAACGCGGTGACCGTGGCGAAGGATAGGCCATAGCTTAGAAGGAATGTGGTCGATAGAAACACTGGGGAGTATGCCTGGAGACAATTCCTGGTCAGACTTTTGTGACCCCCGTGTCAGGCGAACTAACCTTATACTTAGCCTCATCAAATGTATAATGAGAAGATAGGACCCGAGTTGTGTTATAGATCTTCCCAGTGTTGTCGTAAACTTCGGCATCACTAATTGGAAGATATTGTGCATAGAAAGTATTGGTATATTGCAACGCAGCAGCAGTGATAATGTAGAATAGGACAGTCCCAACTAAGGTATTGCCAATGGCATGCCATGGAGCAGCCAATGGGCTCAGGGGGTAACCTGTAGATAGAGTAAGCTGAGGCATTTAACAATCAACATTAGATAGCGCAACCATCATAGAAGCCAGAGTAAAACAAAGTAGACACATACCAGTAACCTGTGTCCAGTCGAAAGTGATAGGAATAAGCGAGAGCCCGGTCCACCCACCAAACAATTGGTTTACGACGGGACTGTTTGGTTTGATCCAAGTAACAAATGCAAATACGCTAAGAAACGGAGCAATGAGACCTGGGATCCAGTACCATAGAAAGGATCCCAGGAAAACATAAAGAAAGTACTTATAACGGCCAATCATCCAGCCGTTTGTTGTATTTGGGTCGGGGGGCGTACCATCGTGAAGGGTATATAGAAAAGCCGCTCTGACTAGGTTCTCAGGCCAGATCATAGAAGCTATATTTACCAACGACCCTCAGCTAATATTCAGACATAAGCCAGTCCTTGGAGCTCACTGAACTAACCAGGTTCTACTAAGACCTGACGAGCAATCCCAGCGATACCGAAGCCAGTGATCTGCGAGGTGATTGCTAGGCATATGTTCCATCTCCAACCTGCACATAGTGAATGATATCAGCAACTTATCTTCTCCTCCTGCAATCAAGAGGCCTACCGAAATCAGCTTTATAGAACATCTTCTGAACTTGGATGGTATCTGTGAAGTAAGAGACACCGGTACCAAATGATGCATTGGCCATTATAACAATCAGCGCGTGCTCTTTCACATTAAAGGGACCTGGATTCAAATTCCATTTCAGTCCAAATATCCTGAGTTTCCAAGGCGGCATGGATTTCTCCCAGCCAACACTGATGGGATAAGCAAGTAAGACTGCCACGATCGAAGTGAATGCAATAGCTGGCTCCCGAAGAGTGAACAGGGCGTTAAGTCCAGAACCGGCGGTGGTCAGGAATAACCCAATCACCCACGCACGAAAGGTATTCGCGGGGACATCTGGATCATCGTTCCTTACTGCCGCGCGAACCTATAAACATGGTTAGCGTATTGGCTAGATGACATCGCGGAAGGTCAATACTTAATTCCGCATAATGTGAATTTTCAGCAGGTATATCTATCGTGTTGACCCTCGCATTGCCATGATCACGTAAATTTTCGTCAGCAACCTCGATAGGGGAATCTTTTTCGAACTTTGGATCCCATTCATGGGCGTGGCAATGGCTATCTAGCCTGCGGCTGCATTCAAGTTCTGGCACATCAAGAGCAGCTGGCTTAGTTTCTGCAGCTTCTGTCGCTAGAGTGGTATGTGAATCGGCGATGATGCAATTATCCGTAGGCGGAACTTCCGACACTGCAGCGGGAAGCATGGCGTCGTTTTGATAGACGGGAAATTGGTTAAGGACCATCAGGGCTTGGAGACTAGTTCCTTAAAACTGGGGGAGAAAGAAGAAGGTATTCAATCTTATTCGTCAAGGAGATTGCGGAAATATCAGTATCATAAGGGGGCTATGGCGCATGCAACTATCCAAACGATCAAAGTGTTGAAATCGGGACCAATGTCACACAGCATACTATGACAGCGTATCACCATGTGTCTCATTAGATCCTTATAACTTGTTTCAGTTGACTGAGAGCTCTCTTAAAATCAGCCGGTCAATTCTTGAGATATCACAAAAACCAGTGTTTGTCACACAATAGTTTTTAGCCCAAATTCGCCTCCAGCCCAGAATGCTTCGAGGGTTCCTAGGTTAGGATTTCCGGTTGGAAATCTATGACCATAGGCGTCATTTGAGTTAGTCTTGCAAAAAGCCAAGCTTGCCCTTGCACTGTTAATGTTGATAGTCGTAAAAAATTGTAACGCAGGATATAAAATTATACCTTGGATTCCGGAGTCGAACTCAGTCTAGACTAACCTCAAAGGGGGCTTGGAGCTGATGGCTTGCTGTGTTGTACTGATTGATGATTCCCATCTCGCCAATTCGGGTGCGTGATGGCTATTTTCCGTGAGGCTATGTTAGGTACGGATAAGAGCATAAAACAAACGGAACAGAAGCTCGCGTAGGCAAAAAACTCGCCAGTATCAAAACTCTAGGCGGCAGTGGTGACGAAGATCTATCACAAATAGCGGCTCTGCGGCACTCATCAAACAGCAACGTGTTCTAAGGCTCGTTAATTACGTTTCTTCTTCGATCGGGCGAGCTCTGTACGCACCAAATGGATCTTCACTGCTGGCCATTAATGCAGTTCAAACAAAGAAATGCTGTGCCGTAGCATCGGGTGATTGCTGGAGAAGACAAACAAAAAGAACTCACAACCACAAAGCAACGGGAGAGAGCATTTCGGGGTCGGCTCAGCCAAAATGCGAAAGAGTTGACTTACAGTTAAATACCAGAGGCTCTCCCAGTAATACTCGACCTATACTGGCCATAGGCATTAATCGCATTTTTCCATCATGCATGACCACCAATACAACCCCGTGAGAACCAGCGACGGTGACGAACACTTGATCGATCTTGAAAACGATACAAAAAATTCGCCCTCGCCAGAAAAAAATGATCTTGATGGATGGCCAATTTTTCCGGGGGTCACGCCTTTTGTAATGCTTCTCTGGCTTGCCTACATAATAGGTACCCTGAATTCGTGTGTGAAAGTAGGGAGAGTTAACGAATTTGTCCAGTTTAGTAAGGAAGCCCAATTTGCACAATGGCAAGCATGTTTATTCGAAGATACCTTTTGCTAACGAGCGGATTCTGCAGTGCCATTCACGAAGCAACCGGTCATATTCAACGAAGACAAGCGCTGGGCAAATTCGACTCCAGAGGCAGACGCACTATGGGAAGAACTTGGCGCGAACGGATTCGCACGCTCCGTCGTGATTCAAGATCCGCGAAGATACAACTTAGAACCTGGCATTGATTCGCTAAACGGAACTCAGCGATTTGGCCTTAGCATGTATCACCAGTTGCACTGCCTTGTGCGTCTCATCTTCCTGCAAAATCAAACTTCATGTGCAATCCATAATAACCTTTTTTCCCTGGTTAGGCTAGCATTCGCGCCTCATTCTATAGTGCACCCAGTCACACCCATCGCGAACGTACCAGGCATATTTCGAGAAATAAATCTCTTCACCCTCAGCATATTGACCATTGCTTCGACTATCTCAGGCAGGCCATCGAGTGCTCTGCCGATCTTACGATTGAATGGGCAAGGCCTAATGGTGGGCGTCAGATCGACGGATGGGGAGTTCCACACTACCAGTGTAAAGACCCTGAGGCGATTGAGGCTTTTATCGATGAGAATCAATGAGTCTGATTGGGCAAGGATGCAACACCACAATCAATACGGCCCAGCACCTTGGTCATTGTTTGAAAAACCATGATGGGACATGGAGGTATTTTGCATCTATTCAGCGTTTTATAGACTTGATGACGGTACTTGGCCGTGTTTAATGGCATGAAAAGCGTGCTGGACTCCTCACATTTTCAAGGGCTGCATTGGGATAACCAACAAGAGTTGATAGGGATGGATTTCTTTGGTTGGGTTCCAAAGCACCCAGAAGGTGTAAGGTAGCTCAACAGGCAGCTTATCTGGGTGGGTTTCTCTAGTTATTCATCTCTTTAAAGTTTCTATAAATCTTCATATATGCTTGATCTCTCGAGATTAGCGACATATCCAACGCCATTTCGTAGTATAATACGTACTCACATAAATTTCGCCATGCGAGTAGTTTATCTTGAAGAAGGAATCGTAGGTGGATTCAAGATCTTATTTTTATTGGCTTGGGGTAAGTGTCTGGGAAAGAGTGATGGGGGCGGACAGTTCGAATTCTTAACGGTCATACCCGGAGGTCACCGAGGTTTAGGCCGCAGTGACTAGGTAATAAAGTCAAAAATTGGGTATTTCAAACGTTAACCAGGGTCATAATGCGTCTATGTAGGAATAGAGGGATGGTAGACTGAGGTGCCAGAGATAGAAAGAGAAAAAGAAAGGATGGGAAAAAGGAAAAAGAAGAATATGAGTGCAATTGGCATACACAGTTCCAGCAAAGAGAAGAAGGGCCAGCGGCATCTATAATGGAGGGATTCCAGATATTAAGTGGCGTATCCAATGATTCATCTAGAGCAAAGGGTATCGTGAAAGAAGAACAAGTAAAGCCTACGGGAACAAATAATCACAAGGCGGGTTTTAAGGGTGATGGCCCGAAGATGATAAGTAAAAGTTTAATCCCGGTAGTTGCAGACCAGCAAAGCTGCAATCCGGCAGGAGATGAGAATAGGAATCAGCGTGTCAATTGAGCTGATTCACTCGCTGATCCTCAACATATACGACGGGAAGTCCCTCGCTAGCGTCTATCACAACGGTTCCATGGCCTGCGCTGCGATGTTCCTTCGAGTTCAGAGCGAAATAGGCAACATTGGCGTAAGGCAATCCTAACTCTTCAAGCGACGCTTCGATAATATGCTTCTGGTCCGGCAGCGCTATATTTGTTTCGTAGAAGGCACTTATTACCCATGGGTTGGTCTCCGGTATGAAATGATCCCGATATCGACAAAACAAAGCTCGGAATTCGGCCATTTTGGATTTCACATTCTTGTCGCCGGCATGGTAATCATTTGGGTCGATGTCTGGTATAGGACGAGGCGCTATGTGGGCAAGAATAGCTGCGGATGAGGAAGCAATAGCCACAGCCGAACAGCCATTAAGACCAGCGGTAGCCAGACTAATAATACCCTCATCATGAAATATGGTGAAGCGGACTTCGTTCATGTTGACAACAACAGTCGAGCCCAAGTCTTTTACCTGATCAAAGACCGGCACTGCCATCTTGAGACCACGATAAACTTAAAGCATTAAAATTTAGACACTGGGAAGCCGTTGACGTTTAAGGAAACGAAATGTTGGGAGACCAGCCCTCTCATATATGAGCGCCTGACGCGGGCGGCGGGCCGTTGTCCGTGCTGGTACATGCTGCTGCTCGCACCATCTGCGCCCTAAGCACGATAAATGGGCAGAACATGAGGGACATTTTCCAAGAACAAACATTGCAGAGATCCCAAATCTGTAGCACCAGCAAAAAGTGGAATGTTGCTAACAGTAAAGATTCATAGTGATTCGTTGGGCTCTCTAGATGAGCAGGGAAGAGGATGCGTTGTTCTTCGTATTCGCTGCACAAAGTGCACAAAAACGCGCCAATCAGCCTAAGGATAGACCCGGAGGAGTTCGCTTGAAAGACAAGTTCCAAGTAAGTAACGCCTGCGGGTTTTCATCTGAACTGCATAAAGGGCAGATGGAGAGTGACATCGATTCTCAAGGAATGCGAGCTTTGTGGTTCGACGTTGTGTTATGCTGCTTTCGCTCTAGTGTCTTGGCAAGTTGCGATGATATCACGTGGTTAAAAGCTTTCCTGCGAAGAATCTTTCACCCAAAAGGGCAACCAACAAGACAGCAAGCCTCTTCACACTCTGATGCACCCTCATGCGCGCCTGTTCAATTCCTGAAAGCAAATAAATAACCAGCCGAGTCTGGTTAAATAGGTCGTGTCTCGATGGGCAAGAAACGCAAGCGTGGAGATGGTATTGCAACCACTCCAGGAAACTCGAATGCATCCGCTACTTCGGTGAATAGTAGTAGTGGCTTTGGGGTTTCTGATACGCTGTCGATGCTTCGTGGCACATCTAAAGCAAAACACGCCGTCCCAGGTGGGACTGACTCCACTGAGGTAGCAACATCTCCCTCCTCTGAATGGCAGACAGTTGAACGGAGCTCCAAAAAGAGGAAGAGAATTGGAGACACGAAAACTAAATACCCGACTTTAACCTACGTTGAAGGTCGGTTGCAGTCATCTATCAGAATTGCAGATTTACAGGGTCTTCTATTGTATTGTTTTGCTGATGGTCTTGCACCACAGTGGATTTCAGTTAAGCATTCTGGCCATGTGAGAAAGGTTGCTGTGCTTATGGTTCCTGGACTGGAATTGGGAATGTTCGATGGTTCCATTCCCTTGCTCAAGGATACTAGCTCAGACATTCTCACCACCGACCCCGGTAATGACAATGAGGATAGCGACAAGAGCAAGACAAATGAGGATTTTGAACGGTGGAAGCGAGGAGCATCTCCAATCAAAGAAGACTCATCACGTCGGTTTAATCCCAAGGCCCTTAAAAAGGACAATCTTCCTGAGCCACTGCAGCCGATGGCGGACATGTTCCCCCATGTGTGGCCTGTAAAATCACCTGGGGATACCAAATATAACAAGATACATTCTCCGCTACAGGCAATACTATTGTCCGCCATGCCCAAATCTAAAGAGAACGGAAAGACCTCTGGCCCTAAACCGCTCAAAACCGAGTCAAGTTGGGCCCCCCAACGGACTCCTATTTCCAGTTTTTTGAGCACTGTTATTGATTTGAAGGAGAACGAATACGTCCTGCACCCTGCTTTGTTCGACGATGACAAAGAGAAGGAAGAAAATGATAGAATACGGAGATCCAACGGTCAATCCAACGACGATGGATGGGTGGACACTCGTGTGGATAAATATGCCCAAGGAGATGTACCACAAGCGGAAGTTCAACAGGGTAGCATTACTGCCGGACGGGATATCTACTCCCTTGATTGTGAAATGTGCGTGACGGAAGGAGGTCACTCCGAACTAACACGGATAAGTCTTATTTCATGGGATGGGCAGCCAGTCCTAGATGAACTTGTAAAACCAGCGCGACCAATCATAGATTACCTTACTCGCTTTTCTGGGATAACAAAAGAGAAATTAGACCCAGTCACAACAACTCTTGCTGATATTCAACAAAAGCTTCTGGAGATACTCACGCCACGCTCGATTTTAATTGGTCATTCTCTAAATTCTGATCTCACGGCCCTCAAGTTAACCCACCCTTTCATTGTCGACACTACGGTGATATATCCTCATCCTCGAGGCCCCCCGCTAAAGTCCAGTTTGAAATGGCTATCACAAAAATACATTGATCGAGAAATCCAAAAAGGCCAAGATGGTCACGATTCCATCGAGGACGCCAGAGCGGTCCTCGATCTTGTGAAGAAGAAATGCGAAAAGGGCGAGAAGTGGGGCTCGAGTGGTTCATCGAACGAGAGTATCTTCCAACGACTTTCCAGGGCATCCAAAAACCCTCGTGAGTCTACGGTAACTGGAGGTGGAAGGTCCGGGGCCGTCGTGGACTGGGGTAATCCAGAAAGGGGTTTCGGTGCCCAAGCCTCTGTCGCGCTGGGTTGCAACAGTGATGACGAAGTTGTCACATCTGTTAATCGAGCAGTAAACGGCGATGCTAATGGGGAACTTGTCCCTGGGGGAGGTGTCGATTTCACCTGGGCGCGGCTACGCGAACTTGAGATCCATCGCGGGTGGTGCAGCAGAATCCCCAACCGCGGTAACGACAACGCTTCCACACCCGTGGTTCCAGATGAGGAAGGCTCTGGTAACGCACCACAAGATATCGGATCAGCAGTAGCAAAAACAGTGTTACGCGTCAAAGAAATCTATGAGAGTTTGCCCCCGTGCACACTATTCGTCGTTTATTCAGGCACTGGAGATCCTCGAGAAGTATCTCGTCTACAGGCGATGCACAAGACATACATGGAGGAGTTTAAGAGCCGAAAGCCATGGAATGAACTGAGTATCAAATGGACGGACATAGAAGAACAAGCATTGAAGGGAGCATGCCAAAAAGCCCGAGAGGGGTGTGGATTTATGACTGTAAAATAAGATATTTTGGCTCTTTATATAATACCTCTAATTTCCGGCCTATGATGAGAATCAAATAATAATGGCCGTTGTGTCTGCAGTTGATCAATACAAGATATCACGTGAAATAAGCTATGTGAGACGCGGGCTTGACGCGTCGCGTAAAACTAATTCTCCTCGATCTCATCGCAAACGATCCTCGCAAACCAATGGCTAAAAACCACCACTCCGACCAATTCAACCCTCAAAAGAAGTAGATACATAAGATGAATCAGCCAGAGCAAATCCAAGCTACGACCGGTCCCAATGGCGGCCAACCAGCCCTCCCAACCACCCCACAACGCTCCAAATTTCAAGTCAGGAGTATTCGCGACTCGAAAAGTAGCGCGGAAAACGCTGCAGCCAGAGACCAGATCAAGGTGAATACAACAATACGCGATCTTGCGCAAACGGTTCGGCACCTCCAAAGCGAAGTAACTCGTCTATCATCGCTCTCGGCGTGGCGCGATGAATCAGCAGTACACCGCCAGGACAGTCTCGAGCTAGTCTCCATTGCTTTAAAGGAGGTCCAGACAAAATCAGGCGAGATAGAAAAGTTAACGCGCGAAAATGAGATACTTCGGGCAAGGGTTAAGCAGCTAGAAGATACCCACAGTATACTTTCAACACTTGGACCCGTTGTTGCTCGAGAGGGGAATAGAATACCAACACCACACCCATCGACCCGCGATGAACAAGAAACCGTTTTTGAAACCAGTGAAACCCCTAATTCGAATGGGAAGCGACCTCTCACTCGCCGTAGTTCAAGGGCCGCTGGCTTAATGGAGAGGACAACGTCTAATGCGCCTGCAGTGGCTCAGCTGGAGGCGCCTAAGACGCCGTCCATCAATCAGGTCCAGACATCGGTTCCAAAGAATTTATTAGAAGGCCAAGGAATAGATAATTCGGATACCGATGAACTTGCGCGATCTTGGAGCAGGCTAAGGGCCCAAAATAAGACCCCACCAGCAAAAGCTACAGAAGCAGATGCTAGGGTTCAGGAAACCCGTTCTACAACCAAAATACCACTTCAATCGGAGCCGAAGCGCAAACTCACAACGTATAAATCTAAGAGCCTACGCAAATCTTTTCCACCCTCTACCGCCTCGGCAACCCTGTTAGAACAGCAGGCCGCATCAAACAACACCAAACGTAAAGAAACCACCGACGACACAGCGCCGAATGCTAAAACTGCTGCTCCTAAGAAAAGGGGGAGACCGACAAAGGCGATGAAACCAACACCAAATCCAGCCGGGCCCGCTACGGAGAAGGCAAAGAACGAGGAACCTAATAAGCAGAGCACGCTAGAAAATAAAGCTCTAGACGGCCAGGAAAACCAGGAGCCTACACATGTCGCGGATGGTGATGAGGCCACCATCAAACAGCCGCATGTCGAGATTCCACCGGAGCAAGAAAGCTCAAAACCAAACGAGGATGATATTGCCGTGGAGGAAACTCCAGACCCTTCGGAAGACCAACCGCAGCGGGTTCCAATCGCACAAGAAGATAACCACAAGGAAGGAAACACAAGGTTAAGAAGGAGGTCGATGATAGCTGCCCGCGACCTCCTGGCACAACTTGCCATGCGAAGAGAAGAAGCTGAAGTTTTTGATAGCTGATTCTGCATATCTTCTACTGGATGTGACACGCAAATTTATGTCTCTCAATTGCGAAGAGGGGGGCCGTGAGAAAGGGGGCCGTGAGAAAGGGGGCCTGCGAATTGGATACGACTTCTAAAAAATCACCCCTAAATTTGCATGAGAATATTGGGATTATGTGGAAAGATCAGGAATACTCGCGTGCATATCAGATATTCATATAGATTATCATTGCAAGTTATCACTACTACAGCCCTGATCTCTTAGCTGCAGCGAATTGCAGATGACTATCCCATACAAAGAGGACATATGATGATGATGATGAATATAAGAACCTTGATTTCGGTTTCTAATCTAACTCTAAGAAATGAATGTCACATAGGCAGTAATCCTGTCTGTGACTGTAAGTGAGGTCGAGGATACCTCACGTGTAATCCTCCTCTTCCTCCTGAACCACACACATATTCCACAACAACCACGTCGAAGGACATCTGGGAGACGGAGGCGTGTACGGCCCAGCGATACCAATGGCGATGTGATATACGCCTAGACGAGATATAGTTACGACGACTCGTTTGACCGCTCTTGGTGCCTGAATGATACGATCAGTATCATATTCTCAGCATATGAAAGACAGTAACTTCAGAGCCATACCGACGGTGTGCCCACCTCCCAGCCAGCCACGGTGTAATGATTGCCCCAACGATGATGGCAACAGGTGTCAAGACATTCGCAATAGCAGACACAAGGGCGGGTTCAAGTTGAGCCATGATCTGGGTATGGCTTGCTGCAAGGTCGGAATTGTCAGTGAATACTGATGCCGGGTCACTGGGTTATGATGAATGATCGTACCAGATACCGGACTATAGGTTGGGTATTCAATTTAAGAGTCGAACTTGTGAGATGAAGAAGCTTGAAGACAAACTATGGAGCAGGTGGAATTTCGAGCATATAAGAGTCGTTGCGATCGATATATACTCCTCGACCAGAAGGGAGACGGCTCTATATTTATATATTCATGATTGAGCCACCGCAAGAGTTTGTTTCATCCTCTTCGCAGTGCATGTTAGGGGCCAGCTGCTCTATCTGCTTTGCCATTGTACACTTTTGTATGTGCTGAGTATTCCGCACTAAACGGCCTTCAGTGATGAGGGAAATGAAGCTTTACAGTGATCGCCAGCCAAAAGTGTAAGGCCAGAAATGGGCGGAAGGGGAATGGCACAGGTCTAGCCTTTACACCTTCACCGTTCAAAAGTGCTAGTCTACACTTTTGGCCCGCCATGCATGCAAGAACGCCACCGACCAGGGGTCCTTACACTTTTGGCCGGCTTTAGCTTACACTTTTGTCACCAGAAGGTGGCTTACACTTTTGTTTGTTCATCCGCCATATTATTGGTCTTCAGCTGTACCCTTGCTTATTTCTGCCAATGCCTCATCTTACACTTTTGTTCGAGGCTGGACACGAGAGATCGCATCAAAAATGATACCGGCCATATCGCCCGGTTCTTGCTTAGAATGCTGACTATATATTCTGGCCGTTTCCTTCGAGATGGACTGAGGCATGTCCATGGTTTTGTCGCTGACTTGAAAAAATTCCATGGATCTGCCTACGCGAGATGAGCGGTGGGAAGCGCTCAAACCGATCATTACAGACTTGTACTTGGAGAAGAGCCGCAAGCTATCTGAAATAGCTACTCAGTTGAACGAAACACACGGATTCAACGCCAGGTAGTTCCTTTCCCTATTTCTCTGCCCTCTGGTGGCACCCTTAATTGATCTCCGGCTGTTTGGTGGGGGTTCTTCGTGGGTGGAAGATTCAACCTAATCAATGAATTCTTCCTATCAGCCTCGATCAATATAAACACCGGATACATCGCTTATGGAAACTGAGAAAATCACTTCGAAGTTCCGAAAAAGATGCAATATGCAGCACGCTTCGCCGAACCGGGCGTAACGTGACGACTGTTAGATACCAAGGGAAGAGCGTGAATAGCAAGCTGCGGCGATATGTGAAGGATAGCCAGCGTAAACAGTCTATCAACAGAGTCGAACGCGATACCATAGAGAGCGGAAGCTCCGCCCTTCCTTCTACTCAAAGGTAGCTAATACCCCCCTATGCTTTTTAGAGACTATCTGGTAACATAATATTGTTCAAGGGACATCTTTCGATTTTCTTCCAATACGCCTTTTAAGATAGCTCGAATGGCAAAACCGGGTATAGACGTTGCACCAACCATACCGACGATGATATCCATTCAAGGAGAGATAAAAAAGGGCTCCGCGCCTCTTACCCTCACTTTGGACTCAGACCCATCATCCACATCGCTCTGGGAAGATCTCATGCCCAATAGCTTTATTGAGAGGTCTCGCATGCTACTTGACGGTAAATTTGAAGAACTGCAAGGATCGCTGAATGCTGATGAATCAAGGTCTGTTTACGACTAGATGTGAAGTCTGGGTTACCGGCTAAATTCTTGACAGGGCAATTACTACCTGGCTCCATCAATTCTGGCTCTTCTCATACAAAACAGCCAAGTATTGGGGACGTGGTCCGCACCTATGGACACCCGATCTTTTGTTGTTTGAACCTTTTCAGCGCCGGGAGAAATTTTTGCGAGGCCTTATGTCTTCTTCTCCGGGGTACCAGGATCCTGTGATGCAGCAAAATGCTTTTCATTCTGATACGGGCCCTCAGGCCCATGCCAATCCATCGACTGAAAACTGGGAGCCCTGGCCCGAATCGTGGGTGGAAACCCCATTCATGGATACCCTGCGGGCTGCACTTCAAACCAACGTTTTCAGCACAGTACCGCTGCAACAACTGCCTTTTTCCGTTCCAGAGGTCCTTGTTAGTCCCAACTACTCCCTATTCGCGGACTCCTTGAGCTTCGCCATCATGGCTGGCAATAATAGACTGGTGCACAATGTACTGAGATCTAGTGCAATGCGTGGCGCAGATATTTTGAGCCTTTTTCCCTTCCATCTTGCAGCAACCTACCTCGATGGCACGAAGGGCTGCTGTCAAACATTTCACACGCTCGTTTGTGAGATAGGCCCGCCGTACCTGAATCAATCGTTCGTTAACAATTTGGGCCACACAGTCCTTGATTGCCTCATGATTTCAATACTGAAGTCCCACACGGTGTCTTCTCCAGGGGAAGTTGACACGACATGGGCCCAAGAAGAGCTTTTCCCTGGGGCAGAGGTGGACCTTTGTGGGCGATGGGATGCTGACAGCGAGACTGTGCGAGATCCACTTAACGATAAACAAGGAGGTGCCCCTAGCCATTTGAAAAATCACTTTTGTCATACATCAGTTCAGACAATCTGCCACTGTATGAGAGAGTTGTTCATGTTGGAGCGGCCTCCTGATATCAATCACCTCAGCGGATTGTTTGCCAGACAATGTGCCGCATGTGGGCTCAACATGCGCATCCGGCCCTTACACACCTTGGTCCTGACAGCGGCTCATCTTAATTGTAACGGCAGCCAAGAAGAAATTTCTGGGATGATCGCCTGTGCTTTTTGCTTGCTTTCACATGGAGCAGACCCCCAGTTGAAGTCTACAATCTCAATCCCTGCCCTGCTTGGCCAAAACTCGTCCACAGTTTGTAGCCATGAAGATCTTACTCCAGGTGCACTGGCGCACCGGCTCACACCGACATTTGAAAGAAAATGGACCAAAGCATCAAAGGTCGGCTGGGAGATGTTCCAGAAAGTTCTCTATTACAGCATAGTGGAGGCTGAAGGTCGCTCCAGCACGATGGCTCGCGTGCAGCATGCGTTTGTAAAGACCCGTGCTCCTCATTTAAGACACACAAGCCTTTTCAACTCGACTCAAACTTGCGCTACGTCTTGGCAAAAAGGAGTTACCTCTCTTGCTCATGGGTATGGTGGCAACGTTAATGATCGCCACTACTGGGACAATCTTGAGCGCGCCGTTTTGAAGTCCGTAGAAGTAGGCGGAACAATTTCCTGTGGACACCTGGAGAGAAAACTACCAAGACCTCTCTGCTGGTGTAGAAGATTCGATGAGGATTTAGGGCTATGTGAAAAAGTCGAAAATGCCATGGCCGGAGAATCGAGTGATGATGTGGAAGACTGGAATAGGTTTTTTCGACTGTTTCGGTGACGACTAAAGAACAGTATCGTTGTATCATTAGTTCGATAAAAATCAATACATAGATCCATTAATCCTCTCGCCCAAGGAGACATGTCCTTGGAGAAATAGAGAGCGCCGTGTAATCTCCTCCCAGCCTTTGCAAGTGGCTTTGAAAATACAGTACCGTTCGACCCCATAGGCAAAGCACAACAGAGAAGATTGTCATGTTTCAATATCTGTTTGCCCAATCATCTGACTCCTATCGACCAATATCCCTGTTGGAAAGCAAGGTAGCCCGCACGCCCGTTAGTTAGCCTGTACCCAACTTTGACATTGGATAAATGCAGTCAACTTATAACATATTGCAATAAGTATTCCTCTGTTACTGACAATATCACTCGCCTGTAGCTCTCATTAGTTTTCCGCAGCAGTTACGTAGAACCAGCCTACACGATGTCCGGCATCGAAATTGCAAGCCTGCTCCTTGCTGTCCCTGGAATTGTACGCGAGCTGATGAAAAAGAGCGAATCGATCGACTTTTCAGCCGAGCTTTGGAACAGTTACAGCAGATGGGCGAATTGGCAAATATCGCGCTGAGCTCTGATTTTCTGGGGTTTCGAAAACGATCTGTGGCGTTGAGAGATCTAAAGGACAAACTCAATGATATCAAGGCTTCTATGGCTGAATTTCACCAACTCGTGATGAGTCTGCATACCATCGCGATATCAGAGCCGTTGCTACTACTTGAAGATCAAGATTTTGTCCTTATTGGAGCTGAGCAGGACAAAACCATGCTGAATGCCACTACATCTCTTGCTAGAGGTCGACTTTCCAGCACGCTTTCTGCTGATTGTCCAGGCGATGACGGCCTCTTCATTTTGGAAGCCAAAGTCTACACTGCATACAGTAAGAAATCGGTCAAAAAGGACTTGCGGGTTCTATCGCAGAAATTAGTGGCAACGAATCAAGCCAGTGGCATTCTTCCATTAGTAGGGTTTCGCGATAATCCATCAAGGAATGAATATCAGCTTGTGTTTCGTGCGTATAATGGTGGGAAATCTATCCAGACTCTTGACGCTGTGTTTCGCCGAGTACAGCCATCACTCAACTTTCGGATTCAGCTATGTAGTCAGCTTGCCGAAGCTGTTCTACAAACCCACAGACTGGGTCTTGTCCATAAGCATATCCGACCGGAGAATATCCTTGTATTTTCCACAATGGACGACCCCTTTCCCGCTACATTTCTGTCTGGCTGGCAATATGCTAGAAAAATCGACGGAGGAGTCACAAAGCTTGTCGGAGAAAATTTGTGGCAAAGGGCCATTTATCAGCATCCAGAACGCCAGAGCGAGCATGTGGAAGCTGAATACTGCATGGGCCATGACATTTATAGCTTAGGAGTCTGCATGCTGGAGATACTTACTTGGAGTCCTCTCATTATCACTACTTGTGAAAGTGGTTCACAAGAGCCTTCAATCTGCCAGTCTTATAGAGATATCTTTGACCAGTTTGGTTCAAGATCGGGAGCAGAGGAAGAGCAACCTGACGTAGAGCTGTATGTCCAGGAGCCTGAATTGGTTCAGCGCACGCTTCTCCACATGACTGAGACTCTGATCCCAGTGGCAGCTGGGGCTAGGATGAGAGACCTTGTGTCTCAATGCCTAACCTGCTTGGATGGAGAGGTGAACTCTGGGGAGTTTAAGATTTCCCAGGAGCGAGAGAGTAAAGATGTTGCTGTGGGTTTCGTTGACACTGTCTTGAGAGATATCCGTCGAGTTATGAGTGCCATTTGACAGCCATCTCCATGCCTTTCATGACCTTCTATAACCATGAAAAGTAGTCCTATATTCAAACATGTACAGCCGTCAATGAGGTTAAGCTAAGGCATCTTTTTTCTATCGTAGTAGTCTGCCCGCCTCCTGTATTTATCAGCGATCTCCGAGTCCGCTCCATGCTCGAGTAGTAACGCCGCCATGTCCTGCCTGTCTTCTTGGATGGCTAGGTGCAATGATGTCCAACCTGAATTTTCCCATTTCTTGTTTATGCCGATACCTTTTCCAACGGCGAGCAAGCGTTTGAACTTGTCTTGACGATTCAATAGGACTGAAAGGTGAAGTGAGTCGGAATACTTGTCGAAGTCTTCTCCTGCACCGTCATCACACAGCAATTTCAATCGCCCAAGAATCTTCTGTCTTCGCGATCGGATTCCATCGCCAAAGGCTGCATCTTCATCGAGCCCAGCTGCAATCTCCAACAAGGACTGCAAGACATAGCCTCCAGGACCTGAACCGAGTAGCCTGTCTAAAGAGGCACTCATTCCTTTCTCGTGTTCTGGAACATGTTCCCGCGCAGTCTCAAGGATGAAGAGGCTACTCGGTCGTGCGGACATGTCTGCCGATTCGCACCTGTCAAGCAGATTTCGGAGTTCAACTTGTGGTTCAGATTCCTTGTGCAGGTCATCAATGGATACTTCAAGCCAGAATTAGCGAGAACTATATGGTGTGTTACAGTAAATGGCCCCTACCAGCTAACGAGTAGATGTCTCCTTTTATTGTCCAGCCCTGCCGGCGCCTTACTTCCTGTAAAGTGTTAGATACCCAAGCCCGAGCCTAATGATGCGTTGGCAACTCACTGGTGGAGAGTAATCTAAAGTACCGATTTTTCTCGTCTGTTTATTTTCGCCTATAACAGCTTTCACCAGCCCCAAATCGCAAAGTTTAACGATGGTTCTTCCGTTTTCCCCAGTTTTTAAGACAACTATTATTGATTCAGTCACTACTTATCATTCATGGCTGTGCTTTTGGGGGGTTCCACCTACCGTTTGCTGGCTTGATATCTCGATGAATGACAGGTTCCCAGTATTTTGCGAAAGAGAAAGTGCCATGTGTCTTTATCGACAACCCATGATGCAAGTATGCCATTGCAGCAGCTAGCTGGAACATAATGGACCAGACTTCGTTTTCTCGCAAAGGAACTGGGTCGTTTAAATCTGTGCGAGAAGGACCATCGGAATCGTCATCACTATCCGGGTTGTATACGTGCCGGCTCTGTAGATCCCCCCCTTCACAAAATTCCATGTACAAAGCCGCTGTCTGTTGGTCTATGTCTTCATTATACCCAAGATATGACACAATGAAAGGATGGTTCAGTTTTTGGAGGATTCTGTGTTCCCGTAAAAGATACCTTCTGACCTTAAGTTCTGGAGATGATTGACCCCAAGTAAACATCTTGCGGAAAATCAACTTTTTCACGTCAACATCGCTCATATGGGTGAATAATTAAGACATACCTGCGGATTTATTTGTCCATGTCGACTTCTCAAAACTGTGCAGTGTGCTTGAACTCCCTGCTTGACTATCGCCGTCTCATCGAGCTCGTACACCGACAAATTCAAACGCTTTTTTGACCATGCTAGCTCGGAAGGGGTCTCGCCGCAGTTATCTTTGATATCAAGATTCGCCCCTGATTCTATTAAGAGTTCTTGAACAGCCTGGTGATCGTTCCTGATAGATTCATGAAGTGCTGTTGAGCCTCTCCTATCGACTGAGTCGATATCAGCCCCAGCTTTAAGTAAACACTCCGCAATTATCTCATAACCACTTATTGCAGCCAAATGTAGTGACGTCTGACCACACTCATCTTTTGAGTCGACATTGGCCTGTGCCTCAAGCAGCAGCTTAACGACAGCCTCGTGTCCATTCGCAGAGGCTCTTGACAAAGGTGTCCAGCCATTCTTATCTCTGGAATTAACATCGGCCTTACATAGCTCAAGCAACAACTTCACAACACCCTCATGCCCTTGTTCGGCGGCATACGCTAACGGCGTCCGATCGTAGCTATCCTTCAAACTCGGATCATGCTGCTGCCAGAGGAGGGTACTGACTACTTTAGATACTCCGAAATATGCGGCTAAGTGCAGCCCAGTCATTCGCCTTGGAATTTTCTGGCAATCCCGAATATTCGACGAGGGCCGATTGATAGCCATGAGCGCTTGAACCGAAGCGTCTACTTTTGCCTTGGACAGGAAAAAGCATCGAATTCTCCAGCTTGATGATGAAGCCTCGCGAGCATGGTGTCCCCAGTTGTGCGCGGCATAGTCGTAAAGTGGATTTAACAGCAGGCGGTCTTCAAACTCCTCGTCCGTCAGACAAAGCCCGCTCCGAAAGGTGCTCAATGAAAGATATGCGACACAGGTATCTGCCATGCTTAGGTTTGCATGAGGAAACCATTTCTCCATCCTTCGCTCCAAGGATTCTTGCAGAGTGTTATGAGCCAAACGGATTGTATTGCTCTGCACGTCGACTGTAACCAATCCATCACACGCAGAAACTATGTCTTGAATTTGTAGGAGATTTTCTCTGTCAAGCTCGTGACTGTCCACCTTCACCGCAAGTGCATGTTGAAGTTCTGACGTGGTCAATGGTTTCTTCGCGTAGGTAACCCAGAATAAGACTTGCTTGGCAAGGTCCCTTGAATCTGGTATCTGACTTATATTTTCTTCCTGATACGCTTGGCTGTACACACCAGACCAACTTCCAACCCCGGCCAAATCAGCCCGGGTAGTGTCGCGCGCTCGTCCTTCCTAAAAGTATTGGACGTAGAGCCGCGCAAAGAGGAATCTAGTAAAGTTAGCACCAGCCGATCCGCACGCAAGAGTTCACATACATCCCACCCGCGGCTTCGACGAATAAAGCCCTCAGCTTAGCTTGTGATTCTGGGCTGCGAACCTCATTAATCGGCAGGTTGTACAACTGGGCGTCCACATATCTCTCCATATCTGCTGTGCTGGCACAAATCTCTATTGAGGTGCACTCTTTAAAATTATCTGCGATGTCAGGATCGAACCTCGAAGTCGTGAAGAGATTTGCCCCACACGTTGCCTGGAGGGAGAATATCTCTGACAGGAATATCGTCCGGTGTCCATGCGACGCTTGGATTTCATTAATTCCGTCAACAGCAATGAAGATTTGTGAATACATAACAGCCACAGAATGAAGGACGCTCGAGATTTCCTCTAAACACGGTCTTGTCTGTTTATACTTGTGTCGGTCATAGAGACCCTTCACAGGCTCTGGTAGAGAAGACAGCCCCTGACTCAGCTGCTTCAAGAGGCTTGCAAGTAAGTCTTCATTGTTCTGTCCATTTCGTGACCAGGTATTACAATAAAGGTACGCGATGCCAATGCCGTGATCTTTCAGAAACCGCATATTAAGGTCGTCGATGACAATGCTGGTGAGGATAGTCTTCCCCCCTCCGGGAAGTCCTGGGCAGAACATCGTCTGCTTGCTGGACTTCAGCCACGCCTGGTATTCTGGAGAGTCTAGAAACCACTGGCCAGTTCCTGGAAATCGTCTCTGCAGGTAGACGGATTGCAGAGCAGCGTAGTCGACTTCAGTGAGCCAGCTATGTATCCTGTAACTTTCATCCTCACTTAGTGTACGGATTGGTCTATTAACCTCCTGGGCGGTAGCTATAATTACGTGAAATCAGTATTTATTGGCAGAACGCCTCAACCTTGGACTGACCAGATAGAATATCGCTGAGCCTCCTTTCAGAGCCAACCGTGCTCGGAGAGATTCGATGGAGAAGATCCCTCGTATATGCAGCTGCTGCCATTGCCGCATACCCTTGCCATTCCTTGTTATCGTGGGAGTCTGAGTAGTCAGATATCCCACAAATGGCCAGACAGGGAAATTTATCCATCAAACCCGCTCCTTTCATGCCAAAACACAAAACATCGTTTCCAGCAGCAAGCGTATCTCGAAGCGCGGTGTTTTTCATCAGCTGGTTTGAAAACGCAATAAGACCATAGTGAATTGCAGGATTATCTTCATGTTCTGTCCGTTTCGAGCGCAATATCAGATTTGATGCATCATCAACACAGACTGCTGCAGTTGTGCAGCTTGAGTCATGAGTAGCTTCAGCTTTAAAAGCTTGTCAGCACCTGGGTTTGGTCGCAGATATTCCTTCCTTAGGTTTGGATTACGCCTAAGAAT
The DNA here is from genome assembly GCA_030789285.1 of Arthroderma sp. MBC 929. NCBI lineage: Eukaryota > Fungi > Ascomycota > Eurotiomycetes > Onygenales > Arthrodermataceae > Arthroderma > Arthroderma sp. MBC 929. The sequence continues at coordinate 11,859 of JARJUX010000008.1, read as the reverse complement.
TGCTTCGATGGTATATTCAAGCTGATGTCCCTCCCTCTCGTACTGAGCCCTGAGCCCATCCACGGCTGTCCTGAGGAGTGACGGTGTGGGATTTGACCATGTTCGTCGAAAGGCTCCACCCCGAACTGTCTTGGCAAAATCATACCAGATCACTCCACTCCTCCCGTCACGGGGTTCACTCACCACAATATCCCCCAGGCGAATATCATGGTCCCGGCTTGGAGCACCGCCGCCGATACCGACCATTACTTTTATCCTGATGTTGGGAAAGCTACGCAGCATGTTCATTACCACACTAGCTGCGGAAACTGCTCCGTATTCGCCGTCTGGTAACGTGGCAATGGCGACGCTGTGTTTCCCAATCCTGCCAAGTGTGTAGTGGTTGCTATCATTCTTCGATATATGCTCTGGTACTTCGTGCTCTTCATCAATGAACATCTTCGCAGCTACATATTCCATCCGCATGCCGCATATCCAACCCACGGTGTAATCATTAGGATTCGACATCCTTGTGGAGCAATATGAGCGTAGGTTTGGGGGTCTCTAGTAGGTTGTTGCCAAAAGGCCTCTGCGAAGCCCAACTCCGGTCTAAGCTCGATTATGATGAAAAGAAGAATGCAGAGAAGACCCCCGCAAAGAACTTATGGAGTGAAAAGTATGAACTTAAATTACCTGCCCTTGGTTCTCTGGGGTGAATGTCACGCATCAACAGCAGCCCTTTGGTCGAGGGTGGTGGGATGCGGGGAGTTGACAGCACGTGAAAATAGGACATGCAGAGTACATTCCCATTCTTGAATGCTAGGGTGATATGCAGGCTAGCTGTGTCCATGTAGCCAAGACAGGATCATGGACGATACATGAATACATATTTGAACGTGAGGTTTCTCGACGCAAGATGCCTAGGTAGCTATGCTTCGAACAACTGGAACAAGCTTCTCAGGTCGCTGCCAAACTAGCTGTTTGGAGGAAGCCTGTGCTAGGAGGGATAGCTAGTACAGCGGTAGCTAGACCGAGGGCCTTGACGACTGCGGCATCTGCGTGGGCGCAGATATTCAACGATGTGAAGCAGCGGACACGCGACGATTTATGCAGATCAAACTCCGGCGTTGTCTCAACTGTAGGCCAGTAGAGTGGACAAGTGCTGTGGTTGACATGTGAGGAGGCAGGAGTCGCTAATTCTTGATTGCGGAGGATATATCTAGATCTTAACTTTGGTGGTCATTGACCAGTCTATTTATTCTTGGTGCTACGGTTATGCCTAAATTGCTCTCCAGATCGCGGGGAATTGACACTGTCGACCGCTATCAAGGCACCGGCTCGTGACTTTTGGTGGGCATTACTGCCTCTGTAGGTAGTTGGGCCCAACTCTCAGCGATGCAAATACAAAGTTATAACCCTCACCCTCTTTTTAGCCTGAAGGGGGTCTCCAATGGTGCAAACAGTACTAGCCTAGACAATAGTCAACAGCCGCAAAAGGCCCTCATTGCGGCACAGAAATGAATCGCCAGCTTCATGAGCGAACGCCATACAGGCATTGCATTTGACAACTTCCACACCCTGGTGAAAGCTGCCGCAGATGGCGGGCTAGCATAAGGATCACCACTGTCCTCTAACTGTTTGCATCCTTTAATGTCGACCTTGTTGGTCAGCCTGTTGGTTACTATGGAGGCGCCTCAGCATTCACCGATGAGCAGATCGGCTGAGGTTAGCGTAGTTAGGATCCAGTCAAAGGACATTCCTAGCATTGAGGAATGTGCGTGGCACACCAGATCTAGCCCCACGGTCGAGAAAACCGAGTTTATACACCTCGCCAGGGAGAAAATAAAACAGATGGAAAGTCGCATTGTCGTGAATGATCTGATTAGCCAGCCTTCAGCCGTAGCCAAGCTACTAGGAGTGATGCTTGACCAGAAGCTTTAGTGGAAAGACTACATTCAGCAGCCTATAGCTGCTAAACAAGCAAAACGTGTGTTGCGTTGTGTAGACCGAGACGGCTTTAGCTAGCTTGTGTGACGCCAGTGGTAGATCACGCGCCAACAGTCTGGCATGCCGCATTGTCGGCATTCATAGCAGTGGCGACCACAATGCTGAAACTCCGAGTATTTCCTCCTATACATCGTATATCCAGAGCGGGAATACCTCCCCGGCTTGAGATCCTTAGACGGTCCTCTGATGGCATCGAGTCATGATGAAGTAAAATTTGATCCACGTGGGTATAATGGTTATTGTTTCTGAGGAGATCGCCCAATGGTCTTAAACAGAATGTTGAGGGTAATCCTCTCCAATTGATCATTCGCCTCTTGTAGTTATCCCATCAAAACTTGGCCAGAATATCCTTTGAAAAGAGCGAGCAAGCGTCGCTGACTCGATAGATCGGACGAAGGTGAGCGCTACGCCACCATACCCACATAGTTCACGATCGCGGCAAAACTGTACCAGCGATACCGTTTTGGGTAAGTTTTAAGTCCTCAACGCTCAACAATTCCCCAGAATTCTTTCTCATGATTCCACGTGGCACGATTAGCCCGTATCACGATATCATTAAGAATGAGCAAGCTAAAGGGTATGGAAGGCTAATTTAACAGGAGCTTAATTTGGCGGTAAGGTCCATGATATACTGACCTGAGGTCAAATTGCACATGGGTCTGCTTTACCTCAGACGACGGACAAGGCCAGGTAAAGTGTTGAGAAATGCCTGTCGACAAATACAGACACCAACGTCCGAGCCAGGAGATATTTTGCTGACCGCCAACAGCATGACCTGAAGGTGGATCCAGGCTAATTTTTTCCTACTCGAACTTGATTTGAGCGTCATAATAAGGTTGACACCGTGGTAACTATTGGATGGAACAAAGCAGCCAGAGGAACAGTACATCCGGTTCCTGGATGGCAAAAAATGACCCTGACGCAGGATCCGTGCCACCAACAGCTGACTCGCATTTTTTGATAGAACGGCGATGTCTTCTGCACGCAGGTACAGATGGGGTCAGAGCCACTTCAGCGATTGGTATCTCCATAAAAAATTCAGGTTGTGGCTGAAACTTCAAGCGGAACAGAAAACGTGCGACCCCCAAAAACCTCAACCGTCAGGCTCCATCGTACGAAGGCAAATGAGATAATTGATGGAGAAAAAAAAAGGAGAAAGAGAAACGAAAGAGGAAAACCTGGAAAAAAAATAAAGGTCGGATAAACGGGGCAGTTGAAACGGAAACGAACGATTTGCGAATACGAAAGTCAAATTCACACATGGATGGATCAAAGAGATTGATGATAATACTCCATCTGGACAGAATCTCCATATATGGAAAATTCCATGTCGGTGAGATGCAAGTCATGATTAATCGACATCTGGCAATGGGGGTTGTTGGATTCCAAATATCCTTAGCGCTACACGCGCACTCTTACACTATATTCCATTGAAGCTGAGGATGTGCATGAAGTATGGAGAATGCGTAGGACATGGTGAAATTAAAAAGCCTGATGCTGTGTAACTTGTGGAAACAGGTGGTAGGACACACCACACCTCCATACATTATGTTGATTGATCTTAAAGCACGCTGTCGTGTAACTTGCCCTTCGGAGAGACATGCATATGCAATGCAGTCAGCAAATCGCACACACACCCAAAAAGAAGCAGAAAAAACAAATTCTGAGCAATTGACTTCGTTGTTTTTCAACTTTGCAGCTTTTCTCTCTTAACTGACGTTACTCTGCCCTTCACGGTTCAAACTTCTCTTACGGATCCATCCAGGTGAAACACCGACGAGATGAAAAAGTGGCGAAAAAGAAAGGGTCGCAAAAAAAAAAAAAAAAAAAGAAATCGGCTATTATGATCTCATAACTTTTCATAGGGAGATGCATTTTTCATGTATGGAAAATCCGGCTCCACTCTGTTCTTACTCGTCTCCCGGTTTCATCGAGCCGCACGCAGCCACATCCTGTCAAGCAGAAAAGGGACAACAGAGAAGTAATGGCATGCATACAGAAGGCGATCCGATGCACGAGGATGGAATCGGGGGTTTTGCTCCGTCTGTACCTATCTCCCTCCCTCTCTCCCCTCCTCCGTGCAACCCCGACATCGTCTGAGCGAGCAGAAGCGAGAAGAAAGCCACCTGATCTGACGCATGCGGCTCATGGCCAGCAGAAGAGTAAAAGACATGCATATACGAGTGAATAATTATAGCTGACGAGCGGTTATCAAGGGCCTGAATTCAGGGTTGACCAATGACCATGCTGAGGAGGCATTGGGATCTCAGCAGAAAAAACAGAGAGGAAATCCCGACACGTTGGGTTTCGATAGATACAAAGGTACGACTGGTGTGTAACGGGGGGTACCGGCTTCCCCCCTTTTTACGTACAGAGGAAACAGGGCCAATAGGATGTAGGCGTGCAGGCGTGCTGATGGAGGTGTTCCAAGGGTGTTACATATGTAAGGTTCCCCCTGCATGAAACGCTTTTGTTTTTTGATGGATGCCTCGTGACGAGGGAAAAAAAAAGGGGGGGAGAGAAGAAGAAGAAGATTGAATTCTCGATGTTTCTGTGGATTGTGGCGTGTCGCAGAAACGAACAAGCTGTCTTTATCATTCTCCATCCCAACATCAAGCATTCCCTGGCTCTTTTGAAAAAGGGGGCATCCAACAACCCCGAAAGGGGAAGAAAAACGTGCAGTTCATGTGACGTATATCGTCAGGGAGACGCGCCAAGCCAAAAAGAAGCAAAAAACCCCTGAGAATTCCACTTCTTTGCCTCTTTCGGTCTAGCGTGCTTCCCGTTCTTTTGGGGCTTTAGCGTGGCTTGGACGGGCGCTAGCGCTTTTCCGTCAGCTTGAGTCATCGCCCATGTTAATTTCACTGTTCGACTCAGGTGGAGTCGTGCTTGTTTTTTTTTTTTTTTTCTTGGATCGGAGCCCTATGAAGGAGTTGGTTTTTTTGTTTTTTTTTCTCTGACTTTGTAACTGAGCGAATGGGGCTGGCGGAGAAAGTATAAAAATTGTAAAAAAAAAAAGTAATATCATGGGTACCTAATTCTGATGCAAGCTCATCTATATATACCTCCCCTAGGGTCCTGCAACATTCATCCATTCTTCAACTTTCCATCTTCAAACATTTGGCATATAAATCTGATACTCCTCCAGGCTCAATCCAATATCTATCTCTAGCAACGGCTACTCTAAAGCTCCTTCATACATCTCAAACTCTTCTCAACCAACACAATGCCTGCCTACACTCAATATCCTCCTTGCCCGGGTCCTCCTCCCAAGGGTCCTCTGCCGCCTCTGCCAAAGTAAAGCAAAACACACGCTTCTTACACGAATGACGCCTTTCTTTACTCTACTGGAAACGAACCCAATGGCAGCAGGCTGCTATACATCCACAAAAACGCTCACCATGCAACCATTGTCACCATTACTACTGCTACCGCGCTCTGCATTTTGATTTTAATTTGAACGAGATACCCTCCTATACTTTTCGACGCTTTGTTTAATTATTTATTTATTTCGACTTTTTTCGACACTTGCACTTCTTCAAAATTTGAAGCCTGCTCCCCTCCAGCTGGAACGGACACCCGAGTTACCACCGATGGCCCAGCCTGGATTCGATCTTGGGATTACTCGCTTTGCGGGACCAGCTCCTCAGCCTTCCCACCTGCCCCTCAACGCCCATTTACGGGCCAACTGCGTGAAGCGAGTCTGTTACACGGCATGGATAAACATCCTTATCTCGGGCACGGTTCTCGACACACATCCTTGACGACAGGGCTCTAGCCATGCTCGGCTAGGCGGCGAGAGCGAAGGGGAGGGCAATGCTTCCAATTTTTTTTTTTACTACTTCTAATTTTGTCTTCGGGTATTATTCCCATCTGTGTCCTGAAAGGGCGGTTTATTTATTTATTTTCTTTTTTTTCTCTCTTCTTCTCTTTCGATCATGTTTTTTACCCCTGAGATGCCGAGACAGTCGGTGACAGGCCACCTATTATTATGTTTTAACTATTTATATTATTTACTCTCGCAAGGTTAAAAGGAAGAAATAAAGCTTGCCATGAGGTCATCTGACCCAATATTTTTTTATCCCTGCTTCAACTTCATCCGCTTGAGCCCCGCAGCAGACTTGTCCTTAATCTCGGATTTGTGCTTCTGTCTGACACCATACAGACTTCCACAATTACTAACAATAATATAGGCTTGGATTATTCGGTTATATTCGTGATTGTGTTACGGCTCCGAAGGGTCTATCATACCATATCAGTCACTGATGGCCCATCACCTCTGCCACGTTCCAGACACCACCAGCATTTCAATGTCATGAACGTGGCCTGATGTAAGAGCAAGCGGGATCGTCGTCTCCCAGCTGAAGGCATCCTAGCACATAGTACAGACTGTATATGTATGGTGGAAGCCAGGGCTGGAGATATCAAAAACCTGTCCTCTCTCTACCAGCCCGTCCCCCTCTTTCCCCGCACCAACATCCTCATTCACCCAAGCTCGTTGTCGCGTTTCACCGCTCGGAGGATACATCTATATACATAGTATACAACGAAGTAGTACATCGTGATCGACCACCGTATTGAGTCATAGTCCGGAAGTATTTCACCAGCATGCTCGGCCGTATCGACAGATACATATATACATCCATAGATAGGATCCTGCCGGATGTCATTCAGCCTCCTCCATCGCCTTCATCCTTCGTATCACGACTCAGCTTACAGTCAACTGACCTTCTGCAAATCCGGGCTGGATGTCGTGCAGTACGCGGCCCGTGCCCGTCGCCATAGAGGATGTTCATCTCGCTTCACTCTTTCTTGTTCTCAGTTCACGTATCCTGCCACGTTTCTACCCCGTATGCATGTACGGAGCTTATACGATGGAAATCGCGTACACACCAACCAACAAGCTGGAGTACTAAAATAGCTTGAAAAAAAAGTCGAGCGAAATGTCCACCCTTTCTCCCTCACACCCTCATTTTACCCCTCTTTTAACCAAGGCAGACACCTCATGGGTCCAGCTCCGAGTACGCCCAGGAGCTTCCCTGCACCCAAGACTACACCTGCAGCTGGATATTTGGCATTTTCCACAATGTTTCGAGACAGGCTCAAGGTCGAGGGACATCTGGAAATATGGACAGACAAGAAATTTCCCAAACTTGGAAACGGGACGGGACGGGATGCCGTGCTTCGGCAGTCGATTCTCGCGTGGCGCGGCTCGTCCCTTTTCCGCCTTCGCCTTTTCCATCCTTTTCCCAGCTTTCTGACCGGATTTGGGCTTGGGGCTAACACTATTCCTGCAGAAAGACCACGCCATGTTAGCGTCAGCACCAACCAATGTAGTTATCATTGCTTTTTTCTCTCCCTCTCCCTCTCAAAAAGCGATCTATTAGCTCGTCCCTCCCCCTCGGCAACCCCCGTATGCACAGATCTCGATCATCAGCCTAATTTCCATCCACCGCCTTTTTCTTTTTTCGACCTATCCAACTTTTTTTCATGATCCTTCTCCAGCATCTCCTGTACCCCTGGTTTTTCACCGAGCATAGTGGAGCGATGTGTGCTAGTCCAGTTCTATGCGTACAGATACGATGGCCCATCGCAATCCCCTTCAAGAATCGACTCCAGAGAGATTTCGTAGTTCCTCCACATCACGCGCGCCTCGCGCCGCACGCTTACATTACCCCAATTCGGAAATGCCGCGGTCCACATAAAATATGCGTCACGTGATGAATAGCTCGGAACGGATAATTGGATCTCCGTGAAGCCAGGGTTGTGGATGCAGACGACAGCTGAGCTAACCCAGGGTCCAGTTCTTCAGACCAGTGACGAATTTTCATCCAAGCTTGACGATTAAAGATAGCATGTTGGAGCTACATATCTGGGGTCCCGCGTTCGGGCTGCCCTCGATTGATCCACAATGCTTAGCGACTATTGCGTATTTTGCGCTTGCGCTGGGTAATAATAATGGACGCGATGGGAGCGGGAACACTGGGGAAGAATGGGTTTTGATTGCTGATAGTGATCCGTCAGCTGTGCCTACTAGTACGTTTTATCACTTTCTTCACGGCTTGAGAAGGAGGACTGAGGCTAATGGGAGAAAAGATGAATTGCCGGCTCTATGGACGGGGTCGAGGTGGATAAGTCGCTTTAACAACATTGTTGATTTCCTCGTGCAGTGTAATTCTGAATGGGACTTGGATCGGTGGATGAACCGGATGGAGCATGCGGACTGTACTGCGTGAGTTTCTATGGCTGGGTCGAAAATGATTTTGTATTCTTGCTAACGTTTTTCTGATATTGTATAGATACTCGTCCTTCACCGAATCCAAAGCTCAGCCTCTACTTGATCTATCTCTTTACGTCTCCAGCGAAAACTACAACGCGGTAACTAGACCTGCATACGCGCCTATCCTACAATGGCCAAACCAATGGATATTACCCCCCAAGATACGAGCGGCGGCGAAGACACGAGCCGAGCATCTTGGCCTCTCATCGATAGACCTCGATGTCGAAGAGGAAAGGAGGCAGGATCAGGAAACGCAGGAAGGAAGACAACTACCTACCGCCTCTAGCCAGATACCACACAGCTTAATCAAGAGGCCTCGCGAGACGGTCAGTGGACTGTTGAGCAAGACGGCTCAGCAAAGCAGAATCCGACTGGAAGCGGTAACGGAGGAGTTTGCAGGCCTGTTAGAAGAATTGCTGGAGAAGCGGCGAAGTGGAGGCGGTTATTTACTATCGAACGAGTCACCTTCTAGCCTAGATTGTTTGGCGATTGGGTACTTGGCACTAGCGGTTACTCCCGAGGTACCGTTTGCTTGGCTGCGGGAATGTATAGGAGAAAAAGCACCGCGGCTAGCAGCGTATGCTGGGCGGCTGGGAGCTCAATGCTTTCCCGGCGGCAGTGTTGATGTGGAAACGGCCCTGTCGGGTAAAGCGGGAGGACTACCCTGGCAGGCACGAGAACAGATTAGCTTAGCGGGAATTGGACTACGGGCTGTTGAAGGGGTACTGGACTCCATGCCAGTGGTGGGCGAAATCCGAGCAAGCCGGAGGCTACAAAAGTTCGGCCGCGATGTGACGGAGGAAAGCGATCAGCAAGTTGTGTTGGAAGTGGCCCAGATGCGGAGACACGAGATGTACATGTCGGTAGCGATGGTGCTGGGTGGAATTGGCATGCTGGCAGGATATCTTCTGTCGGCGGGCATCTTGCGACTGCGCATGCAAGACGGTGAAGAGGAAGAAGAAGAAGCAGACGAAGGAGAGAGTCACGGGACTTATGGCGAGGCTGGTGCAATACTTGCAAACTTCCGCGGATGACTAAGCGACGTCATATCCCGCTTGGCGTTTCTTGGCGCGCTGCCCCGCCGTCAGCAGGCTCCCATTGGTCGAAAACCGCCGTTAGTCAGCAACTGCTTGCCCGCAAGGTCCTCAATTGGAAAAAAACACACAGACGCCGCCCCGAAGGTCCTCGCCGGTCTTCCTTCCTCTCTATTATTATTATTTCCTTCTTCTCTCCTTCTCCTTCTCTCTTTCTACATCACCATCTTCCCGACCTGCTCTCTTCTGTATATACCAATTGCCCTTTAACATCTATCTATACAAGCAAAACAACAGCGTTGCTTCATCTGACTTGTTGCCCGCTTTCTCTTCTTCTTCGGCTGCTACTCCCTCAAACACACACACCCCTCCTTCGGGCCTTCGGGACGCCAACAAAGCTTGTCATTCTATTCGCCAGTTCAGACTCAAATATTAACCGCACTTTGGCTTCAATTGGTGGCTTGCTTTACGTTGTGTGACGTTCCCGCGTTTCTCCACATCCGGTCACTGCGTCGCATCGTCACCTAAAAAAGGAAATCAGAAACGGCCTTTCCCCGCCCTCACTGCGGAGGCTGGAGCGATTGCAGTTTCACCCAGTTACATACCTCCCCCCTCTTGCTCAGGAATCACCTATATATGCTTGGGACTCAGCTCATTTCTATCAACACTCGTCGATTTTCCTCATCGGCGTTGTGTTGTGTAACGCCTATCCCGGAGAACTGTACCTCGTATATATCATACCCCTACTATGGATCAAATATTGACAACCATTCTCCGTCCACGCGGTGGCGGACACTCCGATGAATCTGCCTCTACAGTCTGTGAATCGGGGAACGAGTATGACGGCCACATGGACCTCCGTATCTCCGCCATATTTGTCATTCTAGTCGGCTCCTCCCTCGGTGCTCTATTCCCGATATGGGCTCGAAGGGACCCTGAATCTAATCGCAAACACAGTGTTCCATCCTGGGTGTTCTTTTTTGCAAAGTTCTTCGGCTCAGGTGTCATCATTGCTACGTCTTTTATCCACCTTTTGGCTCCAGCCCATGAGGCTCTTGGCAACCCTTGTCTAGATGGACCTATCACAGAGTACCCCTGGGTTGAAGGGATAATACTGATGACCATCATTGTTCTCTTCTTCGTCGAGCTCATGGTCGTGCGATATGCTCGTTTTGGGGATGGACATCACGACGAAGCCCATGCCGATTCTACTTCCAACATTCACGACCATGATAATTCCAATACAGATGCCAGCAGTTCAGATATCCCAGAAAAGGAAATCCATAGTCAAAGCCAAAATCTTGACGTCGACCTTGAAGCTAGAGCCGCCTCGAATCACTCCATCTCTCACATCCACGGGGTAAACCACCTCAACCATTCCCACGACCACCCATCCGACAATGCCTCCAACCCTGTCGACAGCTCCCATGCAACTACATTCGAAGACTACTCCGCCCAGCTCACTTCCGTCTTCATTCTTGAATTTGGCATAATCTTCCATTCGGTCTTCATCGGTCTTACTCTTGCCGTGGCCGGAGCCGAGTTCACAACTCTCTACATCGTTCTTGTATTCCACCAAACATTTGAGGGCCTAGGCCTGGGTGCCCGCCTCGCCACCATCCCATGGCCCAGATCTAAACGCCTCACCCCTTACTGGTTAGCGATAGGTTACGGTCTTTCAACCCCCATCGCCATCGCGGTAGGCCTGGGTGTCCGCAACTCATATCCACCCGGTGGCCGTGCCACGTTGATTGTCAACGGGATTTTCGATTCGATATCGGCGGGGATCTTGATCTACACCTCTCTCGTGGAGCTGATGGCCCATGAGTTCATGTTCAGTACTTCGATGCGCAGAGCGCCGATACGGACGGTTTTGTCGGCCTTTGGGTTACTTTGTCTGGGAGCTTTGTTGATGGCGCTGCTTGGTAAATGGGCTTAGCGTTGAGTCTCACCTTATGACTCTGTTCCTGTTGATCTCGCTGTGTATTTCCGAGGTTAAAAATATCGTTCTGGCATTTATGGCGTTTGGGATTCTGGAAAATTAGCATGGGTTCGACTTGGTCGGAATAGGAGTTATTAGCCTTTCTTTCTTTCTTCCCCCCCTGTTTCGCAGGGCATGCTGGGATTGGATTCATGTTCTGTTACTGCATATACACTTGTCACACAGCACTTGATAGCTGTGCATCGAATATATACAATATTGCATGAATGAACTTGTCCACCTTGTCTATGTTTGCTGTCTTATCACAACAATTTGATATGCTGGGAGTAGCGACTGTAGATCCACCATGTAGAGTAGATATCAACACCTTGTTATGATCAGGCACGTGAGCCCAACAGTAACAGTCTCTAACAGAAGCGTCGACGGATATTCCCTGGCTGGGCTTCTCCTCTTCTTTCCCCTTCACAGCCTTTCCCTTCCTTGTTTCTCTAAGCTTCGATTTCCTTCCTTGGAGACTTCTCACTGGGCTATAAATTCACCTTCCTGTCCTCTCTCTCTTCTTCTCTTCTTCCTCTCCTCATAACAACCCAGCTTATCCTTTATATATATATATATAT
>JARJUX010000007.1:0-231740 GCA_030789285.1 Arthroderma sp. MBC 929 | reverse complement strand
ATATATATATATATGTATATATTTTCTTTTTTGGTCAGAGATGGAGGGGGGCTAGAAAACCGACCATCGGCAAGTGAACAAAGCTGTCAAATGCCGCTTAAATGCGGTGGAAGGGGCTCTGGATGTGGAGGTGGCTGAATGGCTGGGACGATAAAGGCGTAGAACAGGCTGGCTCTCTCCTCTCAATGTGACCACGGTCAAGTAAGGTCATGGGTGCGAGATGTGCGCGTGTCCATTGCTGTACTCAGGTGGCGATGCAAAGGATGCGCTTGCGGGTTGAAAGGAGATCATTCCGAGATCCATATGGAAGAAAAGGGGAGCTGGGGGCGTGTATGCGCACTTGTGAGTGGATTCTATACGTCGTATATCTGTGGGCTATATTTGGGTACCTACATTGGCCCCAGGTACTACATACTTCCATGGGATGTACCCGCCCCTTCATGCATGTTTGGCATGTCAATCATCTTTACCTTTGCCTTTCCCGGCTGTTTGGTTAAGCGATAATGGATTATATCAGCTCCGTCCGCCCACCAACACAGGATGCGAGGCAGCGGGATGGATGAATGGGCAATGGAAACCAATTTCCGGGTGGTATATGCAAGACGAGGCAGTTTTGAACAGATACCATGGCATGGAAGATAACCCCATTGTGCGCCAGCAAGGCTAGGGAAAAGTTACCCAAAGGGACTCATCTGCAGGACAAGCCAGGCCCGGACCGGTACCCCGGCTGCCCCTTAACAAGGAAAGATAACGCAAAGAAGAGAAAATTCCCACGATAATAAGGGCCCTCAAGCGAGGTCAAAGGGATTTGATGAGCTAACAGAGTCGGGGGCCCAGTATTTATAGCCTTGGGAGACGTCAAGGGAGCTAGTACGAAGAAGCGGTCAGACGCGCTTTGATTGAGTGGTCGATGCCGGCTGGCAAGAGATTCCCCCCACTCGGCACGGGAGAGCCTTGAGCCCTTGAGCACCATTGAGTCTCTTGAGAAGCGGGAATCAAGCAGTGAGCTGGGAATCCGGCATCACAAGCCCACACACGAATGGTGACACTTACCGTCGCACTCGTGACACATGAAGGCGTTTCAAAAACGAAAGCTGGAAGACGAGAGGCGGGAGAGGAAGAGATTAATAGGGAGGAGAATGAAATTTTGTATCAATGGGGTGTGCCGTTATTCAACAAACTTTTTCCGCCCTCAAAAATCAGAAAAAACCGGGTGAAAATGGACGAGAGAGAACGAAACAGGGACAAGAATAGCTTTTTCTGAAAGAGACTTCCTTTTTGGCCTTCTATATTCATCGAACTTAGGGAAATGGCATGATAGTTTTTGGGCCCTCGTTCATGACAAAACCATGACCAGGGGGGAAAGAAGAGAAGATAAGGAAGAAAACGTGGAACTAAAGGGTAGAAAAAGAAGCTCATATCCCATCATCATTCAGCTGTGTGAAAAATCAAACTTGGAATATTATATTCATGTACTCTTCTTTGCAAATTCAACCCGGAGAATCAAATGTCGGTAACCAACTATGATAAATGTTAGATATCAATTTTTCTCCCAGCAGCGAAAGGGGATAGGTAATGTTCAACTTACAGCCATCCATCTTCTCACAGGCAACAGCAGCATCAGACCTATCTGCAAAACTGATAAAGGCAAAGCCCTTGGCCATATTCGTTTCCCTATCTTTGGCAAGGAAGACTCTAGTAACACGTCCAAATCTCTCAAACATGTCACGAACTTCTTGTTCTTCCGCAAGCTCGCTCACCTATTCGATAAAATAGTCAGTTTATCAAGCTCACCAAACTTAAACAGGAAACACAGAACCAAAGCCTGAACAGGCAACATATACACATATACGTATATATATGCCCTTGGAAAAAACACTTACGTTTGTAACTCGTAGCGTGGCCAAGTCATCTCTCTCATACTTGCCGGCCATCCGCTCACCAGCAACCGCAGCACCACCCTTCCGTAGCTGAGGTGGCACATAACTTCCTCCAGCTCCACCACCCAAAGAGCCACCAGCAGGTCTATCATCATCAGCAGCCTCAGCACCAACACCACCAGCAGCACCTTCTTCAACAGGCGCCATAGTATCCTTAAACGGACACCTAGCCGTGAAATGCTCTCCGTTACAAATACGGCATTTAACCTTCTTATCCCGAAGCTGTTCTTTCAAATTATCCTTCTCCTCGCCGCCGTTATTCTCCGCCTCCTTAGCTTGCGCCTTCCAGTTCACGCTGGGTCGGAAGATGATATTCTCTCCGACGGAAGTGGTATCAAACGAGGGTCCGGGGGGGTGGCCCTTCTCAAGCCCGAATTTAGGCAACGCTCTCCGCTCAGCAACGCGTGGGTTTACGTGTTCTTTTACGATTGTGGTGCGAATTCGGCGTGTGGTCTTGACTTTCTTGCCGTCGTCGTTGAAGCGGTATGATATAACGGTTTTGGTACCGTCTTTGTTTGTCGTTACTTCTTGAGGAGGGAGCGTGGAGGCATCATCGAATTCTTCATCGTCCGCCCAGTCGGCGCGGCTGCTCATTGATTATATCTATTAGCTGAACGGTCTAGTAAAAAAGAAAAAAGAGGGAAAAGTGTGTGGTTGCCCGGAAGCGGCGAAGAGGGCGCGGGGAGAGAGAAAGGTGAGTTTGATGCCATACTTTGCAGGTCTAGACATTATTGAGCGTATTATTCACTGCTGCGTGGAATTCGTGCTTATGGCTCTTGAGACTGTGAATATGAAAATTTCGGGGTCGCGATAAGCACTCTTTGCTCAATGATAATTAACGAATTTGCGTCTAAAATTTGGGTGTGTTGGAGTTCGTACCTTAATCAGCCACACAGATCGAGGTCGGGTTATCGTATTTCCGGTGCCGCTCTCTGGCGATGAATTCCAAGCGATACAAGCATTAAAGTGTGATAGTCGAGAAGTTTTGGGAGTCTCTGACATGATACTGGTTAGGAAAGCGACGCAATATACTCCTATCACTGGTAGGCGAGCGTGGTAAAAAGCTGAGGTATAAAAGGTAGAAAGTGAAATCAATTCGGTATTTCTAAGACAAAAGAATCGCTCCCCCCATATATACATATATGAAATACAACCCCCATACGATCAAAGTTTACAATTTAGCAATCATCTTGTTGCCCTTCTGGAGCCAGGAGACAGCATCACCAACGAGCTCGTCAACGATGGCCTTGGCGGGCTTCTTCTCATTCACAACAGCGGCAGCTTTACCCATCAAATGTGGTCTGGCGTTGTCAAGAGTGTCGTCATCAACATCATCGCTCAAGTTCTCCATGTCGTGTTCCACGGGGATGACTCCCTTGCTGGTAAGATCCTTGATCTCTTGGGATCGGTTTTCCTCCCAGTTCTTGATATATGAGTTCAAGCGGACACGCATTGGTCGACCCTAGATAGGAACTATTAGCATCATTACGCCAAAGAACGATGGAATTAGGGAACGCACAGTGAAGATAATGGTTCGAACGTTATCGTCGAAGCCAGCCGTTCGGACGGCCTCCTGGTGGTCCTTTGGAGCACCGGCTTCATCGGACAGGATAAAACGAGTACCAACCCAAACGGCGGAAGCACCAAGCATCAAAGCGGATGCCACAGATTGGCCGTTATAGATACCACCAGCAGCAATGACCTGGACAGGAGCTCCGGTCAAGGGACTCTTCTTGCCCTCGACAAGCTTAGCAACGGTTGGGATGAGGATAGAGGTTGGGACATCTCCAGTATGTCCACCACCCTCACCACCTTGGGCACAGATCAAATCAACACCGACATCTAAACACTTCTGGACGTGCTTGGGGTGGCCGATCATATTCATATAAAGGACACCGGCGGAGTGTAATCTCTCAACAACATGCTTTGGGGGGACACCGACAGCAGAGACGAAGAGCTTAGCGCCACTTTCGATGATGATATCAACTAATTCATCGAGCTTTCCTTTAGTATAATCGTAGCTGGTGCGACGTTAGTGACTGGCTCTATCAACTATGGTAAAAAAAAAAACAGAGGAAGATGGGACGTACTTGGTCTTTCGCGCACTTCCACCGACTTGTGGTAGGAGCAGATCAACACCAAATGGCGCATTCTTGTCATTAAGGTAGCTCTTTAATTCTTGTACTTGTTCCCGGAGCATGGCTGGAGTGTACCCGACACCGCCAATAACACCCATTCCACCAGCATTGGTAACTGCAGCGGCGAGCTTTGGACCAGCAGCAACGTTCATGCCAGCAAGGAGGACTGGGTGGTTGATCTTCAATAGGTCAGTGGTGACCGTTCGAATTTGCTCTAAAACCACGTGAAAGTACAACTGTCAGTATGAGAAAAAGAGCCAGAGACGGTGGGAAGAAGACAACTTACGTGGGGAGGCCATTATTGCGAAACTGATAAATTATTCCCTTGTAGTTTGGTATAAAAAAAATGAGGTTGTAGAGGGAGAGAAATGAATTTGCTAACGAGGTGAAAGCAGCAGAGAGGCAAACGTGTAAAAGAAGATATTTATCTCGCGACCTGTGATGGGGAAGCCGCTGGGAGCCTCGGTACTTCTCGAAGTCAGGGCGCAGGGTAAGTCGGGGTAAGGCCACAGGCTTGGCATCGCACCTCAACCTCATGAAGCCGAGACCGTCGTCCAATCAGCTCTTGTCTTCACACGTATTGTCCCGGTAAAAATACTCCCGGGCACTTAGTAAGCCCTCCTCGGACCGCTGAAATGTGATAATAGCCGGTCTTAAAGCTGAATCGGGCTAGGTGTACGATGCCAGAGTCTAGATTTATATGTTTAGAAAGGCTTTGCAAGGTGGCTTTGCCTAGGTATCGATGTTGAACGTCGGCCTTCTTTGTTCGAGTGGTTTTGCTCTAACAAAAACGCCGAGTTCTATTTTTGCTCAGCAATGCTCGGTGTTAATGCCAAATCTCACGAAATTCTTCAACAACGGGCAAGATGGCCGAGTTGGTTTCGAGTCCCACTCTTGTCAACATTCTTTTTTTTCTCAGCCCATTTTTAGGCGTAGAACATGGATTAGAAGTGCTTTGGGTTGCTTTTTTTTTTTGCTGGCCGATGGTTTGTATATAGACTTAAGGACGCAAGCCAAGTCTATGCTGTACTGGCTGTATTCATTCTGGACGCCCACCACCCCAGGACGAACACTGCTCGATGACTGACGAGTCCACCTGCTTCACTTTCTTGAAGGAGGTCCTGACCATAGATGGGAGGCAGTAGTATATGTGATTCTGGGTGGACAGCAGGGATCATCAAGTATGTAACATAGTGTTGGGCTTAGAACAGTCGTCGCTGAATTTAGTCAAGACCCGGAATATATTGCTGGTGCAAAAAGGGGATGTTTCGGCTAACTCTTCTACGGAAAAGCCAATGTCCTATGATAGAAGCCTTTGCCTGTGACACATGTTGTTCTATTACTGCATTGTATCGTTTGCAAGTAAAGAATGATCTGTATGGCCAATGGCAGTTTGCCGTACAGGTTCCTCTAGAATATTGCAGACTTCATCTAGCATTATCTTCTGGCTGTCCTTACATTTCCATACGTTTTGAGGCCACCCTTCGAACCCCGTAAAGAGGGATATTCAGAGATCTACATGAAAAAATAATTCCCGCGCGTTAAACTCCGCTCGATATTCTCATTTATCGCTATAGTTTACCTCTGCGGTCTTTTCAGGGGCAATCTTTCAATCTGAGCAATCTGTTCCAATAACCCAATCTCTAACTCTGAAGATATTCTACCAGAGTACGGAGTATCCAGAGTAGCTTCAAACAATCGAGTTTAAAGAACACTGAAGTCATGTAGATGTTTCTGTTTGAGATCCTCTGTTCTGTGGAATGCACACAGCCTAGCTCAGCTGATCTTGAAGCATTGTCAGCACCATCGGACAGTACTTTTCCCTCTCACCGTTTCGTTTGCAAAGAAGCATCAACAGAGTGATAAGAAAAAGCCTTGATACTATTACCGTTCCCGGTAAGTCGGTGGCATAAACACCGGGAAAGGTATTCCCAGCATCTGTTGGATTGACCGCATTGGGGTTCGGCTGAGCCCCCGGTAGTGCTAATAACAGGGTGGGATCTACGTGGGTGTGGTGCTCGGTGAAGGGACTAGAGATCAAGATGCAGAAGTCTCTTGTCAACCATTGGTACCATTCCCCACCGGCCCAAGCCTACTCTCATCAAGTGCGTGTGAAAGAGCCTTGATCTTCGACCTGTGTACACCCGACCGGGGTGGCTGCTCGCACAAGGGCTAACGGTTCCGGATTGTTGGGTAGAAAGGTGTTGGTCTACGCACCGCTTTCGGATAGTTACGGTGCTTCACATGGGCAGTACACCCCTTCTTGCAAGCCAATGCATCAGTCACGACTGGTAGATGTTGAATAAAAAGATAAAAGAACCAAAAAGAACGGAAAATAATCACAACCCATTGCGTCACAAGAGAGTAATAAAATGAAGAAGAAAAAAAGAGATGTCCAAAAAAAAAAAAGACAAAAAAGATGTTGACAAGAGTGGGACTCGAACCCACGATCCCTTTCGAGAACTAGGAATTTCCTTAAGAAGGAATTCTATTAAGGTTTAGCCTTAACCTAGCGCCATAACCAACTCGGCCATCTTGCCCGTATTGAATTGGAAAAATCTCGCCAAATGTGGCACTTTTGGGAAAGAGCGCTTTTGACCGAACAAGCAGCCACAACCATAGAACCTGCAAGTACTCGCGCAGTTAATATGCTGTATCATAGTACAAAGTCATGATAATATCCTCTTTGCTAGGCCGAGTGGATGAATGAGCTTTGTGGGGTCTTGTCTGGGAGGCTTGTGAAAATCGTGAAGGCCATGCGTGTACAGGTGCAGTTAAGCGAGCTGGAAAGATGGTGAATATTATTTTATTTGTCCATCAAGAGTGAAAAACATATGGTCAAGATGGGTACTAATCTAAAAATACATAGTCCGATGGTATTACAGAGTAGAGAATCCGAATTGCGCCGTCCTAAATTACCCCTTTTTTCCCCCGGTTGCTCCCCCTTTTATTTTAAACGTCGCTTTAGAGAATTTGTCTCTTGTATTGAGTTAGAGCGGAGCACCGAAAACCTCCATATGAATTCGCTCTTCGGCAACGCCCTTGGCTTTCAACGCCTCGCTCTGGGCTTTCATGAATGGCATAGGCCCGCAGATGTAGTAGTCGGCCTCCGGTAGGACTGTCTCGTCCTTGATCTTTTCGAGTTCCACTCTTCCGGTGTAGTCATAGTCGACACCCTCCTTATCTGCGTCGGTGGTTTCCTCGTAGAAAACTGCGCGGCTGACCTGCGGGTTCTCGGAGATGATTTGGTTGAGGCTATCCTTCATTGCGTGCACGCGGCCGTTGCGCACAGCGTGGACGAAGACTACACGGCGTGTCTTGCTGCGTTCGGTTATGGTTTTCAACATGGACATCATGGGAGTCAGACCGACACCTCCACTCATAAGGACGACTGGAGTCGTCGCATTGACGTCGAGCACAAAGTCCCCAAAGGGCATGCTGATGTCCACCTCTGCGCCTTCTGGTAGCGACTCGTGAAGTACATTCGAGATACGGCCACGGGGGTTTTCTCCACGTGCGAATTCCTTCTTGACGGAGATTCGGAAAGATTTTTGGTTTGGTACGTCTGACAAGCTGTATTGTCTGGGCTGATATACACCTAGTTCAGGGATATAGCATCTCACACTGACAAACTGACCGGGCTGAAAGGTCGGTACAGCTCTCTTGTCGACTGGGGTCAGGTGGAAGGATATGATCTCGTCGCTCTCGCTGACTTTCTTGGAGATGAAGAACTTCCGCCAGCCGTGCCAGCCACCCTCTGCAGCCTCACCGGCCTTGTATAAGTTGCCTTCGAATTCAATGAAGAACTTTGCGAGCTCGCCGTATGCAGCAGCCCATGCATCTATAACTGTGTCATTGGCGGCGCTGCCGAGGACTTCCTTTATAGCGGCAAGAAGGTGTTCGCCGACAATAGGGTATTGATCTGGTGTGACGCCCAAACTGGCATGCTTGTGTCCAATTCGAGAGATGGCGGATGATAGAGCTGCTGGGTTTTCTATGTTGGAGGCGTAGGCCCAGACAGCATGAGCGAGGGCAGCAGGTTGAGCTCCGGTTGCTTGGTGACTGGAGTTGAAGATATTCTTTAGTTCTGGATGCTTGCTGAGCATCCGTTCGTAGAAGAGCGTGGTGATGGCGACTCCATGAGTTTCAAGGGCAGGAATTGTAGCTTTAACAGTCTCGATTTGGCTGGGAGTGAGTTTCGCCCTGGCAGCCGAGGCAGAGAATGTCCTTCCCGGCAGCGTCCTCAGGGCCGAAACAGGACGAAAGAGTCTCTGGGAAAACATCTAGACAAAATATATAGAATAAGTAGAGATAAGTTCTTAGTAGGTTGTTACACAGGCAAAGGGCGAAGATGAACTACTTTAAGCAACGAAGGTAGGACAGAAGTTTTTTCGGGCTTTAAGGCACAAACCACGCCATCCGGAGAATCTCTGGCTATTTTCCTTCATCTTCGTGTCTTTCTTGCATGAAACATGAAGCATCTCCTCGGAGGCTTGTAAATCATCATGACATAATTGGCTTTTGGTGGTTCCGGCTGTTGGTGGCGCCAAGCTGCAAGTTCAACGCGAGTTGAGAAAAAGAAGAGAAGAAGAAGAACCCTTCAGCGTCGCCAACACGATGAGGACTTCTTACGGTTTGGTGCTGCGATCGCCAGACCTCGTACAGTCTCGTCTACGCGCTTGTGTTGGCCAATGGCAGAATCATCATCCGTATGTCACCACACTCTCTCCAGTGTTGAAATCGCCACTGACTCGTTCTGAAAAAGGTTACCAACTTTAGCACTTTGTCCTTCCCAGCGTAAGAGAAACCATACAACTGCCGCCTTGCCCTTTCAATGTAGAAGAGCCATCACGACCCGATCCTGCGTAGGATACAGAGGCTCCAGGAGAGATGTTTCGTCTACACCCTTGATGGGTCGAAATGCCCGTAGCTTCTCAGCCAGCCCAGAAACAGCCAGCATGGAGGAAAACCGCGCCTTCGTCGCTTTTGGGAGTAACCTTGGTGACCGTGTCGCGATGGTTGAACAAGCCTGTCAGAGGATGGAAGAGCGTGGCATCAAGATCAAGAGGACGAGCTCACTCTTCGAGACTGCTCCGATGTATGTGACGGATCAGGGAACTTTCATCAACGGGGTTTGCGAAGTTAGTACGGCCTACCTCTTGTATGCTTCGTTTGTAGATTACGATATATTTTGCTTCGCTGAATACATATTCGTTGAAATTGGGGACTCCTTTTTTAACCCTCTCTCTTGTAGGTCACAACCGCTCTTGGCCCGTTCGAATTGCTGGATACGCTTCAGTCGATAGAGCTTGAGCTAGGAAGAGTCAAGTATATCGATAAAGGCCCTCGAAATATCGATCTTGATATTTTGTTGTATAATGATGCGAAGATATCTCATGAACGCTTGAATATACCCCACAGCCTGATGTTGGAGCGTGAATTCGTTCTACGGCCCCTTTGCCAGTATGTATGCCTCTTTTTTCTCCTTAGTACTCCTCCTATGACTGTGACTGACAAAGAACTACAGATTGATACCCCATGAAAAACCGAATCTACCAGAGTCAATGAAGACACCTTCAATATCAAATAATCCCCGTTCCTATCTAAGCTACCTCAATGCCCTTCCAATCTCCAGCAATCCCCCTCATGTCATCACTCCTCTTTCCGCTAGCCTCCCACCACTAGCTCCCTGGGACCCGAAGCGCAAAACACACGTCATGGCCGTTCTAAATCTGACACCAAATTCCTTCTCGGACGGCGGCCTCCATGCATCCAACGATCTAGGAACCACCGTCCGTAAATTCATCAGCGCAGGCGCTACAATAATCGACATTGGCGGAGAAAGCACACGTCCCGACGTTGACTCAGTCACGGAGGAAGAAGAATTAGCCAGAGTCGTGCCCGCAATCGAATATATTCGCTCCCTCCCAGAAGCCAAGAACATTGCAATTAGCATCGATACGTATAAAGCCCGCGTAGCAGAAGCAGCAGTCAACGCAGGAGCCGATATCATAAATGATATTTCAGCAGGCTTACTAGACCCGAACATGCTACCTACCATGGCCCGCTTGCAAAAGACTGTGATCCTAATGCATACGCGCGGGACTCCCAAGACCATGACGAGACTCACGGATTATCCCGCCGGGGTAATTGCCGGTGTCAACCACGAATTGTCCGAGCGCGTCAAGGCCGCTGAGAGGGCGGGAGTTCGACGCTGGCGGATCATCGGCGACCCGGGCATTGGGTTTGCTAAAAATCAGGAACAGAATTTAACATTGCTTCGAGACTTGGCTCGGTTAAGGAATGGCGATGTCAGTGATGCGAAGGATGATACAAGCCTGCGTTATCTTCCTTGGTTGGTGGGTACGAGCAGGAAGAAATTCATCGGACGCATCACTGCCGTTGACAATGCGAGGGATCGTACATGGGGAACTGCTGCTGCCATAACTGCTGCGATTGCAGGCGGGGCAGATATCGTTCGAGTACATGATATTGATGAAATGGCTAAAGTTACGCGCATGGCCGACGCCATATATAGGCAACGATGATGTATTATGTGATGTGTGATCTTATATTTCTTGGGTTCTTGTATATATCGTGTACGAACAGATAAGCTAGATCAAATTTCTCATGTCGATATGTATTGGAAGTTAGGGAGATGATACATATCTCCCAATTGCCTGCTCTGAGAGGGCTTTCTAGTTAGCAATATCTTCGAATCTGGCTGAACCCTTCTCTCAGGGTATGTTGAGGAGGGCGTAAGTTCTCCGCTAAGCCCAAGGGTTTGTGCCACGGGAGAAAATGGGTATATGTATGTTGACACTAATTTGCATAAACTGTTTATTTATTCAATTAAAGCTGTACCCTTTGGGTTAGGCTACACCCCTCACAAGAGATACTTATCACCATTAGCGTAGTGCTACGGCCTATCAAGCCGTTTTCGCCGTGGGTAAGTCCCATCTGCAGAACCAATTTGTTCATATAACTAACTAATCTTGAAAACTTGGACCTTGGTTTGGCTCTCTTAATTCCAACAATAACTTGATCATCCAAGGCATGTTTTCACCTACATTAGTGGGTTTTGAATACGGCAAAGTCTATCAGTCACATCGATCATATAATGTAAGCCGTTGACCCTGGCAACTGTGCATATTTTTTTCGGAATACTGTAACATTGCGCCAAATTTCCGGAATGCCAGTCCTGTTACACTGGTCAAAACGTATCGGGGAATCGACTACGAGCGAGGAAAACTTCAACAGCAGAAGTGACTAGTTCCTGTCGCACTCCCATGCCCCGAACTTCAACTGCACAGATATACGTATTATCCTGGCGGGCTTTGGCGGAGGCTGATAGTGGGCTTGGCGCCCCGAGCGGAGATTCGCTTGGCAGATTACGTGACAATGCCGCGACGCCCCTCCCCGCCCCTCGCAGGAAAGAAGCAGAGAGAAAAAGAAAAAAGAAAAAAAAGACAAGGGGAGCGCTCGGAACCATATGGGAGCGGAGATAAACCGTTGAGGGATTCGACGGAGTTGACAGATTAGCCATCAGCCCTTGATGAGGTGATATTCCTCTGCCATATCACTGAATACCATCTTCCGCGGAATACCCAGCCAACTGCCGGGCTTGGGAGAGTCCAGCGCACCCCCCCGCGTGGAGGGTCAATATGATACCGGCTAATGAGGCTTTAATGCAGTTCAACCTTCCAGTGGCAGAATGAGTGGGGAAGTGAGATCATTCTCGATTTTTCTTTGCTCTCAAACCAACAATGCTTGGCAATATTTCCCAAAGGGGAAAGTTTAGACACGCCGAGATTGGCGGACCATATTGCGGTATCGCTCAATATATAAACATTCAGCCTGCCTTGATTTTTGCCTGGCTCTTCCTGTGAACACTTTGTCCCCTTTTTCTCTTCTTGCAGACTTTTCAGGTGGCCCGGCGTTCGAATGGACCGTTGCCCAAGATGTCCCCTCTATCGCGGCCTGCTCATAGCTTATCCTATCGGGATGTCCTCGAGGAGATAGGATCCAATGCTGAAACCGGTCTGACTTCTGCGGAAGCCCAGAAACGCCTCGAAGAGAATGGACAAAATGATCTGGGCGAGGCCCAGTCCGCCCAGCCACTGGATATCTTGCTCCGGCAGGTTGCAAACTCCATGACTCTGGTGAGGACAAATTCCCGACCCTGGGATATATACATGGAAATGATTGTAGGCTAACCTTGAGCTGACAGATCCTTATCATAGCCATGGCGGTGAGCTTTGGTATCAAAGCTTGGATAGAGGGTGGAGTTCTTGCTGCTGTTGTTATTCTCAATATCACCGTGGGATTCGCACAGGAGTTCCAAGCTGAGAAAACAATGGATTCGCTTCGACAATTGAGCGCTCCCACCGCCGCTGTGGTTCGGGACGGAAAGCAAATGGAGATCTCAACAGCCGAGACCGTGGTAGGGGATATCGTAGAGCTGAACGTTGGCGATACAATCCCTGCAGATTTCCGGTAAACTTATAGTTCTTCGCTTTATACGCTGTGCTGATTGCTAACAAAACGAAAAGACTTATAGAAGCAATGAACTTCGAAACCGACGAGGCGTTGTTGACTGGTGAATCGTTGCCTGTCCGAAAAACCGTGAATGCCACGTTTGATGAGGACACTGGTCCCGGTGACCGCCTTAACGTCGCATACAGCTCCTCCATTGTGACAAAAGGTCGATGCAGAGGAGTTGTCTTTGCAACGGGACTAGATACAGAGATTGGTCAGATAGCTGCCGCTCTTCGTGCGAAGGGCTCGAAACGTCGGCCAGTAAAGCGCAAGGAAGATGGCTCTGCAACATTGTTCGCCTACATTGAATCTTGGGTAATGACCGCTTATGATGCCGGTGGAAAGATTCTTGGTCTCAATATCGGCACGCCGCTTCAAAGGAGACTTTCTCGACTAGCACTTTTCCTACTTGGAACCGCTATCATTTGCGCAATCATCGTCCTTGGAGTAAACGAATTCAATAACAGGCAGGAAGTTATCGTTTATGCCGTTGCTACTGGTGTCAGTATGATTCCATCATCTCTAGTTGTTGTGTTAACAATTACGATGACGGTTGGTACAAAACGAATGGTTGAAAGGCATGTCATTGTCCGGAATTTGAGCTCGCTGGAAGCCCTCGGGTCTGTCACCGGTAAGATAATCAATCATAACAGCGGCAAATCGTGACTTATAGCTGACACAAAAAAAAGACATTTGCTCAGACAAGACGGGTACTCTCACGCAAGGGAAGATGGTTGCACGCAAGGCCTGGGTCCCTGCGCAAGGAATCTATTACGCGGAGCAGTCGAATAGCCCCTACGACCCAACACAGGGAAAAATTCACCAGGACACTAGACAGCCTCGTGATGTGGACCCAACGAGCACTGAAAAGGACCTAGACGCCGTATACGACCAGAAAAATCACAGCAAGCCGCTACTGGAATTCCTTAAGGTGTCATCTCTTGCGAACATTGCTGTCGTGCAAGAGAGTAGCCCAGGGGAATGGGAAGCCCGCGGTGACCCGACCGAAATTGCTATCCAGGTTTTCGCCTCACGCTTTGACTATAACCGTTCTGGACTTACCACTGGAGAAAAGCCCGCCTGGAAACAACTCGCTGAATTTCCTTTCGACTCGGATGTCAAAAAAATGTCGGTCATCTATGAAGACGTGGACAACGCAAGGAACTATGTCTTCACCAAAGGCGCAGTCGAAAGAGTCATCGATTCATGCACAGCAATCTATATGGAGGATCGAGATGATGCAAAGCCACAGGAAATAACAGACGAGATTCGGGATAATATCTTGGCTAACATGGAAGCTTTTGCCGCTAGCGGGCTCCGAGTGCTTGCTCTAGCTAGCAAGCCGTTTCCCGGTGCTGTCTCTGATGGCCAGGAGTTTGACCGTAATGACATTGAGTCCGATTTGATCTTTCGAGGTTTGGTCGGACTTTACGATCCCCCACGAGCTGAATCAGCTCCCTCGGTAGCCCTTTGCCATCAGTCTGGTATCACTGTTCATATGTTGACAGGTGACCACCCTAGCACTGCTCGAGCAATCGCAATCGACGTGGGAATCATACCAGCTCATATGGAAAGACTCGCTAAGGACACCGCTGACGCTATGGTTATGACAGCGCATCAATTTGATATGCTATCGGATGATCAAATAGATGCGCTTCCTGTTCTCCCGCTTGTGGTAGCCCGCTGCACGCCCCATACGAAAGTCAGGATGATTGAAGCACTGCATAGGCGCGGGCGTTTCGCTGCCATGGTAAGATAGAGCCACGGCGTTTTGCCATATTTGAATCTTGAATCCTAAATTTGAGCTAATCAATATCTGCAATTAGACAGGTGACGGTGTGAATGACTCTCCCTCTCTCAAGGGCGCTGATGTCGGTATTGCAATGGGTATAGCCGGATCTGATGTAGCAAAGGACGCGTCGGACATCATTTTAACAGATGACAACTTTGCTTCAATACCCAATGCTATTGAAGAAGGTCGACGTATGTTTGACAATATTCAAAAGTTCATCCTGCACGTTTTGTCCCAGAACTTCGCCCAGGCGCTGGTGCTCCTCGTGGGCCTTGTCTTCAAGGATTCCGAAAATCTGTCCGTTTTCCCTCTAAGTCCGGTCGAGGTTGTCTGGCTAGTCATGATTACCTCTGGCCTCCCTGATATGGGTCTAGGGTTTGAGCAAGCAGCAGAGGATATCATGCAGCGACCTCCACAACGAGTTAGTTTCTCCATTCATTCCTGTCCCGACCAACCCTAATTGGTTGTTACTCCGTCATTTTTAGTTATTGAAACGCGAAGGTGCTGACATTTTACCACTTTAGCATGGCGTCTTTACCTGGGAAATGATAATTGACATGGTCGCCTACGGCATTTGGGTCGCTGCGATATGCCTCGGGGCCTTTTCTCTCGTGGTATTTGGGTTTGGAGACGGCGACTTAGGCAAAAATTGCAACAACGACTATGAAGGTTGCGAATTGGTCTTCCGAGCGCGCGGCACGACTTTCGCTTGCCTCACATGGTTCGTGCTATTCCTCGCGTGGGAGATGGTTGACATGCGCCGGTCCTTCTTTAACATGCGGCCCACTACGTCGAATAATCGCTGGACACAATGGATACGCGATATCTGGCAGAACCCGTTCCTATTCTGGGCCAATATCATCGGGTTCCTGATGGTCTTCCCTTTGATATATATTCCTGTCATCAATCACAAAGTGTTCCGCCACACGGGAATCACATGGGAATGGGCCATAGTATTTATTGGAACGGCCTTATTCTTCCTAGGCGCAGAGGCATGGAAATGGGCAAAGCGGATATTCCTTCGGCGAAGAGCAAATGCCATGCAGAAGAAAACTGGTCAGAAAGAGACGAACGACTTGGAAAACTATATGGTTAGCTAGAGATTTATAGAGTGTTCGTTGTGTTAGCTGCTCCAGTCATAGATTTTTGTACATAATCTAGCGATCCAATAGACTATTATTTGAATATATCAAGACCGTGTTTATGAATCTGATGAATGTCGTCGGTTTCTGGTGAGAAACGCGAAAAAGCGCCAAGCGCGGAGTCTAAACTGTATTAATAATCACCCGCTGTATCAAAACGGCTTCTGGAAAAAAACAGAAAAAATACTCTGAATAGTTTAACATCAACGACAAGCTCACTCCATGGCTGTTTTATACCTCGAAGCTGAGCAGTCTCTGCTTCGGAATTTATTATTCGGGCCCTAGGCTGCCCATCACACGGCCGCCTGGCAGCCGGAGAATTCAACAATGCTCCCCACGCGAGTTTTAAAACCCAAATTTCAACGCCCATTTTACTTTCCAGCCTCCGGGGCTTTCTCCCCTATACTACCAAGAAGATTTAACAGCACTTTTCCGGCTCAGAAGCTGAAGCTTGATGTCGAGAACTTGAAAGAACCACTTTCGGAGGTGTTTGAAGCAACATATTTCAAATATGTCTCATGGGTGGGATTCTACGATCCCTCTTTATGGGGTCAAGAAACAAAGCCAGGTCACCTCAACTTTCTTGTCGGTTTAAGACCGAAAGCGACACTGGAAACTGTTAAAGAACGTCGAATCGAACAAAACAAGCATCTGAAACATATAGTGGCCGAAGGGCAGACGTTACATTTTCAATATATGCTTTACCAACGCTGTACAGATTTCAAGATCGCACGTGCTGTGTTGGGGGCGGACACGACGATATACCAATCCGACCCGAGATGGTTGCCAGCCCACCAGTCTATGGCTTCGAAGGAAATTGTAAGGGCACGTACCAGGCTGGAAGACCTTCTCCGTATTGAAAGTGAAATCGCGAAGCATGTGGCTCTTATGAGTACTAAGGTAACTCTATCCTATCTCCATTCTAATGGCGTTAAGTCCTAACTGGATGTACGCAGAACTGGGCTTACCGGGACCCCGAGTTTGTCACGCCACTTGTTGACCTAGTCAGACAGCTGTTTCGGGGGCTTCCAAAGGAGGATCGGTTTACGAAGTCATTGATAAACAATTTTCGGTCCTCTTTTCAGTGGGCAGGAACGGCCAAGAAACTTGTGCAAAAAGCCGACATTTATGGAATTAGCCGTTTTGATATGGAGGATCGAAAGTGTTTGGCCGACCTGGTCACTAGCGAACTGCCAATGCAAATGAGGATGCTAAGAAATATCCATATACCGATTCTAAACAGGATGGTTGCATATGCACAGACCCGGGTCACCAAGTCATTGAAAGAGAAGCAGGAATACAACCCAGCCTTGGGATATTGGGGAGCTTTTGATCCCTAGCTGCACGATCATTTCTCTGCTGGAAGAAGGATCAGATCTTCACAGGTGACCAACCAGAGCAGAACTATTACAAAGGGTTGGCTTTGGGGGGGGTACTATGGTATCGACACAGGTCGAAAAATTCGAACCCATTCGCGTTGCGTAGGTTACTTTTTGCTTCCCATCTGAGAAGCAGGCGGGAAGCGCCGTCGTTCCTTGCACCGGAGCTATTTAGATATAGCAAGAACTAGGGGAGCTTATGGCTTTCTAGAAGGATTTGAGGTTACTCAATGTATAATAGAGTCTTGTTTGTAAATATTAGCCGTTTGATGGCTTCCCTGTTCTAATCAATTTATTTTATCTTCAGCGTGGCCGGCATATTTTAGCGCCGGTCTAAACCGCAGCTAAAAATTTGGCATGTTCCCCCTCTTATTAAGCAGGCGTTCTGGCGATAGCATCATACCAAGTACCTCAACCACAGCACGATAACTACCATTGTTTCTGCCAAACAGCCTCCTGTGCTGCTGCTATATGCTATTCGACCTATAGCCTATCGCGTCTTAAAGCCCCGGTGGAAAACATCGTTCCTTCTTGTCCTCCAATCGAGTCGCCGGACCTTTTATAACCACTACCCCGCCGCCATCGGCGCCGCAGCCATGGAGAAAATTTCAGACAAAATAGCAGCTTTACCTAAAGATGCAAGCTACTTCTCTTTGGAGTTTTTCCCTCCGAAGACCCAAATGGTGACACTCTATTCCGCCAGAAGTGCCCTCCTCTCCACCTGATATGAAACTGACTCGTGGTATAATGGTAGGGTTCTTCAAATTTACAAGCTCGGTTAGAGCGTATGGCGCAGGCTCTTCGACCTCTCTTTGTGACAGTTACATGGGGTGCGGGCGGGACAACGGCCGCAAAGTCTCTCGAGCTCGCAGAAATATGTCAAAGGCAACTGGGATTGACTACATGTCTCCATTTGACCTGCACGAATATGGATAGGTCGCTAATAGATGAAGCCTTGACGGAAGCTAAGGCATTGGGAATCCGGAATATACTTGCGCTGCGTGGTGATCCGCCCCGAAGCGAAGAATACAATCTCGACGGCGAGGATGATAGCAATAAAGAGTTCACATATGCGATTGACTTGGTCCGATATATACGCCAGACACATGGCGACTATTTCTGCATTGGTGTAGCTGCATATCCCGAAGGCCACGCTGATGACTCTCACCCAGAAGTGCAAGACCCAGTTAGAGACTTGCCTTACTTGGTAGAAAAGACGAAAGCAGGAGCTGATTTTATCATGACTCAGCTGACGTATGATCTGGAGGCGTATAAGAGATTTGAATCTATGCTACGGAATCATGAATCTGGTGTCTTCAAAACAATCCCAATCATGCCTGGGTTGATGCCTATTCAGAGCTATCAAATACTGACGAGAGTTACCAAACTGAGCCACGCCCATCTTCCTCCTGCAATTCAGGCTCGTGTTGAAGCTTGTAAGGCGGATGACGAAGCTGTGAAGCAAGTCGGTGTCGATATTGTAAGCGAGATTGTGGAGGGAATGAAAACTATCCCCTTGGTGGGCCAGCGGGGTTTCCACTTTTATACACTTAACCTGGAGAAATCAGTCTCCTTTATCCTTGAGCGATGCAATTTGATACCCAAATCTTCCGATGATTCGGATTCCGAGTTAGAATCGGCCGTGGACTCGACCACATCGCAATACGATATTTCGAATATTGAGGGAAGGCCAGCTGCTCTGTCGAGGCGCCGGGCTTCCTCTTTGAATTCACAGCCACATAATCGAGTTATCGTCGAGCGCCTTGCCCGGAAAGCGACTGGCTCCTCACGAAGCTCTACTACTCATGAAACTACCGCCCAGGGCGCCGGTATGCCCGCGCTTAACCCACCTCCTCGCACCACCACACTTCAGATTTCAGAAGGTCTCGGCTCACTTGGACGAGAAGCTACTTGGGATGACTTCCCCAATGGCCGATGGGGTGACGCTCGTTCGCCTGCTTTTGGTGAAATTGACGGATACGGACCATCTATGCACGTAACTGCTCGTGTGGCACGGCAATTATGGGGCTTCCCTACCAGCAAAGAGGATATTGATAAAGTATTCCGAAGACATGTTTCAGGCGAGCTGCATGCTGTTCCCTGGTCTGAAGGCGGAGCAGGCGAGGAATCCGGCGGCTTCAATCCCGAGACAGCCACCATTCGGAATGAACTACTTCAACTCATCGATCAAAAGGGCTATTGGACTCTTGCATCTCAACCTGCAGTCAATGGAGTCCGGAGCGATAACCCAACATTCGGATGGGGCCCACCGGGCGAAGGCTTCGTGTTTCAAAAGGCTTTTGTAGAGTTTTTCTGCTCCTCGCAAGAATTTGAATCTACTTTGAAACCGCTTCTCAAAAGTTACGGACATGATGAATTCGCCTGGCTTGCCACCAATGCCGCGGGAGATTTTGAATCCTCGTCATTGCCAGATACCCCGACAGCAGCCGGTCCCGTTGATCCTGGAGTTGACCTTGAGCCCTACCCAGTATCAGGTGATGGTGGCGTCAATGCTGTGACTTGGGGCGTGTTCCGTGGCAAAGAAATCATCACACCTACCATCATAGAGGAGGTAAGTTTCCGAGCATGGGGGGAAGAAGCTTTCCGAATATGGGATGAATGGAGACGTATCTTCCCCCGTGGAAGTGCCAGCGAAAAACTACTCAATGAGCTTAAGAAGGACGTCTGGCTAGTTTGTGTAGTTGGCCAGCGTTTCGGTGCCGGAAGCGACGACGGTATTAGTGATAACGAAGAGGAAGGGAAACGGCTATGGAAGGTCCTTACTGGAAACCAGAAAGCATGAGGCAGCGAAGAACAGGCCTTAGAATAATTCAACATGTACAGGTATTAGTGCTGCGTGCGTGAAATATTTAATGTTTTGTATGGCGTCCCAGGAATGCAGCGGGGATGAATTCATTTAACTACAATATTCCTCTGTTTAAAACGTTTTCAACCCCTTATTCTTCCCACTGATACCCACGACTGCCGTTTTTGGAGCCCTCATATTGATATCTCTCCTCGTTCTCATAATACTTCTCAAACCCAACTCCCTCACACACCTCCTCATAGGACAGGATCGTCGGCGGCTTCCCCACCAGCATGGAAGCTTTAAGATTCTCCAATGTCTCCCGAATACTCTTCAGCTTAGCCGCGACCAATGTCCAAGGGTAAGCTACGGCCGAATACCCCAACGCAGCAAGGTCAGCGGCGGATAGATTCTCAGTCTTCCCGCCCTCGATTATATTCGCAAAGGATGGAAAGTCAATGTCCTTTCTGAATTTCTCCATGGTTGCGCGATCTGGTAGCGCTTCAACGAAGACGCAGTCGGCGCCGAGCTCTTTGAATTTTCGGGCACGGGCAAGCGCTTCGTCGTACCCAAGGATGAGGCTGTCGGTACGTGCCATAATCCAAATGTCGTGGCCTTCGTTTCGTGCGTCGACGGCTGCTTGGATTCGTGCGTATGCTTCGTCGCGGGAAACGACGGATTTACCCTTTGTGTGGCCGCAGCCTATGGGTATTTGTCAGACTACGAAGAGAAGTTCAGGTACATATTTGGTCTTGGGTATACTTTACGTACGTTTAGGCCATGTTTGATCTTCAATCATAACTCCCGCTGCGCCAGCTAGTGCGAAGCTGTTATAATTATTAGCAACTATTGGTTTGAAAAAGGAAAACCCCCTCTTCTGCAAAATGTAAGAAAAAATGCAACTGAAAATGCGTAGTCGTTGCCTTACCCCTCGACTGTCCTTCGGACATTCATTGGGCTCCCATACCCAGTATCTCCATCCACGATTATAGGGGTGCTAACCTGCCTCACTATCTCTTGGATTTTACCTGCAACTTCTTGAAAGGCAATGTATCCCGTATCTGGAAGCCCAAAAGATGATGATAATGCGTAGCCCGCGAGAAATATGACGGGAAACCCGGCCTCCTCGACAAGCCGGGAGCTCAAGGCGTCGTAGCTGCATACACTGGCAACGATCTTAGAAGGGTCATCATGGGCTTCTTTGACCATGGAGCGTAAACGTGACGCTTGAGGAGAGGGGATGCGCCCTCGGACATTGGGAATTTGGAACGTCAAGTCGACTGCTTCGCTTTTGTCATTGGGATTGACGACAGGCTTGTTGCTGTCGAATTTGAAGGGGTATGGATGAGTGTTTACAAGGGATCTGGACATGATGGGCAAATCACCAGGTGTTTGGACAGAAGGGGCTCTGGGTATCCGCTTGAGGGTTCTCGACAAGGGAGGAGACCATCGAGGTTGTATTTAAACTGTTGGCTCTTGGGAAAATAATTTCACATCGTTAAGACACAGCCATGTGTACTGCACCTGTTGACCACTCTCACCCTAGGATTGGGCGTCATCAACTGATCCTTTCACAATCCGCAGTCTAGCAATACTGAGCCGTGGAGAGCCGTGGAGAGCCGTGAAGACCGGTTCTCGGATGATTCAGCAGAGCTTCTCCGACTTCGGCTTGGAGTGCGGAGTACTTAAGAAATACGCCCTGTGAGCCTGCGTAGATATCAGATGTATTCCATGCCGGCTGCTCAGGTTGATGAAGGTTGCAGCGGGCCGAGATGCCAAGTGGAGAAGCGTCATTGGGAAGTTTGGGGCAAGCTTTCTTTCGGCGGGAATAAGCGTTCGGCAACCCCGTCTTCACGGTGCGGAGTACCCTGTCCAGCTGGTGGGACATGCGAGGTGTGTTCATCCATCGTTGACGTGGATGTATGGAGGGAGATGCACAAGAACACCCTCGACCAGCACGTCCGAAACACATCCGACAGCTTGTGAGCCACTGTGCAAGATCGATGCTGAACACAACAAGCTCATCTGAGTGACACTATTAGCCCTAGTTCATGCACTAGTAGAACTAGCGCATCGCTGATCATCTCGTCTGTTGAGACCTCCTGCTCGATAGAAGCAAGGAGCATCATTGAAACCAAACACATATTTCGACAGCAAGATATTTGAAGTTGGGACCTGCTCGATATGTCGAATACCAGCGTATGCCTGTCTTGAATATCGACAACATGCTGGCTCATCGGTCACACAGCCAGTCCAGGGAGAACCCTGGAGAAACGGCAGCACGCAGATCTCCCAGTTTCCAGTCCTTGGCGAAGTCAGCCACGAATGAGGAATGCGATTTATAAAAATCTGTGAGATGGCCTGTGGGATCGACTATTCTAATGATTAGCATTAGCTTGCGCCCGTCATCAATCAGTTGGCTGTGTGCATAACCCTATTGTACCAGTCAAAATGGCTTCCACAGACAGAAGTCCATTAACTGAGCAGACAGACGTGGAAAAGACCGATGAGCTTTCAGGGAGGCAACTCGAGCATGGGGAGCCCGAAACTCCAGAGCAGCACGCTGCCATTGAGCGTAAGAAAGAGATAGAAAAGTAGGTCTGAAGTTTGGCTTCTGCGCAATATCAATGGTGGATATCTACTAACAAAGACGTGGCGTAGGAAACTGGTACGCCGGCAAGATCTAATCATTATGCCGCAGTTGGTTATACTGTACCTCCTTGTTTGTCTCCTTCTCTCATCCTATCTGGTGTTTTGTGCCAGCTGTTAACCTTTAATCAGGCATATCTTGATCGAAGCAACCTCGGAAACGCAAAGCTTCAAGGCTTGGTAGAGGAAGCTTTGGATGGCAACGATGACCATTACGGATGGGCAGCAAGTATATTCTATTTTGGATAGTTAGTAACGACTGTTCCTGTCCGAGGAAGGCCCCTAGATGCTAATTGACCCAGTGTCGCTTTCGCCATCCCATTCACAATATATGGAAAACGATTCCACCCCTCCAGGTTCATGTTTGCTTGTGTCCTGGGTTGGGGAATAGCTGCATCCGCCGCAGCTGGTGCGTTCAACTTTGGCGGAATTGCAGCGGCAAGATTCTTTATTGGCCTATTCGAGGTAAGTTGCATTGGACGAGTACAAGCTCCCCCAATATGCACCCTATGCTAACCCATCAGGCCGGCTTTGCTCCAACCGCGGTGTTCTATTTTACTATCTGGTACACGAGAAGTGAAGTTGCTTTCCGCACTTCCCTCTTCGTAGGCATGTCTGCCCTCTCAGGGGCTTTTGGAGGATTAATTGCATACGGGATAACATTGATCGATACCCATCTTGGACACTGGCGGGTTCTATTTCTGGTAGAAGGCTTGCCGACGGTTGTCTTTGCTTTCTTGATCCTCTTTTGCCTACCGGACCGACCTGAAACTTCCAATTTTTTCAAGAACGAGGAGGAACGCGCGGTTGCTATCGAGCGAATGAACCGTGGGCAACAGAGCGAGGGACACAATGTCCTTGTAACGAGACATATCGTCTCGGGATTCACTGACTGGAAAGTGTACTCTGTTGCACTTATTAAAATGGGCCACGACGCCTCTCTAGCGACCATTTCCGTGTTTTTACCCGCTATCATCAAGTCCCTCGGGTATACGAACCAGCAAGCTCAGTATATGACTATTGGACCATATTTAGTAGCCTGGGTAGTTATGCTGAGCGTTTGTTTCGCTTCAGACCATCTGAGAATGCGCGGCCCATTCCTGATCTCGGCAACGACTATGGCTATAATTGGTATTGTTTTAATCATGACATTCCCTGCCGATGATAACCCAAAGATAGCATTGCTTGGTATATTCTTCTTGCTTTCTGGGATTTTCCCTTGCATACCACTTGAACTACAGTGGGCAACTGATAACGCTGGTGCGGAGTCGAAGAAAGTGACTGCATTATGTATTCTTGTGGTTGCTGGGCATTGCTGGAGTATTCTCGCCAGCAAGAGTTTTCCTGACAGTGAAGCACCAGAGTATGTCCGCGGCTACAGCATTGTCCTGGCATTCTTGTGCCTGAGTGCGGTCATGTCTATGGTATTGTCTATTCGGCATCGAATCACTAATGCACGGCGGGATAAGCAATATGGCAAGCCGAATCCGACAGAGCAGGTGGACACCAGTGAGGTGGCAGATAAGGCCCCAATGTTCCGTTATATAATTTGAGGGGAATGATGGTCGAGGAATTTAGCGAATGCTCACCTAAAGTGTTGATAATTAATTCCGAAATTGGCATATTTGTTGGATCATTCTATATTGTAGCTGTGCTCCCGTCAGGTGGATATAAACACTCCGCGAAATAAAGGATAACACTCCATCTATCCATCCTGCCCATAGCCCGGCTGATTGAAGGCTTGTTGGGTGTAAATGCCAACGAAAAGAAAACCGAAGGGATAGGAGCGAGAAAGCAATCCATGTTTCTAATGGCTCAATATTTACATTTGATTATTCTGTCTTCTCAGCGAAGCCTCTAGCCTCTAGTTCCTCTGCCCCTGCATCAGGAGTGGGAGCTGAAGATTGGGACTCAGAATATTTCTCCACAGTGCTGTCCAAAAGTCCGAACGCTTTCGGATTTACTTTTGATCCCGGCCCTGTTTTATATTGATAACCTCGTAGTCTATTTGAATGGTCAGCACACGACATACCAAACTAGATATAGGATGTAACTCAGTTGAAATAAGTACCTTGGGCCTGGTCCTGACTGTTCTGGGAAATCGGTTTCATAAAGCCGCTCAAATTTTTCAATGTCCTTTTCAAGAGTTCCATTGGCAATGCTTTGCCTGATCCCTGCAAAGAAACTATCCACGGTATGGTGGTTATGTATCTGCAATAAAGTCCATGCTAACATCTCTTTGGCGTTGAGGAGATGGCGGATATAAGCACGATGGTAAGTTTTGCAGGTATAGCATTGGCAGTTGGAAACTAAAGGCGACATATCGGCGGAATGAGAGGAGGGCCACATATCAAAAGCTAGTGGTAGGGAGTTTCCGGCTTCAACCTCGGCGTCTGGAGGAGGGAAGGAGAAGTCAAGTGCAAAGCCGGCGTCTGTTGCAACGCTGATAAAAGGTATGGTGGCGAGGTCCGCCCCTAAAGAAACCGCTCTTAGTACCTCCTGGGGAGTGCTGGCCTCATCAAGAGACAAGCGAGGGAGTGCGGACATTGATTCCGGTATTATCGTGAGGGTTGAAGCATCGAACACAGCAAGCCCTGAGATTTGATCCTTCATCTCCTCTTCAAGATCCTTTAAATAAATTGTCTGCTGTTCTTTCTCCAAAGGAACAATAGGAGCAAAAAATGAAGTTGCCGGCCGGGTTCCATTTGCCTCCGAATATTTATCAAACTCTTCAATTGCACCCTGCGTCCAGGCGTGGGTTCTATCAACCATTCTTTCCCGACGCTTTACACCAGGCGGTTTTCCCAGCACTAAATCTGCCATACCAATAGCAATATCTGGTTTTAGTTTGTTGACGGCTTCAATATATTCCTGCGCTTTTAAATAACGGTATCCAACAGAGGTTAGGATAGTAATCGCATTAGGATTGTTGGGGTTCGCGGGAACGACTGGAGGTACTCTGCGCGGGCCCAGCACAAGTAACATATCGTCATCATAGCCTAGATATTTTCGAAGAATCGACTCTGACGGTTGTGCAGGTGTTTTATAGATTGGCGCGACTTGTTTCAATGACTCCCTTTCTATAACTAGACTGCCCTCGACGAGCATAAAAATTAGCCTGGGACGTCAAGACAAAGATATAGCTATAGAAAATCAACGTACAATCCTCAAGGCCAACATAAAGGCCCTTTACCGACGCGTGATCCTTCATGGTATCATGACTGACATGAGGCAGCGTGCCTCTGGACGAGATCGCGACATAATGTGGCGTTGACAAAGGCTTTCGTCCTGCTTTGCAGAGCTGTCCAAGGCGCGGCGCAATTTGACTCGCGGCAGACTGTAGCAGGTTGAAGCTTAGCATTTCCTCAGAGATATCAGAGACCATGTTGACCTGTCTTTTTCACAGTGGTTCACTATGCATGGAGTGTCGTGAAGATCTAAATCCTTTCTCGCACCCAAGCTAAATTATTTCACGTCGCGTAAAAGCGGCACTAAAGCTGGAATCACGACGCATTTCATCTCAGCGCTGATTGTTTCTCGATATCAAGGAAATATTCTAGCTATAAACACATTCTTTATCGTCACCGGGGATCAAGGCGCGGACTACCATTCACCCAATTGTTCAACCTATCGCATAATACCCAAGCCTAACCATGCCGCGAGGAGTACTCGTTGTAATTGAGGGGCTAGATCGCGCGGGAAAGTCGACACAATGCGCCAATTTGCTTCAGAGACTTCAAGACACGGGTCACAATGCTAAATATATCCGATTTCCTGGTATGGCCGTGTTCCCAGCATACTCGATGTCGAAGGGTCGAAAACAAGGACTAACGCAAGACACAGACAGAACAACATCAATCGGGAAATTGATTGATAATTATCTTCGTGGTCAAGCGCAGATGGATGATCATGCCATCCATCTCCTGTTCTCAGCTAATAGATGGGAATTGGCCGCACAAATACGAGATGACATCTCAAACGGAATCACAGTGGTCATTGACCGCTATTCATACTCGGGAGCTGTATATTCTGCCGCTAAAGGAAACGAGTCACTACCGTTAGAATGGGCATGGCAGCCGGAAGTCGGCCTTCCGCGGCCTGACATATGGTTTTTCCTGAATATCTCACCCGAGGATGCTATGAAACGAGGTGGCTACGGATTGGAAAGATATGAAAATGCCAATATGCAGTCGAAGGTTGCGAAGCTATTCCAATCTCTCGCTGGGATGAAGAACAATGAAGAGATGTACGAGATTAACGCGGGGAGGACGGAGAGTGAAGTTGAACCAGACATCCAATCGAGGGTGTTACAGTGTATTGACAATGTGGAAACCCTTGGACCTCTGAGGGAGCTTGGCCCGTTGTCTTTTACTGACTCTGCACAATCAAGGGGAAACTGAGGAAAGGGAGTTGTATCTATTCCACTAAATATATATCGTCACAGTCGCTCTCAACTTCTATGTCAATTGCTATCGGCTTTTTACTCTTCGATTCACGACTAGCACTGCCCCCTCCCTCGGTACCACGGGCTGTCTGTTTAGGGGAGATATCAAAAGAAGGTTGTTCTGTTGGTGAATATAAATCCTTCTCATCGTTTATTATATCGATTGCGCCATCTTCACCGAGGCTGCATTCTTCTTCCAGGTCTTCTAACTCCCGGGGAATATGGGTGGAATGGTTTTGTTCCCCTGACCGCCCAGGTTGGGACCCGCGAACTCTAGAGGTCATTTCTTTCATCAAAGTCGGCCAGTCTAATACGCTACGGCATTTGGGGCATTTTCCACCTTTGGGTATAAACTCGGTATCCGCATATTTGGTGGGGACCATGGTTGCTGATAGACATAGCAGATGGGATGCGCAGCGACAGGAACCCTGCGAGCAGATAACCACATGATCGTCCTGCCAGTTTAGATGGTGGTTGCAGACACCACAGTTTATACGATCCCCAGCCTCAACCAGGAATTGCGCCTTTTCCATGTAAGCTCTTGATCCGCGGTTAGCGACGTCTAGTCTCTTAAGCGGATCTCGTTCTATCCCTTCGGAGATATCCCAATCTGAGGTGAAATCTGCAACAATTGAAATGGCATCGGGGATGAAGTTATCTGTTTCTTCCGCGCACCGTTGCCAGGCCCGGTATATATCTACGGAGAAGAAACGGATTGTCAAAGGCCATGTGCAAAAATATGGCGAGCAAAGTAGAAGATGCAGACGAGAAAAAACGCCAGTAATCGACATCTTTGGCCTTTTAGCCCGCTTGGTTTGACGACCTGTTTTTGGGCCAGTCTGTGTGACTGACTGCTCGGAACATTCACTCATGACATGGCGAGACGAGTTTGTATTCTGCCATGCCCATCTGACAAAGTTCCGGTTAGAGAGGGCGCTATATACTCGTATTGTCGTCTATACACGATTTGGTGAAGGAAACCTACTCGAACTGAAGGGCAGCAGTACGACTCATAAACCCACTTACAATCATCACCATCTCCCACGGTCTCAACTTGTCTCTGTGGGTTCTGTGAGCTCCGCCCTGGATACGTCCATTGTGCTGGGCAAGCCGCCTGGTGGGGTTTGGCGTTGACCCGATGTAAAGACTGGCATGTCGCACAGTGGAGCGCAGCAAATATACGCAGTAGAAGGGTGGTATGGGCTTGCTTTGTTCACTTCGACGGGTGGCTGGAGCGGGACTAGCGCGAGAGTCAGGCATTGTCCAACTTCATCTTCCAGCACATAGCCATAGTATAAAAACAATAATTAATGTCCGATGTTGTTGTTGTTGCTGTGACGGCGTCGATGTAAGTGCATTAGCGGTACACGTGACACGATCTATCCGCGGCACGGCTGAGTCAGCGACATCGAGGGATGGGAGGATTTATCGATGATGCTCCAATCAAGCCTCTTCTCCTGCACCAGCAAACCGTCTCCTGGTTCTTCTCCCCTCGAATTTTGATAGATCACGGCTGCTGGCTCTCACCATCTCGCTGTCTTCCTGCGCCTTTGTCTTTCATCTTCAGTATCACTGCTTTTCTCGTCCTGATACTACGGCTGTCTTATTTAGTACCTCGATCACCCAGTATATAGAACTTGGCCCTTCGTCTTTTTGACCCTGTTTTGTGATTCGACTACCTGCCAATGCATCCCTCGTACCACTCTCGAACTTCGTCCTAAGCGTGAGATTCTGTCACTCCTCTGCAGTTAATTCAGCTGGGGCGTCATGGTGGCACCGCCCTCGACGGGAGCGCATCCTGCGACGCAGCAATCACAATCGACCAGCCGTTCCTCTACGCGACCTTCGAACCCGAATCCTTCCTACGCACATAATGTCCCGCTGAGTGCCCGAAGAGCCGCTGCTCTTGACCTTTCTACAGTCGAACTACGATCTAATGTCAAAGAGGTTCCTAAACGAGCCCGGCACCATGGACTACAGGAAGCCCCCACGTTCTACCCGAACGAGGCAGAGTTCAGAGACCCAATGGAGTATATCCGCAAGATTGCTCCTGAGGGAAAGAAATACGGTATCTGCAAAATCGTTCCTCCTGAGAATTGGAGCCCTCCTTTCGCGATTGACACTGAGGTATGGGACACTACAAAGCGTGTTTTTCGTAACCCCTTGTTCCTTTTTTCCTTTGCAAGCAAAGCTCAAGACTTGGAAGACGTGTTAACCTTACTTCTTTCAGCGCTTTCACTTCCGCACACGCAGGCAGGAACTTAACTCGGTCGAAGGAGGTGTGTAGAAACCCTCAGCTGCCACTGCAGCTCCTTTCTAGGCCATGCCAGCTCATAATTATTCTAGGTACCCGAGCGAACTTAAATTACCTCGATCAGTTAACCAAGTTCCACAAGCAACATGGAACCAGCCTCACACGCTTCCCTAGCGTCGATAAACGGCCCCTTGACCTCTACAAACTTAAGAAGGCAGTCGAAATCCGGGGTGGCTTTGAGAAAGTTTGTAAGTTGAAAAAATGGGCGGAGATCGGACGCGATTTAGGTTACAGCGGCAAAATCATGTCGTCTCTATCCACCTCGCTCAAGAATTCCTACCAGCGCTGGCTACAGCCGTACGAAGAATACCTCCTTGTAGCGAAACCGGGAGTCCAACAACAGCTCGAAATCGAACACGGGGGACCCTTTACTCCATCTGCAAACCAATCTCCCGCGGATCCAAAACGCCAAGAAAATGGCCGCAGATCGTCCGAAGTTAATGGCCAGACTCAGGCCCTCAAAGCAGCATCTACTGCACTGAACGCTTCGATATCCGACAGTCCCAGCACCCGTGGGAACTCAGCTGCATCTGGCGAGGTGACTCCTGCCCCACCTGTATCCGGAGGATTCACCGCTGTCAACGTTAAACCAGCAGCCTTTACATCTGTAAATGCAGCTCCTTCGTTTGTGGCCGTCAATAGCGCAACGACTACCGTGAAACAAGAGGCCGACATAGGCACAGAGACTCCAAGCGCGGAGACTGGGTCTTCATCTCCAAGTAATCCCAAAGAACTACCTGATAGGAAGCATGAAGATAACAACACCAACCCTCTTCCAAATGGACATGACGATCAGTCGCTTAAGCGGGTACTCAGCAGCGACAGTATGACTGAGGGCTCCCCTGTCGAAAACGGTGATACTGATGGGCCAAATGGTCGACGCAGTAAGCGGCTAAAGAAAGGTACGCCGCATCGGCTCGATCGATAAATTTAGTTCCTATCCAAACTAACACACTCTCGTATTTATATTAGATGGTGCACCCACTGTTGCTGGATCGAGTATGAACTCACTACGCCCCGCGCCTTCCCACTCAAAAGGAAAGTCGGGAAATCGAAAGACTGGAGAGGTAATTTGCTACGCCATTCCATTTCTAATGAGGATATGTCAGCTAATTTCTCGTAGCGGTGCGAAAACTGTGGCAAAAGCGACAATCGCTCGTCCATACTTTCATGCGATGGGTGTGACAACGGATACCATATGCGCTGCCTTGACCCGCCTCTTACCACAGCTCCGGATTATGATTGGCATTGTCCTAAATGCCTTGTGGGGACCGGAGAATTTGGGTTTGAAGAAGGTGGCATCTACTCTCTTCGACAATTCCAAGAAAAAGCAAATAATTTTAAGAAGAATTATTTTGCCTCTAAAATGCCATACGACCCTGTTCTAAATACACAGCGTCGAGAATCAGAAGATGACGTGGAGAAAGAATTCTGGAGACTCGTAGAGAGCCTAACAGAGACCGTTGAAGTTGAATATGGAGCTGATATCCATTCTACCACGCACGGCAGTGGTTTCCCTACCCCTGAAAGGAATCCCCTTGATCCATATTCTACGGACCCCTGGAATCTGAATGTGCTTCCTTTCCACCCAGAGTCGCTGTTTCGTCATATTAAGTCAGATGTATCTGGGATGACTGTTCCATGGGTGTACGTGGGAATGTGCTTCTCGACATTTTGCTGGCACAATGAAGACCACTACGCTTACTCGGCCAATTACCAACACTTTGGTGCCACCAAGACCTGGTATGGCATTCCTGGCGGCGAGACGGAGGCATTTGAGGAGGCAATGCGACAAGCAGTACCAGAACTCTTTGAAACCCAGCCGGACCTGTTGTTTCAACTGGTCACTTTGCTTCCGCCTGACCAGCTTAAAAAAGCTGGGGTTAATGTCTACGCCCTGGACCAGAGAGCTGGTCAGTTCGTAATCACGTTTCCGCAGGCTTATCATTCCGGTTTCAATCATGGATTTAACTGCAACGAAGCCGTGAACTTCGCGCCAAGTGATTGGGAGCCCCTTGGTCAAGCCGGCGTTGAGCGTCTCCAGGAATTCCGCCGACAGCCTTGCTTTTCCCATGATGAAATGCTTCTTACAGCTGCTGGAAGGGATACCTCCATCGCCACAGCCAAGTGGCTAGGCCCAGCCCTGCGGAGAATGTGTGACAGGGAACTGAGCCAGAGGGCAAACCTCCTATCACGCTGCCGAGAAGCCTCCAAAGAATCGGAGAAGGCGGAAAACCAAGGCCCTCCAAGTCTCGAGATCATTGTAGATGAGGCGGACAGGCAAGAGGAGGAGTACCAATGCAGTTACTGTAAGGTCAATAGCTATCTAACACAGTTTAGGTGTCACGAAAGCGGGAAGGTTCTCTGCCTCCTTCATGCTGGGGTACACGACTGTTGTGGTCAGGAAATATCACAGCGGCTAACCGGTCCGGGTCATACGCTGCGTTGCAAAATGTCTGATGATGATTTGCGACTTATTGCACAAAAGGTGGAAGACCGCGCTCGAATTCCACAAGCGTGGCTCGAAAAACTTGACAAAGTTCTGGAAGGTGAGCCGAGGCCGTCTCTCAAAACACTTCATTCATTACTTTCTGAGGGTGAGAAGATACCTTATCACCTTCCCGGCCTTCAAGACCTCGCAGCTTTCGTCCAGCGCTGTGACAAATGGCTGGAAGAAGCAAACAACTACATAACTCGCAAGCAGCAAAATCGGAGAAAGAATGAGAAGGTTTGGCGAAAGGCTGCTAAAGCCGCGCAATTCGAGGAACGAGACCGCGAATTACGGAATATCGAGAAAATTCATAGCCTTTTAGCTGAAGCGGAGCGCCTCTCCTTTGACTGCCCACAAATAACGACACTTCGCGAGAAGGTTGAAGAGATTCAAGAATTTCAAAGAGATGCACAATCCGTGCTGTGCAACCCTCACATTGCTTCAACCCAGGAGGTGGAAGAGTTAGTAGAGCTGGGGAGGAATTTTAACGTTGATATTCCTGAGGTAGATAAGCTGGAGCGTGTGCTACAACAGATGAAATGGAATGACGAGGCGCGCCGCAAGAGGGACCAATATCAGACGCTAGAAGAGTGCGCTGAGTTTATCAAGCAGGGGGAGGAGCTCAATTTATCGGAGACGAATGATCACCTACTTTACTTCCGTGATTTATATCGTCATGGTGAGACCTGGGAAGCCAAGGCGAAGGAGCTCATCTCTGTTGAGGCTGTTCACTATCAACAACTTGAAGCCCTCTCCACACAAGCGGCCAGATTTCCGGTGTCGGCTGAGACACTTGCTTCAGTCGAAGCAATCCTTACGAAACAGCGAGAGGCTCAAAAGCAGATATCTGACCTCTACGAATGCAGCAAAAACCTTGACATTCGAAAGAGGCCTCATTACAGGGACGTACGAGACCTCATGGAATCGCTATCCCAGCTTAACAGTAAACCCAACGGCACAATCGATCTAGAGCGGGAACAGAGGCGGCATGAGGA
This sequence comes from Arthroderma sp. MBC 929, assembly GCA_030789285.1. Classification (NCBI taxonomy): domain Eukaryota; kingdom Fungi; phylum Ascomycota; class Eurotiomycetes; order Onygenales; family Arthrodermataceae; genus Arthroderma; species Arthroderma sp. MBC 929. Next base: position 199,112 of record JARJUX010000007.1, on the reverse strand, counting down.
TTGGATGCGAAAGGGAAAGAAGTTGTTTGGAAAGGCGAACGCTCCTCTGCACATTCTCAAAATGCACATGCAATACGTCGAAAAGAAAAACTCGTCCTGCTTTGATTTGGAAGACCGCTGCCGCCCGCCTGTTGAGCCAGCCTCCAGAGAAACATCTCCCGACGGATTCTTTGACGATGCTCGAGCTGCACCATCTCGGTCAAAAAAGAAAGATGTCTTCTGTATTTGCAGACAAACGGAGTCAGGAATGATGATTGAATGCGAGATTTGCCACGAATGGTAAGATATCACAGGATTCTATTACTTATGAATGCGACTAATGAATGCTGCTTCCAGGTACCATGGGAAGTGTCTAAAAATTTCCCGTAGTAAAGTCAAAGAGCTGTTAAGCTTCACCTGTCCCATTTGCGATTGGCGAGTCAAGATACCCCGAGATGCAGCTCGCCCCAAGCTTGAGGATTTGCTTGAGTGGCAGGCGGAAATACCAGATTTACCTTTCCAACCTGAGGAAGAGCAGATTCTTCAATCGATAATCGATAAAGCGTCCGCCTTCAGGGAGTTTGTGCGCCCATTTACGAATCCCGCCTGCGCTACTGCTGAAGAGGTACCCACACAGCTGTTCTATCTACGCAAAATCGAAGGTGCAGAGGTTTTGCTGGCCTATGAGACGAACTACTTCCGGCAAGAGGTTCATAAATGGGCACCAGTTGCTCCAGAACCACCACCTATCCTAGAACAGTCGCTATCCACACGCAAGCCACGCCCAACAAAACAGCAGAAGATTATGGCGCAGCTTGGAATTGAGAGGCCGGAGGATCTTCCTCTTCACCTTCGCACTAAGCATCACACCTTCCCCGCAAAGCGCAAATCTACAGAGCCACAGACTGGTCGGCCCCAACCCCTACAGCCTGCACCTTCAAACAAGTCTACAACTCCGGTGGAGCATACTCGATCTATCTCTGTCGGTAATGAGCAAACACCGGCCCCCACCCAAAGCTCACAAACTCCGGCTTCCTACCCTTTCAGTCACCCCTTTCACCTTTCATCCAATGATCCGAACTCGACTTACGCAAATGATTCAGGCCCCTTCCTTTCTCAAGACCATGATCACTCCCCTTCGTTCTCACCTCCATCTCCTTCAGCTCGCCCAGGAGCGCTTGACCCGTCATTCTTCAGCCCCCCTAGATTCGATCGAAATCAGCAATTACCATCTGGACCACCACCAGAAATCTCCAAAGAGAATCCTGGCGTTGAAGTTGATGTAGACGCTAATAACCCATTTGGAAGCAGTCCCCGTGCAAACATGGATGACATCTTCGCTGATTTGACCAATCACGACACCGAACCAGTGGAAGAAGTCAGCCACGCCAACGAGGCATTGGAAGCGCTAAAGAGCGCTCAAAGCTCCGGGGAGGGCGACCAGGCAGCGTCTGAAGCGGCTGACGCGCTGGACTCAGCCAAGGATCAGATGGACAGCACCAACCAAAACGATGACGCAGCGACTGAGAACGACCATCCTCTTGCCGACGAGTTTCTCAGCTGATCCCTAACCTACTATGTCCGAGTTACTCTACCGAGTATTATTCATCTTTAGATCTGTTTGCGTTTATTTTCGATTTATGATAACATTTCATATTCTTAATCCTGTGCCTGCTACTGTTATTCAAAAGATGAATTGCGTTCTCCCCTTGTTTCCTTTCATATATATCGAATGTTCGGTGGCGATTACATGGGCTTTATGGGAAAATGGTGCAGAGACGGTTTATGGCCTGGCGTATGTTAGTTTTCCGTTCCCTTTTTTTTCGGAGTTCTAATATGCTGTGATTTGTTTATTAATTTTTCTCTTTCCCCCCCTTTGTCCTCTCTCCCCACGATCTAGAGTAGGCGGGTGCGAGCTGAATCTACACTCCTAGCCCTCCATCTGAAGCGTCTCTTCCTGCTCATTTTCAAATTTCTCAACCATCTTCCCTGCCCGATATATGCTTTATTTACTGTAACAATATATCGTTATTCAAAATTTGATGTAACACTTATACTTCCATCTGTGTCCACAAGAAGCAGTCAGTTCACGTGACCATATTCCATCCTGGAGCTTCATCCCAAGTAAAACCAGCCCGTATTTATATCACTTCCCGGAACACTTCATTCAAAATACTCGAAAATGAGCGGCAGTAAAAGAATTTATAGCAATCCGAGCTTGCTTGATTTTCTAAAAAATGCATCAGGTCTTGCTCGATTTCGTCCTTCGGCAGCAACGACAACAGCACCCCCCGATGTTTTCGTCTTAGGAAACCCTTCCAGTGACTTAGACTCGATAATATCAGCCATTGTATATTCCTACTTTGCAAGCTTAGCATGCAAACAAAATACTCGAAACTATATACCCTTAATTAACCTACCGGGTGTGAAATCCGGAGCGGAACTGAAGAGACTACGACCAGAGTTCGTCACTGCGTTGGGCCTCGCAGCTGAAGTAACTGGTGATAGCAAGTGTTTAGACGAGAGCGTTTTAACCATTGCAGACCTGAGAGACCGACTGCATGAAGGGAAGGATGACTCCAAGGCTTCAACGAGAGACATTGATGTGCTCATGGTCGATTGGAATGCCTTGCCAGTGACCAAAAACGGAATGAGGGGCGTGGATGGTATTTCGGGAGAGGTTGAAAATGTCCGATTCTCAATAATCGGGTGCATCGATCACCATGACGACGAGCAGTTTGTTCCTGACGTTCAGCCTCGAGTAATCCAAACTGGTGTTGGGAGCTGTACGTCCTTGGTCGTCCGGGAATTACGGGCTCAAAAGCTATGGGTGGATGAATATGGTGTTTCGGATTCGACAGCGGCGGATAACACCAAGATTACCTCCTCGAGCAGAGATGGGGATTTATCGCATCTACCACGAACATCTTCAAGCCTGGAAACTATAGCTGATGACGCCCTGCGAAGCGCAGTGGGCGAATCTCAAGTTGCCAAATTAGCACTCGCAGCCATTTTGGCAGATACCGCAAACATGATGGCAGAAAGCAAAGTGTCAGACATCGATCGCGAAGCGGTGTCATTTCTCGAGGGCAAAATCACCTATGCTACGAGCCTCATCCGAGCCAATAGTGGCAACACCACTTCTTCCCTGAGTCTGAGTCCCGCTGAATGGAATCGTCAGAGTTTTTACGACGAGATCATGCACGCCAAATCATCCAGTGTCGAAAACCTTACTATCGACGAAGTGCTGGGGAGAGATTATAAGGAATGGGTAGATATCAGCTCCAATTCCAATTCCGACAACGGCAAAGTAAAGATTGGAATTTGTAACGTCGTCAAGCCGCTTGAGTGGGTCATCAGCAAAGCAGCCGGCATATCTAGTTCTAGCGACAAGATGGAGCTGAAGGTGGAAAGTTATGATGCGTTTTTCACGTCGTTAGGGGAATTTGCGCGGGCCCATGAGCTGGATGTTGTTGCGCTGATGACGGTGTATACAACGCAGCCGGATGATGAATTTCATCGGGAGCTTGTCGTATGGGCATTAAATGATGCGTATTTAGAGGGTCTACGGAGATTTGAAGCTACTGCAGTCGGCCAATTCGGCTTGTATGGATGGGTAGACGAAGAGGAGAAAATGTCTGGGCGGAAGATGTGGACTCAGAAAGACGTCTCAAAGAGTCGCAAGCAGGTTGCCCCATTATTAAGGAAAGCGATGGCTGGTACTTTGTGATGCGAACAATGCGACACGAGAAGAATTTGATTAAAAGGCAGATTTTATTATATCCGGTAGATTTGATACAACAATGCGATCATGATACATAAGAGGTGATCGAGGAGAAACCCATTTCTATTAAAGTATTCTATAACCGATCCAATTCTAGATCACGGTCTGAGCCCTAGAGAATTCTTTTGTAGAATCAAAAGTAAAGGAAAATTGAAAGTACAATGTTATAGTTGAACATGGTATTTCTGGAAACAGGATTGAACATGAAGAAAAGTCAGGAGAAAATGTTAGAAGAAGGGGAAATTCGTGATCAACAACGGTATCGAAAACAATTCGCTCTCGTATGAAATCGTCAAGAGACACGCACGAAAAAAAAAAACAAAGGAAAGAAAAGAAACCAAAAGATAGGCTAGTAAGACATGTATAAAGGCAAGGCGAGGTGGCTAAGCCATGCAGGAGTCCCAGAGTTTGATATATCGACGCCCAACTCAAGCGAGTATAAATCTCCCCTTCTCTAAAAAAACAGATCATTGTTCGTCATACATTAAGGAGGCAAGGAGAGGTATGTTGGTGTCGTAGACGATTGGTTTTAGACATTAAGACTTCGAAATAGCGAACGCAAAGGTGAAATATCGGGTAAATCAAAATCATGATCATTTCATTTCTTAAAAACATTCCCACTCTCCCCAAACGCACCATCGGGCGGTTCGGTCGGCGAGAACAAGGCCTCGCCAGATTCCAAGTTCACTAACCTTGATGACGGTCTCCCAGACACTTCCTTCGGGGACACCATCATGCTCTGACCCATGGCTTGTGGTGATCATGTGGTCTGCTTTGCGGTTAAGGCGCAGAATCTTTCCAGATGGTGTCTGAATGGCTAGTTTCGCGGGTTTGTCCTTAATGCCGGGGTATTGCCTACTGCCTCCAGATCCACTTGAGGCTGAAGAGTAAGGGTGGCCTGATATTGAGGTAGTAGATGCATTAGAAACTGTGGCTATTGAAGATACCATGCTGAGTGAGCTGGATGGCCGTGCGAAGGGGTTGGGGGATATGCGGCCGTTCAAATCATTATTATTTGGGGCTGAGGATGAGAGTGCGGCAGGGTGTTGTCGGACGGCGAATACAAAGGTGTTGTTTATTGCAAGCCTGTAGCATTGAGGTTGGATAACATATAAATCATGCCGTTGAGCATGTGGAGTCGGATGTCGGATGGCGAAGTCATAAAGGGGGTTTTCGCCTGTGTGAACAATAGGAAGAGCAAAAGCTAATGAGTGAGTTATGTCTTTGGCCGAATGCATCAGCCCCTTCTTGCCAGCGTAGACTTTAAGCACGGCTTGTCCTTCATCCCCAGGTAGCAGTGCTTTAATGGTGAATCGCTTCTGCCCATCGACCCAATCGGGTTGGGCTAAGGCGCGTTTTCTTATTACATCGCCGCTCTCAAAGAAGTCACCATCAGCATCACGCGCAAATGCGATGGCTTCCACTTCTGCGACACATTCAACATCTGGGGGAACATTAACGCGGATTTGTACAATCTCCAGCTCATTGATTTGAACTAAACTTGTATCATAGTTCGGGATTTGAAGATTGTTCTTAAAGTAACCAGGGCAAGCACAAGGTAGGGCAAGGAGAACGTCGGGCGAGATGGGAGGACAGATATGTTGATGTTCGATCGCGACGGGGACGTGTGTGTAACAGATTTCCATGGGACGAGCTAGGAAATAGTAACTTTCCGCCACATTAGAATTGGCACTGGAATACAGAGAGCGTTTCGGATTAGTTGGGCTGGCCAAAGAGCAATCCATGATTCTCCACTCCCCGTCAATGAGAACAGTATTCCACCAGTGATTTGGCTCAGAAAGGGCGTCGAGATCTAATTGCTGACCCGGGGATTTAAGGTGGCCTTGAACAATCTCCGCATGAAGGCCGACCGCCGAGCACATCTCCATCACCAGCGTGGCAACTTCCCTCGGGGACCCTCTTTTCGATTGTATTACTCTCCTCACGTCAACATGTCCCTCTATCTCTTCGTCCCATGCAATCTTTTCTCCGACCCAGGTGAAAATTGCTCTTAATCGCTGAATATCGCTGCGGTGCGGGCGGCAGACGTACCCTTGGGCCAAGGTAACAGGGTTCATCATCGGAGGCAAGCTATTGATGAAACGAGCACTCTTGTCGACTAATTGTAGGTTTACCGCCGCCCAGTCAGTCGGCTCTGTGACTGGCAAGCCATCAATGCCTTCATCACCTTCGGCGCTTTCGTATAGCTCTTCAACAGCATATATAACTGGATAGTCCATCATTTGACACCGTTCAGCTCTTTCCACAAACTCATTATGGCTCGGTGAGGTCGAACGATTGACGTCTCTCCGCACCTGGACCCAGTCATGATCACTCATTGCCGTGTCTCTCCCGGTAGTTGTGCTCTTGGCGTACTGTTCGGATGAGAGTCCAGTCATCCCAGCCGGCATGATGCTTTTGGTCGGGGACATTCTGCCGCTATTTGGCGTTATCACCATGCTACTTCTTGCTGTAGCTGCCCCAGTTTTCGCGGATTCGAGTATTCGTTTGAGGAAGCCCGTTTTCTTGGATTTTGGGGTGGTCAGACCTCCAAAAACACCAGGATCATGGCCATTATTGTATTCTGACCATCCAAGCGCAGAAGAAGCTCCACCATATCTTGGACTGTTTTGGTTTGGGTGATATGCTGATCCTGCTTGAGGTGTATATGGTCTCGCGATATTCTCTGCATCAGCGCCAAAACCGGTAAAACCAGTCGACCGAGAGTTGTCCAAGGAAGAAGACGCGCCGTGTCTTAAAGGAATGTGAGTGCGCCTTGCAAAGCTTGCTGCGCTAGTTGCGCTATAGCAGCCTGCTGAGGAGGCACTCATGACACTTGGGTTCGTGAAGCCCGTGCTTGTGGAACTGCTTGTTGCATTACTTTGTACACCACTGGAAGAGCTGGTGGCATTCGAACTCGCGGTGAGGGTTCTTCCCAGCATAGCTCGATTCAATGCATAACCGGCCTTTTGATGCTTGAGAGATGGCTGTTTTTGCGGTAAACGCCCATAAGTATAGTCGCCTTTTTTAGGTGGAGTTGGTGGAGGCATTGAATCATCAATTATGTGCGAAAATCTAGGATCGTTTGCAGGCGCTGATTGCCTTTCCTCCTCGTGCAGTTGCCTTAGTCGCGATTCCATCCGCTGAACATAATTGCCAAGCTGAGGTGGACCATCATAATGTCTATCAAAAGCACTTTCGGACTGATAAGCATTACTGCCATCATAAGGTGCATGAAAATCCTGTCCTGACCCCTGAGCTGTGGATGGACGGTTTAACGGTCTCGGGATATCATGTTCGGGCAAATGGTCAAAAGCTTCAGGTGACCACGGATGGAAGGGAGATGGAGATCGTCGTGGGGGTTCTTGAGAATGGGAATTGTGGGACATGCCCATGTCTTCCAATGATGACATGACATCCTGCATGGCATCCCTCAATGGCGAGGGAGTATGCCCATGTAGGCTCGGAGATGGAGGACAGGGAGAAGGTGTCCTGGGTAAAGCATGCGAATGGGTTGCTGGAACGTTATACACGTGTGCTGGGGATGGAGAACGCTCGGGAGGTTGACGACTTCGAACAGCGATCCTGTGGGGTGGGGGAGGCGGAGGAGGAGGAGAGGGAGAAGGAGAATGTGCAGCGGACCCATGTTGAATAGGAGTCGGTACGGGTGAGATAAGTCGGGATGGTGGCCGTTCAGGAGGTTGAACATAAGCCGTTGGCAAAGGTGATATCGCGCGAGCAGGGGGCTGTTCAGAAGGGTTGTTTGGCACGATAGTCGGTGCCGGTGAGACACGACGAGAGGAAAACCGCAAGGTACTCTCCTGCCGTCTCTTCGCCCGCGAGCTGTTATATTTTGTGAGAGCTTTAGATGAAGGGCTTGTGTTAGCACTGCGAGGTTTCTGCTGAGAAGGCTGAGCGACGACAGTGGCCTGTGCTGCTGCTGCGGCCGAGGCCTTCTTCCTGGCTAGCTCTTCGGATGGCCCCTCAACTTCCTTGTATCCCTGAAAGGGCTTCCTGAAGACCGTTTTCTGCTTCTTGGGCCCGCTGTCTGCTGCTCTAACAGAACCAGAAGATCCATTCTTCAATCCAGGAGGCAGCGGGCTGACCGAACGACTGGCGGGCACAAAATCACCCTCTAGGACCTTGACAAAATTTGAAGGAAACAGCCCAACCATGCGCCTGTCGCGTCGCAAACGACCAGTCCACCATGACCCATCACCGGCATTCAGGCATTCGATGAGATCGCCTTCCACAAAGCCAAGGTCTCTTTTTGTTTCTCCACCCCAAGAGTATACCGCGCGACACCAACAAGGGAATTTCGTAGGGAGCTGAGGTGTTTGAGGGGCCATGATCGTGGGACAAGAGGCGCGGAGTCGAAACGGAAGCAGAGAAGAAGGGCTAAACGAGGAAATCCTTTGATATCATATCATGGGGATAGCCTGTTATGTGCCGGAAAGAATGGCTGTTGTTATGAATGCGACGGGGGGGAGTATCGCAGGGAGAAGTAGGGAGTGCGTGTAGGTAAACGAGACAAGGTAACAAGACTTGCTAAACGAGCGACAAGAGTAAAGACCGGTAGTTCAAAGCACAAAGACATCAAAACAGCTCCATCAGCAGCTCTCCAAGGTGCAGCGAATGCAAGATGCGCCGAACGACGGCCAACTCATCATCATCAGCAAGGCGGTGGGCGTCACGGGGGCAACCAGTGTTTACCGCCGACCGTTTTGGGACTAGCGCCATCTTATCGATAAAGCTCCAGATCCAGCTGAGATGCATTTCGAGGTTAACTAAATGTCACTTCATCACCTCATCTCTCTTCTCTCTACATCTCTCTTCTGTTCAAGAGGTTGTTGTTGCTTCTCGCTGTCGATATCACCATGCTGGGCTATGGCTTTTCCCAGCACTTCCCGTCCGACCAACCCCTCCCACGACGGTCACAACCCGAGCTCGTAAGGCTGAAAAAGGGTTTTAATCTAAAATCGATCCCGCACCTCCAAGAGATCCTAGACTCAGTGTCTAGTCTCTCTGCTAATGATTGAGAGCCAGAAAAGCACCCTATTCCTCCTTAGGCCCGCTGTCGCCTAGCTCATACCCGATATATAGTGTATCCCGCCTTCACTCTATCGCTAAGCGCCGTGCTTTCAATATGCTATCTGGGTGCTGGAGAGTGGAATTGTGTCGAATATAGGTTACGGCGCACATAACATATCACCGGCGATAAACCCTCGTTTCGGTGCCCGCACCTCGTGTAGAAGCTATAGCAGCACGTCTAAAGAATAGCAAATCTCGTGCAACTTGAATGCTTGCCCTATCTGTCAAGCCGCTATTCTGGTACGCTGTGAACCGCACCTTGCGAGTTCGGCACCCTAATTTATAGCAAAGTGACCTAGATCCGGGATGCGGAAGGTGAATCAAAAGCCTATGCGACGTTAATCGGCCTGGGGACAGTATACAGAGTTGGGTAATTGTTGCAAGTGTCTTTATCCCACTTCTCACGCAACCCGGCAACCTGGACTCTTGCTTTTGCCAGCCATTGTAGAATCAGCAATGCCGTACTTCCCCACCCTCTTGGCCATTCTCTAGAATACGAGCCGGAATTTGTTCTCGCCCTTGGTCATTTGAGTCTGTATTCACCATACAATCATTGCAAACCAGCCCAACCTGCAATATTGTTGTAGTAAGTCTTCCGGCTACAGGCGGTCAGCTTTTTCCCGAGGCACATTTCCAATCGACAGTTCCTTGTCCATTGAAATCCCGAATCAAATCCGTATGTATATCCCAACGGGAACGCCTACCTTGTAGATACAACATATATGCAGCTCGCGACCCACTTGTGATCGTCTTCAAAAGCTCGGCGTCACAATTTTGCGCTGTGATATCTCGCCGTTTAAAAATAGATAGGGCGCTTGGCTGGGGAAGCAGCAGAAAGACAGCATATCCCCGCTCAAACCCTTGATCGCTGTACATGCTATTGTTTAAAAGATATCCCTGGCGCATTGTACTGCATTTCATGCACCGACAACAACAATAGCTTCGTTGTCCCCGGCTTCGGTGGCTTCGTGCGTCAACAGCAAGAACATTGGACATTCCAAAGGACTGAAAAACGGCCAGAACACTGTTCGCCAGCTCTCCACCTGTTTGTGGCCTTGACAAAACAAATACCCTCGAGGAGAAGCCATCGCCAAGGTTGATCCAGGCATGCCGTGACAGGCAGATGACCCTAGGCCCTGTCGGCTTCCTCTGCCCGTTGGTTATATATATCCCTGCATATTTGTGCTACCCCCATCTTCCATTATCAAGGTTAATAATCGGTGAAGTGCATGAGTGCAAACTGATTATCAAGCTGAGATGCCCATATCAACCATCATGTCTGTTATGCACCCCACTCCGTTGACGTTCAAGCCACCGCGTAGCGTTGGGTGGTGAATATGTCGGGGTAGATACTGCTTCTATTTTTGTCTGCTGCACTCGACCGATACTGTTAGATCTTCAAGTGACATAGAGGTGATACGGCAGGGCATGGCTGTACGACTCACTTCAATTGATACCCCCGACCTTATTCAAGGAAGGCTATAAGGAAAACCGAGACCGTTAATATCAAACTGCCCCAGATGGTTTCTTTTCTTTTCTTTGCTTGGTTTTGGGGGATTTGCAAAAGATCGCCATCCTTAAAACCATCCTTTGTGTAACTCCCTGTTAAGAATGTGATTCCGATATTTGCATCATTCGCAAAGGGACGAATGGAGGGGAGACCAAGGGAGTTACAGAGGAAGGGGTTCAGACTCAAGGGGAAAAAGGAATATCTCTCTCTCTCTCTCTTGCCTCAGGACGTTACTTCTTTGCGACTGCTTGTTATCAAATCCCGCCGCTTCTTAAAGACGATGGCATAACCTCAATTTCACCCGCCATTCAGTATTCTATATATCATATCCCATATCCCGTATCACTTTATTTTCTCCTCCTTCTACTGCCCTCCAGTATCAAGACTCAGATACCATCCTTAGTCTTCTAGCATTATACTTCACCCAATATACCCTCACCTGGTACTCACCATGGCCCCCGTCTCAGAAGCCGTCTCGCTCGGCCCACAGAGCATCCTTCGCAATGATCTTATCGCAGCTGGTGGTGAATTCATTGGAACCTTCATGTTCCTTTTCTGCGGCTTTACTGGATGTCAAATCGCCAATTCAGCCTTTAGCGATGCTGCTCCAGGGCCTGATCCTACCGTCTTGCTCTACATTGCATTCGCATTCGGTCTATCTTTAACTGTGAACGTTTGGGTATTCTATCGTATCACTGGCGGCATGTTCAATCCTGCGGTATGCTCACTCCTTTCTCACTCTGATATCCCCTATTTGTCCTAACCATGACACTAGGTTGCCCTCGCCCTGGCTCTCGTGGGCGCCATCACTCCAATCCGCGCAGCCATGGTTTCAGTCGCCCAGATCGTCGCCGGTATTGCAGCAGCAGGAATCGTCACTGTTCTTTTTCCCGGCCCATTACTCGTCTCAACTAGACTTGGTGGAGGTACCAGCGGCGTCCAAGGCCTATTCATAGAAATGTTCCTGACTGCCTTGCTGGTCATTACCGTTCTCATGCTGGCTGTTGTTAAACATCGAAGCACACCGCTTGCCCCTGTTGGAATTGGCCTTGCTCTCTTTCTGGCCCAAATTTGCGGTATGCTAGCTCCCCACCCTCCACTCTACTTTCCAGTATATCGATTCCGGTAAACTGATATCTATAATTCGGTTAAAATAGGTGTATATTACACTGGAGCTTCTCTAAACCCTGCTCGCTCCTTCGGTCCCGATGTTGTCAACGCGAGCTTCCCTGGCTATCACTATATCTACTGGATTGGTCCTCTCCTCGGAACCTTGTTGGCGGTGGGATTCTTCTACCTTTTGAAACTTGTCAAATATCAAAACTGTAACCCAGGCCAGGACAGTGATGGAGTCAAGTCTGCTCTAGATGACTCTACTCAGAACGTCTAGTACCAGTATACACGCTCGGGAGAAGGGAGTTGTTACTTCTTTTCTTTTTTTTTCCTTCCTCGATTTGTTTGGCCGACGTTGTTTAATAGGTGGCTGCGGATTATAGTTGGAGGGTTTTAATCACAGGGTCAATGGACAATATGGGGGGCGTATCAATGGGGATGGAATACCCCAATACAGGCACTGAGAATAAGAACAATTAATCATGATCCGCAATGAAGTTATTTTTCTATAAACCCAAATATTCAATCTACAGCCGATCTCTCCTCGTAGACGATTGTTCCCCCGATGGTATAGATCTCATAGTTCCACAAAGTATCAAGCCGCCGCAATAACGATACGATGTATATGTAACCACACCTTCGTCGTTGCTAAACCTTAGCCTGGCACTTCTGAAAACGGGGTTGACGCCTCCGGCAATTCAAATCCTATTACAATTTGGATAGGTTCAATACACCTCCACCAAGAGAAATATATTCAAAGAAACAGGATTTGAAGGCGAACAGTCAAAACTAAAATCTCCAGTATTCAAACAAAACAATATTCACCACACCTCCTTCGTATAAAAAAGGGGAGACGGGGAGGTTGACAAGTAATATGTAGCCCTAAGAAAGCAAAAGCGTTGTCTGGCATGTGTATGTACAACCTTTTTTTCCCTCTGAGACCTTGCAAGGAGCACACTGTAAACTCCTAACCGATGATACTCCATCCTATCGTGCACAAGCAGTATTTTTTTTGGGCGTTTTCAAAGCTTTTTTCCATCATCTTTTTCTTTTGGTGAAGTTGAGAATTCCACCCCAGCAAACCTGTTTTATTCTCATAATCTAATAGGCCATCCGGTAGAACCTGAAACCCAGCACACTCTTGATATTACACCCGCCACTCGAGTAAAAATGATCGAGCCTAGGATATCTCGGCTCGATATTTCAATGCACTCCCGCGAACAGCTGAGCCGATAGAGTTTGGCGCGGGACTCGCTGACCGGCTTGGTCCACACTTAGGGCTTCGTGGCTGCATGCTTGTGGCTCGTGTGGAGGGTCGGTTTTTTCTGAGCTCACGGATCTCCTCCTCTTTTCTGGTCAGGATCCCCTCACGTGCCGCAAGAGCTGCCTCAAGCTCCTCAACACGAGCCAAATGAGTCTGTTGATCGTTTTTTATCTTGAGCTCTTTCAGCCTTGCTGCCTCCCCGCTCGCTTTCGTCTCCAGGTCTCGGACTTTGTCTTCGAGTTGGCGAATTTCCATCGCGGATTGAGCAGCAGAGCTAGAGGCGTTCTGGTACTGTTGTCGAGTATATTCTCCTTGCGATCTCTCCTGTTGAACAGTTCGCTGAAGCGATGAGTTATCTTTCATAAGGCCTCGGGCCTCTTCCTTGGCCTTTTCCAGCTCAGACTCTAAGCCGCCGCCTGACTTGATTGTGTTTCGAGCTTCTTCCAAATCCTTGGTCAGCGCCACCTTTTCCTCTTTAAGTTTCATGATTTCCGCCTTCTGGCGTTCTAATCGTGTCTCTGATCTCTTTCCGGCTTCAAGTACTTTTTCCAACTCTCGTCGAGTTTCATGTAAAATGAGATGTTTTGTTTCGTGCCGGTGTTGCAGGGTCGAAAGCTCCGCTTCCATCGTCCGCATGCGAGCTTGTGATTGTGCTAACGCAGTTCGAAGATTTTCAAGTTCAACGCTTGATGTAACGCTCTGGTGCGGGGCTTGGCTTTCCGAAATAGATATATCCTGATCCTGCGTCTGTACCCCCATGGAGTCGCTTATATGCGTTAAGTCTTGGAAAGGGGTTGTTCTTTGACGTTTAGATGGGCCGTCATCTATTTCGTTATCCTACTCAGAAGTATTAGCGCACGCAGCCTGAGCTACCTTTAAATGGTATTCTTACCAGCCACCGTTTCTGCCTTGGTGAATCGGTAGTGAGGAATGGTGCTAGTTTCACAGTCAACATCTCTTGAGGGTCCATGTCCAGAGGTTCGACTGGAGGTAATTTCCATTCCTTTGTGGATGGGTCTGATAGTAGATAAGCTAGTGTTTCTTCTGCATCTTCCTGGACTCCTAATGCATCATCTTGAAGGTCACCTGCTTTGTGACTTAATTCCACTGTATAATAAACAAGGTATCGAAGCCGACCAATGTCTGGACCCGGAGGCAGGCATCGTCCGATATGTTCGGCGGTATTGGCAATAAGTAAGCGAACAATCGGGACTTGATTTTCGGGTTCAGATGACGCCATTCGAAGCTGCTGAATTGAAGGATGGTCCACGACGAACGAGCTATCCAATGCAATTATAAGAGATGGCCTTTTCAACGCGGGTAACGCTTGATCCTCGCTTGTTGTCCGGATTTCGAAGCTGAGCAATTCTTTGCGAAAAGCCATTGGTGATCGTTGGTCAGCATTATCTGATGATCCGAATTGGGTGAAATCCTTTCCCAAAAAATAATTTCTCAGTATATCGATCGTTTTACCCTGTTTTGCCATGATAATGACGTGAAGATCGTGATTTACTGCAGCATCAATGAAGTACCCGAAGAACTGGAACTTGGAGCTTGAGTATTCGGCCCAAGATGCCTCCCGGGCAACATCTGGGGGAGCTGCAACAGGCTGATTGACAAGATTCAAATCTGAATGCGTTGTGATGTTGTCCAAGTGCTCTATCATCGTTTGTAGTTTTAAGAAAAGCGGTTTGACCTAGAAATTGGTAAGAAAGTCATCCTGTCGTGAAGGCAAGGAATACATACGTCGGCATCATAATTTCCGTTTTCATCGGGGTTTGAACTCTCGATAAACTTGTTTATGTTTTTGTTTTCATTCGAAAGAGTAATATCATAATCGTCTTTTACTCGAGAATCCATGGAAAGAGTAATAGCAAATTCTAGAGGAGCTAACTGGACTACGCCGGGCACATGAGCGTCGGCTTTGACATCAGTGTTCTCGGGTATGCCAGTGATAGGTTCCGGGGGTTGGGATAGTTCCAATCCTTGGTCGCCTCTCTGCTCGCTAGTTTCTGCTAGAACAGGCAGGCTGGTAGGGTGGTCAACGTTGTAGAGGAGTGCCTGCGGAGCCACAAACGGGACTGGTGATTCTTGGGCATGTTCAATTTCTCTAATATTCCCAGCAGTACGATGACTTAGAGGAGACAATCCTTCAGAGGCGTTTGGCGGTGCTGTAGGTTCGATATCCCCAGCTGAGGAAGGAGTGGCGCTCTCACATGTGGACTGGAGCGGTTGAACACGAGAATTTACTTTCTCTCGGCGGCGGCGCATCTCTGCAAAATATCGGCCACCAGCAGTATCCTGCGGAATATGCTCTGAGCTGCTTCTAGGCACCGAATCGTTCATGTTCGTTGGACTGGCCATGGCCAACCTGTGCTCGGGAAGTAACGACGACGAGAGTCGAGCTGCTGGATATATATTGTTACTAAACGCTGATCGTGGAATTTTAGTTTAGTTTTGTTTCAGGCAGAGGGTTATTACCTTCCTGGGATTCCCTTTGTCGAGGGTGCTTCGAATTTAGGGGAAAAGAGGGCGAGTCTTCAACCGTATTGTGAGTCTCAGAGGCGATACTCGGTTGAGATAAACTCAAAGAAGCTTGATCTACTGTCTCTGGGATAGTTCTTAAGCTGGACCTGCTCTCAACACCCGAAGAGCGAACTGGTGTTTGAAAGTCTAATGCAAGAGAAAGAAACGTCAGCCGCAGCAATTTCATTCCCCATGCTCTGCCTGGGCTTACCAAGTAACCTCCAGGTCGTGGTATTGAACGATGTTGGTGTGCCTTCCGTGATTTTGCGACTCGAGATACTGTCCGGGGTTGAATTATCAACGTCAACGAAAAAGTGAGAGTATGGCGTTTCTTGAACTTCACGCAAGTCTCGTCGCTGAGGAAGTTCGGTGCTCGGAGTAAATTGCTCACTAGTTTGACTGAGTTTAGTACCCCCGACCTGCTTAAGATTAATCGACTGACTAGAACGATTCGAGTAGCTTGAAGTTTCTTGTGACAGTTGTGTTTGGCTTTGCGTTACGCCAGAGGGCTGCGACGCTTGACTGTTTATACTCGGACAAAATATACTCCCACTTAGTACAGTTTCTTGGGAGAGTTGAGACGGATTGGAGGGCTGTACACCAGAAGCAAGTACACTATGCCTCTGCAGGGAACCCTGGGTGGAATGGGGACTAGATGTAGTCTCTGGGTTTGGAAAACAAGACCCTAACAAATTTTGATTGCTTTGACGACTAGTACGCAACGGTCTTTGGTTTCGGTACTTGTCTGCAGCAGTTTGCCTCTTGCGTTTGTTTGCGATCCAGGCGCTAACTGCAGCTGGATTGGCACAGTGCTTTGGTTCCTAGACGGAAATTATTAACCTCAGTCCAAAAGTAGATAATTGGGATACTATTATCTGAGTCCCATAGTTTGCTTAGAAGTAGAATAAGATAAAAAGATGCATAGCTGGAGTCAAGGGGAAGTTGCCATTGACGATGAACTCACCCAGGTAGGCTGAAAGGGGCCTTCCCACGCGATCAGATATTTGGTAGTAGATTCGTCAAGAATACACTTGATAGGATATTCCTGGCTGCTAAGTGCAGATTCCTGTCCTGATGAAGATTTCGAACTCTTCTCCTCTAATAGAGAGGTTGTTCTATGGCTAGGTGATCCAATGTGAGTTGTTGTTGAAAGTAGAAAAGTGTGCTTTGATCCCATTTTACACCTAAGGGAAAAGAAGACATGCCATTTTCACCCAGATTATAAGGTATAAAAGAAACAAAAGAGAAGATTGAAAGGTGGTGGTGGCGGTGTGTTGCTATGATGTTGTGAGCTTCAAGAAATGGTGATGCACAAGTATTCATGCGATGGTTGGAGAGGCTGCCTTCACGTGATGATGTTTTGAGCGACAACACAGAAAGAATAACTAGTTCACTATCATTAAGCCTCTAAGAAATGTCTATTGCAGCAATGTTTCTAATCATTTCAGAAGGGGAATCAGATAGATGTTATAGGTTGTTCAATTATCTTTTTTGTTTAAATGATATCTGTGGTCTGTCCAATGCTATCTAGAAAAATATATTCTATATTCATCTCATTCATTCCACTTGTTCAGCTTTCCATGATTCAAAATCGTAACCAACATCTTCTGGGAGACAGTATGAGCTTCTTTCATCTCCTAGCTGCGCAAAGGCTTGTTTAATTTGTGGGAACCTTGACCGGAGCCACCGCTCCTTTTCACCCCATCGAAGTCCTTCCTTGCCACGTCCATTATTAGCAAGTCCAGGACGCGGTTGCGCACTTGCAGCCCAATCATGCATTGCGTTGAGATAGTCAGCGTCCAGAGGGAAAGGCAGAACGTGGAAAGATTTCCCTGGGCCGAGGGAAGCCGCGTTGGCCTCATCCCAGGCATACATGTCTTCTTTGGACGGCAGCTTAAGCCTTCCAGCCCATACCCTTGCAAAAACTGCACTCTGGTTCTCAGCCTGTGGAAAGGGTATTACTTTCTGGTGCAGCACTGGAAACACAAGTGTCGGATGCTCGATATAGAATAAATGCTGGTACACACGGTGTGTCCTGTCACCATCCGTGATGACGGGAGGATCTAAAGTTGAGAGAAAAGGGAACGAGTAGAGGTATCCAGTGCAAAATATAACTGCATCGATGTCACTCTCAATTTGGCCGTCGGAGAACCTGACAGCTCGATTGTGGGTGTCTGAGGGTAAGAACTCTGCTATTTCAGGATATTCCCGTCTATCGTTTAAAGGGCCTTTGGAAAAATACGACTCTGATCTCACGGACGAGATTAGAGGTGATTTGCAAACTTTGCTGACCTGATTGCCAATATCTAGGCCTGACGCAGAGTTGCCAACAACGACAACCTTCTTATCACGATAACGCTCTGGATCGTGGTAGAGCTTCGAGTGGGATATGGCACCGGGGTATGCATTGTCCCAGTCACGTATTCCTGGTATTGATGGTGTATGCGGCACATTGTAGTGGCCACTGGCAACGACAACTGCGTCATATACATCAGTCTGGATTTCACCAGTCAGCAGACATTTCCTAGTGATTTCCCAAGTTCCAGTACTATGATCTTGCAGTTTGACGTTAAGCACCTGCACTTGGAATTGGACCAGATGCTTAACATCCTCGCTATAAGCCTCTAGGTACTGTAGAACAGATTTGGCCTTGGGGAAAAGTTGCGTCGACTTGGGGAACGGGGCATCTGAATACTGCATCAGTGTACGGGGGATATTGGTTTCCAGCCCTACATAGAGAGGGGTTATGAATGTTGCCTCTTTTGCTGGGGATGAGCCGGGTGAGGTTCGGGAATGCCAAATGGGATCCTCGGGGGGAACATTCGGAGTCTCCTCAGCTGGAAGTGGTTTGGAACTTTCGGCCTTATCAACGGCGGGCGACAAGTTCCATACTCCACCGACACAGTTCCTCTGTTCAAATATATCAATGCGATCAAAGCACTGTTCGGCAACTAAGAACCTACGGAAAAATTTGAGCTTCCTCCAGCTGGATGACGAGGGTTTAGGACAGCACCTACTTTGCGGCGGTCAACCCGCAAGCTCCAGCCCCGATAATAGCTACTCGCCTCACGTTCGGAATAGTCCTTGTCATGACTGGCTGGGAGGGGTTGGTATCGTTGAGAACATCACCGCATGGCCGGTGGTGGGGCTTTGCTCGGCTTTATATTTGGCGCGGGAGATTGGCATTTTCCCGAAATAACCCCGGCGTGCCGCGCCGTCTATGAGCACGTGAGAAACTCCGATCTGACATCATTGTTGGCGTTGCTCTTGTCGGGTGGTGCTTGGGAGACGAATGTGCAGAGGAGGTGACACCGATATTGCTATCATTACCTTAGAGAGAACGAGAAACGAGCAGTTCTATGAGGCTCCTTCGCACGCGACATGAACCACATCGACGTGTCACAAACGCGTAAACTAGTTACTTAGTGGCGGCATCCATCACGTGATTTAACCGATCAAGCATCCGTTGCTGACGTCCAAGCAAGTGCAACAAAGCAGTGTGCCTTTCGGTACTGGTTAGATGGTAGAAATTACAGCTATGAGCTTTTTCTGGAGGGGGTAGCAGGCAAGAAACTATGGACGACGCTCCGCACCTGGAAGTGTTCGGGTCTTTGAACTCCGTATCAATTTCACAACTATCCCCGTCCTTAAACCCTCTCGATCAACGGTACCTTTACGCCACCGTGATACTGCTTTGGCCCTATTCTTCTGCGACGAAGCAGTTTAGCTTGCTTCTATCAGAGCCCGACTTTAGACTCCGGGGTGCGAACGGTCAGGTGAAAGTAAATTTTCGTGGGAAGGCCGCCGAAGCAGTTGCAAGCTCAAAGGTTGGGATTGGAGATAATGTATATCTGGCACTTGACGGAGCAGAGCTAAAAGGCCAGGAACATGGAGCTTCGAATACTGTCCAAGGAATAGGGTGGGATCTCCTATTTTGCAACAGGGTTCTCTTGGAGGTAATTAGCGCTTCTGTCCTACCATGCTGTGGAATTATCATCCTAATACAGGACCATAGGTACACCGGGAATCGGAGTTGCTTAGCAGTATAAATCTCAAACCATCCCCTTTCGGAACACCACAACATGCTAAAGTACCAACCCCGCAAACCAAATCGGTGGCTGGAATTTCAGATCTGGCACCCTCGGTAGACCCAAGCTGGTCGTCCCCTATCTTTACAAAAACTGCCGACGCAACATTTCCCACAACCGTATTCGGACCTAGCGCAGATGATGATGGGTTTGTTCTCGGAAAGGGCAGAAAGCGAACGAAGTTCGGCAGACCAAGCAGCGACTGGACCTTTGTGGATGCCCCCCCGAGTCCAGTCAAAGATACTGAAATCTGGGAGGATGGAGAGGTGGATGCTGAGCAGTCAGGGAGTAGTAGTGTAGATTCGCCTACGAATGAATTCCATGCCGCATCCCCCTGTCCCAACTCCATGGGAGTAGAAAGGCCCGAGCTTCCAAGCCTATCCGTCGACATAAGCGAGAACCAAATACCCGAGTTTGATTTTCAGCTTCCTCCCAAGGATGATGGGGTAGGGATTGCTAGCCTGGCCGTGAATAGAATAAACCATCTGGAGGGGGGGCGCGCGGCATTCGTTGAAACTCCTCGGTTGCAGCCTATTCCCTCACCTGGAATGCCCATTGTCTCTCCCTTGGTCGGCTCCTTAACTCCATCAACGGATTATTTCACGCATTCCACCGCATCGAAAACCGCGCAGCCTAATGCTCACAATCTATCGAATATTGACCTCACCGCGACCGGAGTAACAAACATATCGACACACGATGGTGGTACTGCTCAAACAGAAGCGGATAACATTTCAGGGCTAGATGCCAGAACGGCACAGGACACACCCTTCAATGACTTCCAAGAACCATCATCAACTTCGACAACGTCGCCGACATCCCATTCTGCAACGGTTGCTTCCCCGCACAGGGAACATCCAGTACAGAACTCCTTTGACATAAGTACACCGAGGGAAGATGGGATGGCTTTCATGTCAGGAGGGATCATTGACCTTGAAGAAGTGGATTCTGATAGCGAGACATTCAATGATGTCAAGGTGTCTGAAACTCTTGAAGAGAACGAATTTATTTCAGGCGCTGCAGAATCAGACTACCGTCTCCAGTCCCAATCGCGGTCCCATAGTTCCGTTGGGGAGTCCTCGAGCCCAGTTCCTGAGGCACCATCTTCTTTAGAAATACATGAAATGGCAACGAAAAAAGCTGCCAACGGCGGGGATAAGACAGAAAACGAAATCGTCATCCTAGATGAAGACACTGGGGATTCTGACCTAGAATCGGAAAACTCCACATTCGGAGGCCAGTCCTTTGGAGCCTCCGAATCTCCAGGAATAAGCCAGTCAAGTTCCCCGCGTTGGAGCAATAAGCTGCAATTACAGGACCGCGGATCAATGCACCCTACAACGACCCGTGAGGGATCTGTTCAAAGTGAGGGTGTTGAATCTGGTGTTAGTAGGGACAGCAACATTGATAAAAGCCCTCGCAGCCCAGATTTTAAGGAAGCTGAGAGCCCTCGAATTGGATCTGATGTGTCATCCTCTTCAAGAGCTTCTACCGACAAACCAGCGCCGGATATTAACGAGGTATTTGATAATCGTATGGATGTCAAAAATAGCAGGAGCACTTCAACAAACTCGCAGTCCCCCATTGACTTAGGATTGGGCCTGGACGGTACGGCGGAAGCAGTAGACTCTCCGTTTGTTAGGAGCGATTCGAAATTGCAACAGCAAACGATGCATCAATTAATAACCCCTAGTAATACCCAAGGCTCACTTGAACCGTTTATCCAGCAAACACAACTAATGCGACGGCCATCTGCGGAACTACCCACTCCAGAAGTTTCCCAGGAAACAGAGATCCAGTTGTCACTCCTGGCCCAGAATACTGCGACGGAAACAGGTGTGTCCGCAGAAATCGATATACAGTTGCCTACATGCTCATTACCAGAAATTAGAGCAGCAAACATCGAGCTAGAATCCGTGGCCACCCCCACCGAATACGGAACCCCAGACTTGCCGCAAACAGAGAACGAAATACGTACCCCAGAAATGAAACCAACTATACTACGCGAAACGAGCATTTTCGTGACGGATAGCCCTGAAACCTCGCTACCTGCTAGCTCTCGGCAGGCCTCGCTTGACAGATATAGTATCGCCGAATCAGCAGTCGAAACCTCAATAGAAACCGGAATGAAACCACCAATATCTGGCCTGCGGACAACCTTGTCATATTACTGTCCACTATCTCGTCTAGTTGAGCATTTCAACCGCACCACAGACACAATCTCGGTGGTCGCAGGTGCATCCCCAATTGCCCGTGCAGAGGGTGCGCCAAAACGCTTCTATGTGACGTTGCAAGTGACAGACCCTTCATTATCTGGGTCCACCACGCCTGTGCAGATTTTCCACCCTGACAAGGAAAAACTACCCCCGTCGAGCAATGGAGATATTGTCCTTCTTCGAAATTTCCAAGTGCGGAGTTTTAATCACAGTATGATGCTACATGGCGTCAGCGAGAGCGCCTGGGCAAATTTTACCCGAGGAAAGTTCCATGATGTCCAAGTCAACGGAGCACCAGTCGAGTATAGCGCAGAGGAGGGTGACTACATTACAAGCTTACACCAATGGTACGAAGAAGAAGGCGCTACCTTGGTGGAGAAACGTCGAGTCGGTCGCAAGGAACCGAGTCTCCGAATGAGCAGCGTATCTGCAAGTGAAAGCGGAAGCCAATCCAGCCCTGGCCCAAAGAATATCTTCAGGAGGCATCGGCGGAAGTCAAGGAGAGCTACTACTAGCCCACGAATCACCGTGCATGAGTTACGGCATGGTAGGCGGTACCTGGACCTTGGCTCCCCTTCAGATAAAGAAAGCATCCACGAGCTAAGGGACGGCACGGTATACGCGCATCCGTAGCCAGTGCTCCATGGAGATTTTATCTTGAATATGTATACATGCAGCTCTGATTGGATATGATTTCGGTCAGGCTGGCGAGTCGTTTTGGTTTAATGATCTCTTTAGATACCCTATGAAATACTTCTTACTTGGTTTGCTCGGAGAATTTTGAATTGTCAATTGTATTTGCTATATTCTTGAGCGCTAGCAATACCACCAGCGTTTTGAGCTTTTACACCCTTCAGGATACCGACCTAAGCTCGCTCAGTGCTATCTTCCGCCCTTCGTAGTTTTAAAGATAGCCTATAACTAATGCAGGCAATTAGTCCATGCCGTATATGTTTGCAAACGAGATCATGAAATGTGATCCAGAAAAGTCAGACTTTGCCAGTTGCGTTCAAGCTCTACCAGCAACACGCATCAAGATGCGAGGATATGTAGTATATTGCGGTTGAGCACGTCAAATTACCAGAGCTACAAGGATATCTTCATACAGAATATGGAATGAAGAATTGAAGGCTGAAAAGGAAAAATCCAAAAGCGAAAAGACTGACATTTATCATTTATTCAACCGTAACTATCCACCCACGCGTTCAACTTTTCATTGTTCCTCTTCCCATAGTCCAGCATTCCTTTATATCCTCCGGTAAAATCCAAGAGTAGGGGAGTTCGATTTCCGATCCCAATACCCGGTAGTCATCTCATCATATTCGTGTCCCGTCTATCAGGTCATCAACGTGTCATGGCAGCTACGAAGAGCCCTCGTGATGATGGTTTTAGAAGCGGGTTTAAGCAAAAAATTGCTTCGATCTGGACACACTCATCGGAATCGCCAGAGCAGTTAAAAATGTATGCTGCGACCGGGCGATGATTTGAGTTGGTGGTCGTAGGTGAAGAAAAAAGGAAAAGAGAAAATTTTTTGGAGAGAAAAAATCGTTTTGAAGGTGGTGATTATGTAAGGTATGGATCGTGTCTTGGCGTTTGAAGGTCAAAAAGGGCAGATAGAAAAAAGGCCAAGATTCATTCGATAGATTCTACCTTGGAGAATATCAACTCTATAGAGCTATTCCTATTCTATCTACCAGTCCATCATTGTTAGGGACTCAGTGGGTCATAAAGTCGTGATATGCGCGAATAATGAATCGCTAAATTCTACATCAAAAGCATGAAAAAAACAAACCAGCGCCATGAGACATTAGGTATCAGCATCATTATATCCCCATGGCTGACTCTATCCGTCTCAGCGCTTCTTGAAGCTGGTCCACTTCCAAAGAGAAAGAAAGCCTCACCCATCCTTTCTCCTTGGGCATTTTGGTGAAGCTTTCGCCGGGGCTGACAAGGACTCCGTTCTCTTTCAATCTTGCGACCATTGCGATTTCTTCATCGGAGGTTTTCGCTTTAGGGGCTATCCTTGCAAAGACGCTCAAGCCGGCGTTGACGGGTACATACTTGATGTTGCGTCGCACAAAAAAGTCTGTGATCATCATATATGATTCGGCCAGGCGGGCGGAGTTGAGGGCGATTAAAAAGGGAAGTGTCGGGGCGGATAAGAGGGAGGTCGCGAAGATTGTGGAAAGGGATGAGATGCGAGAATTAGGAGCGAGAGAAAGTCCCTTTACTAGCTCTTTGTTGTTCTGTGACACTGTACAGCCCTAAAGTGGTCATTTTGTCAGCAACAGAACCAGCAAAGAACATCTGAGGTTTAAGGTATCGCTTACCACTCGGAACCCGCTTGCGCCAAAGTCCTTGCTAATGCTCCATATTGTATGGATGCGAGATAGGTCACAGCCTAACGCCCGGGCATTGAGCGAAAGTGCCGAAATAAATGGAGTGAAACTGTAAACTTCCGCACTGGAAAATGACGTCAGGGCATACACTTCGTCTGAAATGAAATGTATACGCTTTTGTTGACAGAATCGAAGGCACTTCTCAAGCATGGCCTGGGAATAGCATTGACCAAAGGGACTATGCAGGTTGGTGAGAATCAGCGCCTTGATTGGACATGAGGCTCTATCCATGGCATCTGAAAGGGCTGAGGTGAGGTTTGTGGTATATGTTTCGCTGAAACTTGCAATGTTGACCACTATCGGTTGGATGGAGGAGCGTGCTTGAAATTCAAGGTCGAATTCATCTATAGGACACACTAATTGTTAGCATACACGTCAATGACATCCCTGGAGGGGGGAAAGCAAGGGAAATGCCACATACTCCAGTGTGGACCCGGTATCAACACCCCATCACCTGGTTCACAGAGATTGTATATCAAAGCATCCAGACAGCCAGCTGCACCTGGGGCTGTTGAGATGTGTGAAGTCTTTACGGGTATGCATGGGTTGAAGTAGTTGTTGAATAAATTGGCTAAGCTTTCAAGTAGGGCCGGGTCACCAGCCTCATTTTCTGGTGAGGAAAAGTGCTGGAAGAGAAGGTCAGCATCCAGATACGTCTCATGGCGAGGGCGTACATACCTGTGCCAAAAGGTCTTCGCTGATAGCATTCTTGCAAATGTCCAAAAGCTCATCTCGAATCAGGAAGTTCTCGGTCTTTGACAAGTCGATAGGGCTAGTTTTCTTTGCATGCCCGTTCGTCTGTATGGGCATTCTCGTCATCTTGGTGGTGATATCCTGGATAGCTCTTGAAGTCAAGCACTCGCTTTTCATATTTTGAGGAGTTACAAGCAAAGACATGATTTATCTTGAAGGGATACAGCGACTTTTAAACATGGGAAGAAAGGTAAAGGTGGATATTTTGCTTTTCGAATTGAGTTCTGTTGTGAAGCTGGAGTATCCGTTTCGGTGCTCTGGAATGTCCTGTATCTTGATTACAAGTTCAAAGGACAAATTGGGAGAGCGATCTCTTTTATGAATAAGTTTCTTGAGCAAAGAAAGGTTTTAGCTACCACGGCTCAAACCAAAATTATAAGTATGCTTAAATATTAGCTCTTTATCAACCCGCCTGGGGCGCATCTCGTAAATGCATCGCACTGGTGAGAATGCTGGTACAGATGGCTGCACTCTGCATTACATGAAGTCTAATCAGTACGGACATGAAGCTCAGAATGACGGTTGCAGACGCATGCTGCATCTTATGCGCCGAACACACCGAAAACCGCCGTTCGGGGCAAAGAACAGCTTCGACAGCGCCACAACTCGCGATACATAAAACGCGCTAGGACAAACACGTCAAACCATCCAGCTTCCATATCGGGGGTGTGGACCCGCTTCTTCGCTCTTCTGATTGGCTGCTGGGCTGCTCCCCAATCGGGCAATTCAACCTCCTCTTCCAACACGTACGGGCAATCATGCAAGTACGGCGCCTGAAATGACCACTGTCTCCCAAAGACTCAGACCTGATTCAAATGCTTCTGGGCACCCAGACTCAACTCATTCCTTTTCCTTCACGCGAGTTAACCGAGGGTGGATCGGCGGTCGACGCTTATCTTGTGGCCTCTTCCCGTTCCTTTGGGTTGGAGGCGTCCGGAAAACCTACCGGCCGGGATTCTGTCGTGGCTGGAGTTTGCGTGCTTTCTTCTGGGGTACTGGGCTCCTTGTTTATGCCCGTAAAGAGGTATGTACACTTCCCTGCCCAGGTCGAATTTGAAGGCTTCTCATTCGATAAATACTTCTAGCACATGGAGCTATCGTGAAATGCCTCTAGTTTTATCTCGTCTCTCTCCTGAAAGGTACATATGAGGTATTTGAAACCGCGAGGCGTTGCAGGAAAAGCTTTGTTGTGACTAGTTTGGGCGATGATCTGGCGATGCCTCCAACCCCATGGATCGCGATCAATTGTTCAGCCTTGGTCTAATGGCTTCCATGTGTAGCCTCAAGCCATGCATGAGCGGCGCAATTCTCGAACATCCTCTGTATCTACACAATCAGACGTCGAATGTATGTATCTCAGCCAGCCAACTTTAACTCGACATGGCACACTGGACATTTCATCGGGCCTTCGCCAGCCTTTCGTGCACAGCAGGCGTAAAGCGTATCGACTGTCGCCATGTTGTTACAATCGATGCCAGCCCTTGACCTGCTTGACCTACTTGACCGGCTTGCTCTGTGTTGATCTGGTTGTGGATTGACGTAAGACAAGATGGCGATGGCTTGTGGTGGGTCCTTGTGCATGAAGTTCTTCACGCCTTTCCTAATCCGGGCAACCGAGGAGCGTACCTTGACCGCCTCTTATTGGGCGTGCGGGGGATTTCTTAGACGCAACCAAAAGACTGTTAACCGTATTTGGCAATCGAATCTTTGAAACACAACACACAGCGAAGTTTCCCTCCGGCCAAGTGAGAACATGTCAAAAATCATTGTGCGTCAAAATTTGCATGCTTGGCTAGGGCTTGCCTTCGAATTACTAGTCGATAGCGGCGGGGCGCTAGCATAGTCCTCAAGAATCAACACGTTTTAACAGCCTTGATATTATAAGTGGGAATGAGAGGGAGGAATAACTCACCGAGAACGATCCCAGGGAATATATGGCAGGCGAGCCAAAATCCAATTCTTTCAAGGATGAGGGGAACGGGGCGTACCTCCGTGATGTTTGCAGATGAATTGCAGTGACTGTGATCCCAGTTTCTGATTGCGGTTTCCATGGGCTCTTTCAGTTGTTGAACACGATGATGTCCAGGCAAGCGCCACTTTACCGGGAGAGATAAAAGCTGACTAAAAAGTCACTTCGTTCACGGTAGCAGCGCCATTCTCGATACTGCTGGAGGGTAGCACACAGTTTAGACAGATCATAAGCTGTCTGGGCCATCAACTTTGTTACAATTCTAGGTATTGCCTACCATTCCCCCGGGACTGGGTAATGGAGACTTCTACCTCTTGCTCTACGCGGAGATCCCATTTACCTCGATGCTCTATTACCGCTTTGGGTCTCAAGGCCGGAGTTTCCTACGCGCATTGACTGCCGGGTACGGGAATACGTGTGCGTATTGATCTTATCCCTCTTTGAGTGAATTTCTCATTGGGTGCCTCGATATTGGAGCTTGCAGTTTGGTACAAAGGTTTACTTGTCGAATACCCCAATTCAGTATCGCCCACCCTGGTTCGCTGCCGAGTGGCAGGGAAGACGACATGTATGTGCATGGATAAACCGGCGATTTTTCGCATGTATGGTCGCAGGTGCATCAACTTTCTTTGAGATACGAAAGAATTATAATTACCCCGCGCCGGGTATATTTCATGATCATGCGAGGGGAGATTATCGTCAAAGGGTTCCGTGGTCATTCCAACTGGATATTTGAATTGGGTAAGACAACAGCATATCTCCAAAATAGTATATGGAAGTTGGCAAGGCTTGCTGGAACACGCACAGAGCCAAACAGGAAGCTGCTATCTGTTGAAGCCGTAGTTTCAACCAACTAGCCCAAAAAGCCCGCAGGCTCAATGACTTGGCCATTGAACCCTGCTGACCATATTTAGCTGCCTCACGTCAACACTGAGCACCATGAAGGTTTGTGCTCCGAGCATACCATATAGTTATCCCCAAATCCAACGGAATGGTGATATTGTTTTAGTTATGGCTCCTGCTCTAGGAGTAGCCGACCATGGTAGACCCAAATGGGGGAATGACTGGAAGCTGATAAGATCGTTCTAAGCTAGAAGGTAGCAAATGGGATACACAAGCTCAAGCTCCGTAGAGCCAGGCTGGACCGTGAATTGAATAAGCTGATAAACTCGGTATGTACTCCGTAGTGATAAACAAAATCCCCCACCTCGACGTCCACTCCGACCTGAAAGGGCTGGCCTCCAAGGCGTGGACCGCCATTAAAGTTAATGCAAAGCGGTTCGCGGTTGGGTGCAGTTGCACAGTATAGTAATCTTTAAATAAATAAATATGTTTCTATGAGAATTGCTGACTTGTTCCAACATATGCGGGCGAGAGTTGTCAGCGGCTGTGTTCTTCGAACGTTTCTCATTCCTTCTCTGGCGTTAAAACTCTATGGCGCTAAGCGAAAGTGGTATAGCGTCTCTTGGTAGCCGCGCGTGTAAAATTGGGATGCGGCAAAAGCTTGATTTGCTCAACACTCAAAAGACTCTCCGCCTTCGGTGAACAAACTGATTTCAAAACTTGCATCTCATCTTTTTCCAGCAACTTATACCTAGCACGACCTTAACGTTAATTAGTTCCTTCTTCTACGAATTTTATACAGCCTTTTGTCCCTTTCATTCTGGTCTTTCCCAAGGGTTACTGCTGCGTGACAACACAAACAACGTGGTTTCTCGTCCACTGCAACCCACCCTTCCCAACTTGTCAAGCCGTGATATCAAATGGAGAACGCAAATTTATGGACTCGGAGATCCAAGTAAGGAACATCACTATGCCTTATTCTAGCATAGCATATTACCTCGTCGCGGGGTCGGCGCTAACTTTTCCCCAGTTCAACTAGACTTTCCTTGTCCATGACAGGTCCCGATAGCAAAGACAACGCTGCAAGATCTGATTCTCCTCGGGGCAATTCTTCAAAGCGCTTCGGGCCCGACAGCTCTCACGGCCGCTCCAATCCTTTCAACGCGATTTCCCCATTGTCTACAGGCGTCTCCTCCCCCTCCGCTGGCGCCTCCTCCGCATTTGGCCTGGGCTCCGGGGCATTTGCATCCTTTGGCTCAACAGGAAAGACGCCAAAAACTCCTGGCTCTTTCGATCTAAGCACAAGTAAAGCTCAGAACGAAAGGCGAGAGGGCGATCAAGAAGGGTCGGGCTCAGCGAGCCTCAAGTCGAAGGGATCTGCGTCGTCGCTAGACAAATCGCTGAGAGACAGCCGGCAAAAAGAGCATCCTTTAACTTCTACCTGGATTGTGTGGTACCGACCTCCCACACCTAAATACTCCGACTACGAAAAATCAACCATAGCTCTCGCGTCGATATCCACCGTAGAGAGCTTCTGGACAGTTTATTCGCACCTCAAGCGACCCTCTCTCCTCCCGACAGTTTCGGATTACCATATTTTTAAGAAGGGAATACGACCAGTATGGGAAGATGAGGCAAACAAAAAAGGCGGAAAATGGATTGTGAGATTGAAAAAAGGCGTTGCGGATAGATATTGGGAAGATTTACTCTTGGCTATTATTGGAGATCAATTCGCGGAAGCAAGCGATGAGGTCTGCGGAGCTGTACTCAGCGTGCGAAGCGGTGAGGATGTTCTGAGTGTGTGGACGAGGATTGATGGAGGCAGAAATATTAAAATTAGGTGAGTTACCTCCGCTGCTCCGCCTCAGCCAAAATTCCTTAGAAATATTGTTCTAACAAAGAAATAGGGAAACAATCAAGCGGCTACTTGCATTCCCTCCGGACACGAATATCGTTTGGAAGAGCCACGATGATAGCATTGCCCAACGAACTGCTATCGACCAGGCCCGGCAAGATAAAGTGTCTGGCAATACGGGCCACCATCACCATCACCACCAGAACCGGAGGGGTAATAATAATAGTAATACCCAGGATGATACAACGGGGACGGAGAAGGGCAAGAATACAAGCTTGTAGATATAGTTGCCAGCCTTTTTATGCCCGCATGATCAATGTATTCTAAGTCGCATTTTTTTCCTATCTATTTTTATGATGTTCTGTTGCGGTCATGTTGGCTGTTTTGGCCTGGATCCAAACTATGAAAGCCATTGCGGGAGTACATAGCTAGCCTATGCAAATCTTCACATTCTCTTTCAGCTATGAACTTGAAATATCTCATCCTCTTGCTCAATCAATGTTGTTGGCTATAAGGCGACAGGCTGAAGAAGTGGAGCGAGCGGCATGTCAACGTCATAACAATCACCCCAATTAAATAAATGCTTGTTACCTTGTCTTCTTTGTGTTCCCCAAACCATTTCGCTTTGATTAATATAGCAATACATGCATCCAATCTGTTGGGTTGATGGGTTGATATTCGCGGGCCCCTTGCTGGTGGTTGATCTGATAACGGCTGGTGGCGCCGATAAGACGCCAAAACTTCTTCTCACTCCAACACCGAAGTGACTTCCCCCCAATTCACACAATATCAACAGACCACCAAGAGATGATATTAACCGCTCTATTTCTATGGGGACAACCATCTTTCCCCTAGAGTCATCCGTCAATCTTTCTACCAATTTCAACAAATGCATCCTACAGCTTATCAGTCGTTTTATACATTCAAGCATTAGCCCCGATTCGATGACAACGGACATCCGCCTCGGCCAGCCCAGATGACAGCAGAGCCAGAGCGCAGGGGATATAATAGTTCAAGGGAACGTGTACAATTTACTACAGGAAATATACAAAACAAGCTTAATGTATGTGCGCGCGTGCTCCATATCTATCTATTCTCCCTTGTGTCCAACTGTTTCACGAGCTTTTCTAACCAGTGTTTGCCTTCTATCGAGTAGGATGAGGGTAGTTCTTTTAGAAGGAACTCGTTATCGAGCTTAAAGGATTCCCGAGCCGCAAGCAAGCCAGAACAGTAATTTCCCTCCGACCGCGCCCGATTTGCGAACAATCTGCCTACCCGGGGTTATTGCGGAAGTCTAACAATCTTTATAGCCGCTCTAATAGGAACGAGGAGAACAGACTTCTTGGAAGCCAAAGGTACGCAGTTCTTTTTTTTCGAAACTAGAGGAAACCATTGAGCTTACCATGATTCTAGCAGTGGTCCAGATCCGAATGGTTTTCCGATTCCAGTCCCTGGGAAAGGTACTCAAAGGAGGGCGTCGATATTGAAGGTGAGGGCTACTCATATATGGTATATATGAGCGTTTTATGTTAACAACTGAGTTTCTATGAGCTAGAAGGGCAGTTTTAGACCCATCGACACCCTTGACTGCAGTCCAGGCCACCTCCAAATTCCAAAGACGTCACCAACCAACCTTACCCGCAAGCGAGAGTCGATCCACTCTGAACATAACGTAGCTCCGGCTAGCTTAGGAGAAGATGATGGAACACCGCGAAAACGGCAGAAAACCGAAACGCCAAGCTCTATTATCGATATAGAAGATGATGAGCTTATCTTCGAAGATTCCTCAATGAATGAGTCTAGACTGTCCCCTGAAGTTTTGATCCGAAATCCCAGTGACCAAGCCCAGCGCATAAAGGAGAAGGCCGCGGATTTCGATGCCCGCTCTACCATCGGTACGGACGAACTTGACGAGGAATTTACGAGAAGCGCGAGAAATGAGAGAATTGAAAGAACAAAAATAAAAATTCCTCATGCTAGACAGCCCTATAGATGTGGAGAATCTTATATGTCAGCTGTGGAAATACCTCCACGGAGACGGTCTGGTTCTCCTCCTACCAGCTACATGAAAGAGCGAGAACTGGACAAATCCCATGCGCGAACAGATAAGCAACCTCGATCTTATAATCGTGAGTCAACGGAAAGCCCGGACGAACTCCAGGGAGACAAGACCGTCAGCGAATCTTGGAAATTTGAATCTAGACACGGTAGACGTCTGTCGCCGAGCAACATCCGCCATAGCACGTTTAATTCCCCGGGGAAGAGGCAAAAGAAAAAGTCGAAGGAGGAGACTTTTGATTGTACTATGTTTCGTTGCGGGGCGTTCTGTATCGACGAACCATATACCCTTTCTGTTGACAAAGAAAGCTTCGACTTTACGATTAAGCAAGGGGGCAATTCTCGAAAACTCGAGCAGCATAATTTCAAGAAAGCGAATACTATTTCGTACAGTGCCGACAACAAGAATACAAAAGTTCGCTTTCACTATCCTATGTCTAAGAGCCGGGAGGATGCGATTGATTTAGTAGTCGATGAGGGATCTGGACGGACGAATTTTTGGCAATTTCTCGATCATGGGTCACCAAATATTAGGAAAAGGAAGAAATCAAGGTATTCCACCGGCGGGCTAATATAAAACCCCTATTATATATATATGGCTGACTTTATTAGTGACTGGATGGATAAAGCGTTTGGTAACGGACCAAAGTCTTCGGATGTGCACCTTTCGGGTGGCCAGGATGATAGTCCGGCTTCCAAAGAAGCGCCAGCCAACCAATTCATAGAATCCAGCAGCTCCACCCAGCCGACACGAAAGAAATTGTCTGAAAGAATGCTGGATAAAGACGGATCAAATTCCAAGACCACCATCCCACTTGGTAGGGCACTAAATTCTAAAAGCAAGCAGTCTGCCAATACGAAACGCACGATCTCCGAGTTCCTCAGCCATTCTCTCCCTCATGTGGGCTCCTCGGAGGATGAAGCCATCATTCCGGTGAAGACCTACCAAAAATCTGACCACAAAACGCGGGAAACACGGTCCACTGCTAAGAGTAGAAACATCCTGATTGAAAGGTACGGGAAAAGACATCCAACCGACTTCCCATCCCCCCTTAAATAGCGTTGATCTCTAATGTGGATTGTTTTATAGCGATGGAGAGGTCGATCCACCATTATCACCCGTCAAAATAAGAAATGGCATTTGGAGCAAGTGAGTATATTCCTCGAAGAAAGAAGGCTACCATTGCTAACCTTGCATTAGACCACTTGTGTATCCAAAAACAGGTAGAAAGAAAGCCGAGATTAACGTTCATGACCTGGAACGACTTAGGGACCACGAATTCCTAAATGACAATATAATCGGGTTCTACATGCGATTTCTTGAACACCACCTAGAACGGCAGCACACGGAGGTGTCGAAACGGGTTTATTTTTTCAACTCATATTTTTACGCGACTTTAACAAATTCACCAAAGGGCGGCAAGGGTATAAATTACCAAGGCGTAGAGAAGTGGACAAGGGCTGTCAACATTTTCAATTATGATTACGTTGTTGTCCCAATCAACGAAAATGCCCATTGGTACGTCGCCATAATATGCAATTTGCCGCATCTATTGCGACCAGGCACCGAAGAAGACTCAGGCCCAGAAGACAACGATGCAGCTGAATCTGAGAAAAAGGATGGGTTGCCCATAAGTGCCGCCCCCAGCGATGTGGTGGAGGATTCAGCAAAAAGCACCGTGGTGTCTGGGAATGGCAAGGAAAACAAACTCCAAGAGTCGTTCACTTCAATGACACTTTCGGACGCTGTATCACGCTCACCTTCCCACCCCGATCAGTCGGGCGCAACTACTCATGCCGAAGAGAAGGCTGATGCGGATAACGACGAATGGCCAGACGGAGACGAAAATCCACAGGACAGACGCAAAAGTGAAAAAACTTCGCCTGTAACTTCAAAAAATCCTGTTGAGGATGCGCAAAGCAAGCCTCAGCAGGCTACGGAAGAAACTCAATCGAAACCAATCAAGAAACGTGGTAAAAAGGCGCGTCGGCCTGGTCCCAAGTATGACACGAGGCAACCGATAATCATCACGTTTGACTCTCTGAGCTGTACAAGGTCACCAACTCACAGAATCCTGCGTGAATACCTTGAGGAAGAAGCCAAATCAAAGCAATCCTTGAGTATCGACACGAAACTCATAAAAGCTATGAATGCGCAGCAGATACCTCGCCAGTCAAATTTCTCGGACTGTGGCCTCTACCTGTTGGCCTATATAGAGAAGTTCGTACAAGACCCCGATAATTTTATCCATAAACTATTGAGAAAGGAGATGGATGAAAACGAAGATTGGCCAGAAATGAAGCCAGGCATATTCCGGCGGCGCCTTCGTGATTTCTTAATCCGGCTCTACAATGAACAGATTACACAGGCTGAAGGGAAACACCCAGACCAGCAGCTTCTTGTTGATGCAAATCCTTTAAATATTCTCTTAGTGGAGGGTTCTACAAATCGCGACAAGGGAGAAGACAAAGATACCACAGCGGATGGGAGTGTCACTACACCGAAGAAACCTTCTTCCGGGTCTGCACAAACTTCAGAGAGGAAGCGCAGGGTTAACCCAGATTCTCCCACACGACACATTACACCGATGCGGTCCTCACCCCGTCTCAGCCGAAAAGCGAACAGTACAGGACAGCCAACTTCGCCTCTCATTAACGGTAACTCCATGTGTAAAATTACGCGACAATCGTCTCCGATACGTTCTTCACCCCAAGTCGATGAGGAACCCTATGTTCCACGACATTCGAGCCCCTCTATTATTCTTGGTGATTCGCCTGTCCATAGCCCCGTGCGCAAACCCCCAATGCTCGACGGCATAGCAGAATACCTCGCAAGTGCCGCCAACGAGCCATCGTCACCTCAGGCACGGGTTGAGGTTCCAGGCACTCCGCCACTGACCGGAGAGCAGCTATTGCCAGATACCATTGTTATTTCGAGCCCATCACAGTCTCAAGGCCAGAGGGGGCGCTGGGACGGTTAA
Organism: Arthroderma sp. MBC 929; assembly: GCA_030789285.1. Taxonomy (NCBI): domain Eukaryota; kingdom Fungi; phylum Ascomycota; class Eurotiomycetes; order Onygenales; family Arthrodermataceae; genus Arthroderma; species Arthroderma sp. MBC 929. The sequence goes on along the minus strand of JARJUX010000007.1, from coordinate 164,683 downwards.
TAATCTCCAGCCATGTTTTGATTTCCTATATTCGTTATTTTTCGCGTTTAGTCTGGACGGTTCATTTACTCACAGAGCATACACCGGCGTCTTTCAAGTTTTACTATTTTTTTTCCATTTAGCACGCAGGAGTTTAGTTGAAAGGCATATTTGCGAGTGGCCGGCCATGGTTGTTTGCTGCATTTATAGCGCTTCATAGATCATAGCTTTGAGGTGTTTGAAGATTAGTTTGAGTATTTTAACTCTTCATTTAACAATATGACAGTCCTTCTTTTCTACTTCATATTCTTTTGTAGCTAAACATCATCGATGACGTTCTAAGGACAGGAACGCATCACGTGCTCCCGTGTTTTCTTAGTTATCTGGCCTCGACTCTCGACGAGCTTCACAGCTTCAGGCAGCACGGAGTATACCAAACGCGAAAGGGACCTTCAGCGGACAAGAACCGCTCCCTCCTCCGCAACAATGCACTCGGCATCCAATCGATTTCAGAGCGTCTTTGGGTATTTCACCACCGTCGCGTTCGTCCTCGGCATATTAACTGCTCTTTCCGTGGTCCTACATCCCGCCGAACCCAAGGCGAGCCTGGAGTTGACAAATATCCAAGTGTAAGTCTGCGCAGCGCATTGGAAGGGGAGAAGCGACGAGACGGCTTCATTTTCGCCTGGACAAGCTATCTAACACACGTACGTATCTAAACAGAATCAAAGGCCGGCCTCACTACTATGCGACCAAGAGGGAGGAATACGCCCAGATCCGATTCGACCTAAACGCAGGTAACATAGCATATATTCCCCTGAATAAACCCCAAGGTAAAGAATAAAAGCTAATGAAAGACTAGATCTATCCTCCCTTTTCAACTGGAACACAAAACAGCTCTTCGTCTACGTCCTAGCCTCATACCCATCCTTCCAATCCCTCTCTGAAAATGAACTCAACAATCTCGCCAAAGACGCAACAACAGGCACAACCGAATCTATAATCTGGGACACCATCATTCCCGCGCCGACATCCCCTTATTCTCTCGAATCTTTAAAAACACGCGTTCTTTCCTTAACATCGTCTCAAAAGCCAAAATCTAAATCCAAGTCCAAGTCCAAGTCGAAAAAGGGCGACAAGGACGGCAAGGGCAAGGTTCCGGGTGTATTGAGGCTGAAGAACCAGAAACCAAAGTACCAGATTACAGATATCTCGGGGCATCTTGTTGAGAATGCAAATGCGACTTTGGTGATTGGGTGGAATGTGCAGCCGTGGATAGGCGCGTTGCAGTGGAATGCTGGGTCAAACATGGCTGGGAATCTTGGTGGATTATTTGGGGATGTGTTTATCCAGGGTGGTGCCAAAGGTGGGAGAAGTGAGCCGTTTGATTTTCCCCCTTTGAAGCAGAAAAAGAGCACAGCAGGCTCCAGTTCATAGTTTGATATCTCTACTAGAATGGATTATGAAGCTACCATGTTTTGAATGTAATGCCACACGCACCCAATTTTTACATCATCTGGATGAGGTGGAATGTTATTCTGCTACTCCATACCAGCCAATTGTGCTGGATAGCTACGATGTATCTGTCTGACGGTGGTGGATTCTTTGTTCATGGGAATATTCGACTGCTCAAAAAAGTTGTCTTTTTCTTCGTCTATGGAGATTAGCCAAGTGCAGCGGCCTGAGAGAGAAGATTGTAGGTACTTAAAACTATCTGTAAAACGGGGTTTGAAGAGTTTCCAACAGCCTATCAAGCAAGAATCCTTCGCCTTTTTGCTGCGGGGGAAAGTGTAGGTAAGATGGAAGATGTAGATCAGCCAAATGAAACGACCATGCCAGTTGAAACCCGCTCTGCAAGCATCATTCGCTCATAAGGCACCCTAGGACAATAACTTGACAATATGTGTGTCGATTGCGCCTGACTCCATCGCATGTAAGCCCGTTCCAAGTATAGAATCCATCAGCGACAATCAGAGCATCCAGACCAGAGTCAACACAGTAAGACCAAGATATATTTTTTTTAGGTCTACGGGAGAATCGGCTGAGTGCCATATGTTGTCTGCTGGCCTGGCTGGGGGCCAACTGTTTGAGGAGGGACATAGTTATAGTCGCGGGTCATGTCACCGCCGTTTTGGATCCGGTCAGACATCACACCAGGCGCTCGTCTGATCATGGTACGACCCACATGGCCCTTTGCACGGCGGTCATAATAGACATACTCGCAGTAAAATGCGTGTATGTGGCCGGGGAGGTAGCTATAGGTACAAGAAACATTAGCCATTTGCACATAGTTAAAGCTGGTAAGCAATGCAATTCAACTCGACCACCTACCCCAGTAGAGTCAAACAGATATTGACAAAGAGGTCAGGACAGCAGCCACCGATCATAAACACTCCGACGGGTGGAACTAAACGTATTGCCGGGAAGTAATTAGCATTTGCTCCAAATTGAACCTGAGAGGCAAGGCTTTCCATTCTTCTTACCAAACAGAGTCACGATGATAAGAAGCACGGCAGCACAAGAATCGCCAGCCATAGTGCCGAATGAAGGAGGGCAAAACGTTGAGAATATCCTTTGGCGCTGACCCAGTCCCAAGTACCTGCGGATGCGCTTTTCGGGGCGATCGAGTATAAGACCGAGAGAAGACAGTACGGTGTATGTATACGGCTAAGGATAAGCAGGTTGCCAAACGAATGGACTTGGGAGACTCGAGATGGCGTGGTGGCAGTAAAAGCAGAGAAGTAAAATTGTTCGGATTGTTGGGCAATGATCCCCCTTTATTCTTTTGTATGAAGTAGCTGCTACTTGCAGGAGTTGCCCTTGCCGCTTGGTTCAGGGTTGTGAGAAGGGAAGAACCAAGGTGGAAGCCCAGAAGTAAACAGTCGGTAATAAGGCCAGCATGAATTCAATAATGGCGATGCTTCCGAGGATTCTAGACTCGTATGTTAATGAGAAGGAAAAGCTACATTTGAATAATACTTGGAAAAGGCGATATTCTCCTATCAAAACAAAACAATAAGAGAAACGAAGGATGCGGGCAGTAGGAAGCAAGCCAATTTCAGCTAACCACGATCATTTTGGTTTCCTCGACGCCATCTGAAAGTATAATGAATTTGGGTTCATTCCCTCCTCGAAGTCATTAACATCAATCGGGTGGCGAATAAAGAACGGTGAGTCTGGCGTCATTATATCGTCCCGTCCCGGCACATTGGGCGGCCCATCGGTATGATTCAAGAGGCCTAAATTCGTAGGATGAGTGGTCTGGCTTATAAGCTGATGCGCCTGATCCTGGTAATCTCTATATTCTTCCATTGTAACTCCAAAGGGAGTCAGCTCTCGATTCTCAGGCCAAGGTAGTTTTTCTTCTTCCACCTGTGCTGAGATACCACTGCCTTGGGGTCCGATGACCAGTGGTGTTGGATTTTTGGCCACTCTGAGTGAAACCCTTGCGCTGACCGTTTGTTCTAAACGTACTGTACCCTCAAACCTTTCGGTCACAGTAGCTTTAACAAGGAACCGTAGAATATATGTGTCGTCCGATCTCATAGGTAACTTGCGGATAATACTCGGGTTGGGGTGGAGGAGCTTCTCTTTGGGGTCCGAGTAAAATGGGATAACCCCAATGAAGCCGCCAAACTCCTGGCACCAATGAAGCCAAGTCGAAGGAGTAGAATATTTAATGTGATAATGCGGGCTATCGGAGTTTGCAACTGAAACAAATTTCGGAACAAGCCGAAATTCCTTTCCCTCGACAACGTCGTGATCGAAATCCTTGAAGGAAATGTAATTCATGTTCCAAATCACCTCTGCCGAAGCCGCCATTGTAAGCGGTCCTGGCTTCCAGATCTTTACACCCACAACCAGGCGACCATCCTCATTTTCCCGGCCACAATTTTCAAGTGTGAAACATTCATGAGTACGTATAAATTGAGAAAGGGTTCTGCGGCTAGTTCCGACGGACAGTAGAGTGGGTCGAAACCGAGATTTTTTCTGAGCAATGGCTAACATGTCGTCCATGATTTTGTCCAGGCAGACTGGTATGTAGCGTGACCTACCCCAGTGCTGCTCGATGTCCCCGAGATTGACGTCTAGCCAATGAAGCAATACGCGTGCAAAGATTTGCTCCCAAAAAAGTACCGCCTCTGCTGCAGCCAGAGATAATCCGTTCCATACTCTGATGACATCAAGTCGTTCTGAACCTGGGCTCTGTCGGAGCAGATTCAGACCCCTATATCGACGGGATACCTGAGAGGCTGGTTCCTCGGAGAAGATTTGTGGTCTAAAAATGTCGGCAACGGTAGCATATTCCGTTAATATTGCTCCGACAGAAGAAGGGAGCCCTACTCTTCCGCTGCGGCCGATATCATCGTCGCTTTTCCCCACGTTTGGTGGTAAGGGCGCTGCGGTGGGTTTTATACCTGTGTCGCGAGCCTAGAGGTAGGTAAGCTGCCTCGCTATTGGAGTTAACTTGGGGGAATGTGTATATTCACCGACCCTTTTTGTCATTTCTTCCTCTGGAAGTTTGTCACTCTCCGACTGGGCAATCCTCCTTTGGATTACAGTTTTTAAAGCAGTTTTTTCGTTTTTGAATCGCCCTACGGCGGTATTTGCACGGTCGATCGGGATATTGGTATATTCAGGAATCTCGATAAGCAGTCGCATGTCACGCAGTGCCTGGCTGCGAGGTGAGGATATGTCCAAGTCAGTGCCGACGGCTCCTTCACCACTGCTGGTGAGCCAACCACCATGCTTAGATGGGCCGGCCATTGCTGAGTATTTATATGCACCGGCTCAAGAGTGTAAACAGGGACGATGTTGGGTTTCAGGAGTAATAGGTTATGGGAGCCAGGATCAACGCGGAAGCTAGTGATTAGGGTTGGTTGGTATAAGCCGTTCGATATGGCGAGAGCGTCGGTATCGCTTTCCATGACGGTAAGTTCTGAGGAAGGAAGAACCCACAGGTTCGCATTGCACTCTAAGCTGGAGAATGAATATTCGGGAAATCTACTCGCCGCGTGTGTATAGGATAGTTGTTGACTGCAGATTGAATTGACGCAATAGAATGAACAAGAGGTGAGTATTTGGGCATTAATTAGCACTATAAAGCATCAATGGATGCTCTCGTCGACACTTGTTCATTTTGGTTCCCCAGTTTTGGAATCTGTAGAAACGCATCGACACCATATCCTGCAAGACTATGCAATTCCAGAGTTCCAGCCCAGTACTCCGCGTAAACTCTACTCATCGGCAGGCCCACGCCTAACCGTAGATGAGGGGGCCTTGAGCTGAGGGAATCGAGTGAGCTCTCCCGAGTCCCTTCTGGATTAATCAATTCTCCAAATTCCGTTGAAGCATGCTGACGGAAATCAGAAACTTTGAGTTCCTGCATTGTTGCCGCCATAGTGGGAACCTGCCCAAGATTGTGGAGCTGGGATTGGGTTCGAGGTCCTTTGCAAAATGACCAGAGGTAAGGCAGGATTTCCCTAGGGATACCTCCACCTTGATCAGATATCCTCAAGATAACGTGTTGCGGAGCTTCGCAAATCAAAACTTCAATCGGAGGGGCAATAGGCCGATCTTTGAATTTTTCAGTAACAGCCTGGATGGAATTGCGAAGTAATTCTCCGACAATATATTCCAGATGGCTAAGGATATAAGGAAATGTGGCGTCCAGATGACCCTTGACGATAATTTCGGGGATTTTGGCATTTTCTTGGAGAGTTTGTCGCAAAAGTTCCTGAGCAAGTTTCCCACATCGTTCCACGACCTCCTGAGCATTGCATTTCAAGAAAACCTCACCAACGAAGTCTGCATTTGGGTCGGTTCGGTCATTAGAGCCCGGGAAATGGTTTGGTGAGTTGAAGGCGTCCGTAAGGGAAAGATGTTGTTCAGCAATCACTCGGCGGGATATTCTCTAGAAATAATAGGGTTAGATATGGGACCAACAACGAAGCTGCAACTTGGGACGAGGTATATCTTCATACAGCGCGTAATAAAGTGTTCATGAATCGGTCCATTTCATCGGGCTTCACGAGGCCCTGACATTCCAACACACCCATCACGAGGTTCGGGATCACGGTAAGGTGTTCCTTGAGAGTTTGGCGTAGTATATCACAGTAACGGTCATTGTCCTCCAAAGTCTTGATCTCTGGGATGGCGCGAAATCGCTCAAAGGCTTTGTAGTAAAGCTCATAAACGTAGGAAAGGTGGGGGTTCGTTACGACAACATAAGGCAGTCTTTGCATATCACGAAGCCGATGGGCAATCCTATAGAGAAAAGTCAGCGATTCCGGTTTCCATCATTAGACTGTATGTGGCTTCGGAGGGGTAATAAGCACGAACCTAGTAGGAAGTTCGGTCCGGACATAGTTTGCAGAGCTAATCAGTCGGCTCTCGGTAAGGGTGCGGCCAAAGAATGTTAATTGCCGTAAACTAATCGGTCTCACATCGCGATCGACCCATCTATAGACACGGTTAGCATCCTGACCAAATATGCACAGGTTATCCGGTTGAGTCAACAAAGTGCCTTACTCGTCAAGAACAGACCCTGGTCGCCAGGGAGGTGGACGCTGGCTCTGGCCAGATGAATACCGGAGTTGTAATGAGCTCTTCAATTGCAGCGGTATGTGTCGCCGACACCGGCTTGTATGGCGTAAAAGCATGCTGTATTTCCATTGATCTATGAAGCCGGCTTGAAGCTGCTACTACACAGAGCTTGACTCACGACCACACCGAAGCTCAAATTAAGACCGACAGAGCAATTGAATCTCAGAACACTTCATGGCCTACCCGCAGGCATTTTAAGTAGCAGGTAGCAGCTCAGCAAGCCATCATTGAAGAGTAAGAGTATGGGTTATGAGAGAGAGAAGAAGAGCAAGTTGTTGTTCGTCTCGTTTGAAAGAACTCGCATGACTTGAAGCTGTGCGGGCAAAGCACGTGACGTGGAAATAGCCTAGGTAGAATTTCTCTCCGCCGAGCCGCGATATCAACAACGGCCAGATATTCGTGTTACGACGAAAGCGAGATCAAGGTATCAACAGCAGGTTTAACAGCTACGGAGTTACATTCATGGCTTGTTATTTCTCAGCGGATCTCCTATATTCGCAGCTGATTTAGCAAGAGGAGACGAAAACCTGTCCTCGACCGACCCTTAGGTACTTCCGCCAGTTGGCTACATGGGGACCTCCCTTCGTCCCCAGATGATCCCTTCATCCATCAGGCACCGCCATCTTTCTGCTTTAACGTTTGTTTCATAGCTTCTGCAAGCCGTTTCCAGTGACGACACAGGAAAATCACATGAGAATCGCTGAGTCAGCAAGGAGCAGGTCACCTATTTGCTTGAAGAGGAAGAGAGAAAGGTGATTGTTGGAAGTGAAGAGAGCAAAGGAAAAGGAGAATGTAGTTTTGATGAAGCATAGTAGAACTGTTAGTGCTTTGTTGTAAAAAAGAATGTAAAGTTGTCTTTCACCTGTGTTGCGCCTCTATAAAAGTACCTTCTTTGTAGGCAAGAAAAGTAGTTTGACGTTCATACCCACATCGCCATCAAAATTCCTTTTTTGCTTATCTCGACTCCCACCATTTCCTGTCCTTCTGCAACAATTTGAGCAGAACCTTCATTTGCTTCTCTGGCACTTCTCGACTTCCTTTGATTCTTCCTTTCTATGGCATCTCCTCAACCTGCGCCTTAAGTTAGATATACCCTCCCCGCAACAGCTCTAAGAGGTTCCGCGCCGGGCCTTTGACTCGCCGTACTCCGTTTCCCTATCAAACCGTCTCTGCACCCATGGATAACGTGAGTGCTGATATTGATATGTTGTAGGGGGTCCCTCTGATATGCTGCTTGCTAACATATAGCCGATTGGCAATTAGAACAGGGACAATGACCCCCTTCTTGACGATTACGACCAGCTCAGCGATGACCGAACGGACGTCGTCGTCGTCTCACCCTCGGGCTCCGGGAGCGACCCAGAGCCTGAAAAGATTTTAGCAACTGATTGTATGGTTATGCGATTCCGTGTCCCGATATGATCTTCCTGCCTCTCTCCCTCCCTCTGCGCCCTCCCCGGTGTTCCCCTCCCATGAAGGCCTAGACTACGGCAATACTTTCCTAAGCCTCGAAATTTCACTGCTACTTACTCCACTGTATGATTCCTTGCATTGGTGATGGAGTGATTCTAATTGGTCTTAAACCCGCAGATGATACAATAATGACGAAGCTTTTCCCTGAAAATCCGGACTTAGAAGTAGAGGCTCAGGCATATCACACATGGCATATTAAGAACTGGACGAAGCTTTCCCGGAGGGAGCATGGTCCGGTGTTCGAATGTGGCGGGTATCCCTGGTGCGTATATCTATGTCCCATATGAATCCGTGGGTTGGAAAGTTCGGGTTCTGATATTTCAGTAGGAGAGTATTGTTCTTCCCGTTCGGAAATCAGGTCGATCACGCTTCATTCTATCTTGAACACGGCTTCAAAGATTCTGTACCTGAGGACTGGTACGCCTGTGTTCGATTCGCACTTGTTCTGTGGAATCCAAACCAGCCTGATGTATTCATTCAACATGGTAAGAGGATGATTATCTGCTGCGCTCCATTTTTTGTCCTCGATCTAACATCTGCCGATAGTGGCAAGCCATCGATTCAACGCCGAGGAATCAGATTGGGGTTTCACCCGCTTTTATGAACTCCGGAAGTTATTTCAAGCGCCCTTTGGTGCCCAAAATGTTCCGGTCGTTGAGAACGAGGAGGCATGTCTTACCGCCTATGTGCAAGTCATAAAAGATCCCACTGGTGTGCTGTGGCACAATTTTCAAAAGTATGTGACCCCATGCAATGCTAGTCTTAGGTTGCATTGCTGACATGATCGTAGCTACGATTCGAAGAAAGAGACAGGTATGGTGGGACTTAAAAATCAGGGCGCTACCTGCTATCTCAACTCTCTCTTGCAGTCACTATATTTCACAAATGCTTTTCGAAAGGTCGGTACCGATACACTGCCAATTGTTTGGAAATTTAGCCAATCACTAATTCTTTGATAGGCTGTATATCAAATACCTACGGCCGATGATGCCAAAAAATCCAATAGCGCCTGGACGTTACAGCGTCTGTTCTATTCCTTACAGACTAATGAAAATCCCGTCTCTACCCAGGAGCTAACGGCCTCTTTTGGCTGGGAATCGAGGGCTGTGTTTGAACAGCAAGACATCCAGGAGCTATCTCGCATATTAATGGAGCGGCTCGAAGAAAAGATGAAGGGGACGCCAGCAGAAAAGGCCCTTCCTGAACTTTTTGTTGGAAAAACGAAAACATATATCTCCTGCATAAACGTCGACTATGAATCATCGCGGATAGAAGATTTTTGGGATATTCAACTCAACGTTCGTGGCAACAAGACGTTAGATGACAGCTTCAGAGATTACATCCAGGTTGAAACCCTTGACGGAGAAAACAAATACGATGCCGGGGATCCACATGGGTTGCAGGATGCTAAGAAGGGTGTCATCTTTGAAAGTTTCCCGCCGGTATTACACCTCCATTTAAAGCGGTACGAGTACGATATTAACCGGGACGCCATGATGAAAATTAACGACCGACACGAATTTCCGGAAGAATTTGATGCTACCCCATACCTCTCCGAAAACGCAGACAAATCAGAACCCTGGATTTATCGACTTTACGGAGTGCTTGTCCATAGTGGCGACCTTAATGCAGGACATTACTACGCCTTCTTGCGACCAACGAAGGATGGGAATTTTTTCAAGTTTGATGACGACAAGGTAATCCGATCAACTATGCGAGAGACGCTAGAAGAGAACTACGGTGGAGAATACACCAATCTTAATGGGGCCATTGGAATCCGCCAACCATATGCTAGGGGTCTCTCTACAAAGAGATCCATGAACGCGTACATGTTGGTATATATTCGAAAATCTAGGGTGGACGACGTGCTTGTGGATGTCTTGAAAGAGAATATTCCATCACATATCGGTAAGTTCCACTTTCTGTCATCTCTTCTTTGCTAGCCTGCTAACAGTTGCTATTAGAAACTCGAATGATCCAAGAGCGCGAAGAAGCTGCAAAGAGGAAAAGGGAGAGGGAGGAGCAGCACTTGTACATGAACCTTGGGGTCATATCGGACGAAACGTTTAGGAACCACCATGGCGTTGACCTAACGAATAACGACCTCGAGGGTGATAATTCAGCGCTGCCCAAAACATACCGTGTCCTCCGAACCACAAAAGTTTCAGAATTTGCAAAGCAAGTTGCCGATGAAAGAGGGCTGAGGACTGATCAGGTGAGATTCTGGGTTATGGTTAACCGTCAGAATAAAACGATGCGCCCGGACCAGCCACTACGGAACACGGAGATGTCAGTCGAAGAAGCCTATACCAAATTTGGGTCACGCGGAAATTCTCTCTTCAAGCTATGGCTTGATGTCGCTGAGGTTGGCGAAGACGATAAGGTTACCTGGCCAGAAACTCAAGGACCGAATGCTTCTATTCTCGTTTTCTTGAAGAATTTCGATGTCCCTACTCAAACCTTGACTGGCGTTGGCCACTTGTTTGTTCGGAAGCAGTCAAAAGTCTCAGAATTGGATAGTCCGATATTGGAAATGATGGGGTGGCCTGCGGGAACCCCCTTTTTACTCTTTGAGGTATGACTTTGGCGATTCCCAATTTTTTAAACTTTTTGTTTCTAACAGCTGTCGACAGGAAATCAAACCGTCCATGATCGAACCGATAAAACCTAAGCAGACTTTTCAGCAATCAGAGATACAAGATGGGGATATAATATGCTTCCAAAAATCGCAAGAGGACGAGGAGTATGTTTTCTTTTCTTGTATCTTCATACGAATTTCCAAATGCTAATTTTCAAAGGTTACCCTCAACGGCGATATACAAGGATGCCAGGAATTATTATGACTACCTTCTGAATCGCATTGTTGTTAAATTCGCACCGATCAAACTCGACTCCGAAGATGAAACCTTCAGCCTAACACTCAGCAAGAAGATGAATTATGAACAGTTTTCGACAAAGGTCGGCGAATACTTAAAGGTCGAACCAACTCACCTACGGTTTGCCCCGGTAATGATGAGCTCGGGGAAACCAAAGCCATTCATCAAACGAAACAATACTCAACAGCTTTCTCATATCCTTACAAGCCAATATTCCTCGTACGGATATAGCATGCATAGAACGGATGCTTTATACTACGAAATTCTAGAGACAAGCCTGAGCGAGTACGAGACAAAGAAGACCGTCAAAATTACATGGCTACCCGAGGGTATATCTAAAGAGGTTTGTAGTTTGCCCTAGGATCTTTGCTTGGCCACGGCTAATGACATTTACGGTTTTAGCAACCCCATGATATACTCGTTCCCAAGAGTGGAAATGTGTCCGACCTCCTTGAAGGCTTACAAAAGAGAGCCGATTTAGATGACGAAGCGATGCAAAACATACGTGTCTTCGAAGCATATTCAAACAAAGTCTACAAGGAGCTCAGCAATACATTTAGCGTTGCGGGAATCACTGATTTTGTGACTCTCTATGCCGAGCCCATACCCGAAGATGAACGGAATATGGAGGAAGGAGATTTTTTAATTAACGCATTCAATTTCGATCGAGAGCCGAACAAGGCTCACGGCATACCCTTCAAATTTGTGGTGAAGCCTGTATGTACACCTGCACACTCCTCCTACCATACCCGCAGCCTTGTCATATCCATACTAATGTTTTAATAGGGCGAGGTGTTTGCAGATACCAAAGAGCGACTCTCGAAAAGAATGGGAGTTAGGGGAAAGCAATTCGAGAAGATCAAGTTTGCCGTTGTATCCCGGTCGGCATATTCAAACCCAACATACATTGAAGACGGTAGGTGGCTCCTTATACTGTCAAGTATCATTCGACAACAAGAGAACCATGCGCTGACAAAATTTGACTCTTTCCCAGATAACGTCCTCGCCGACCTGATTGTCGATCCTGAGTGCCAGCTCGGCCTCAACCATGTAAATAAGAACCGGAACTTCTGGAGTAAGAGCGAAAACATATTCATTCGATAGAGGTTTGGTTGGTTCATATCATTCTTCCCTGGAGCCAGGTTTTTCCTTGAGTGTGCTGTTAGGTTGGATCAATGATTTCAAGAGTTTATCAACGTGGAGATTTCAAAGTCGACTCCACAGGGCGTACAAATCTTATCGAAAATGACCTCAAACTTCCAGCGCGAAAGGTTTCCAGCGATATATACTTACTATTTTGCTCAGTCTCAGATTCCCTTTTACAGTTTCTCTTGATGCCGCGATGCTTCTTTTATTTGAGGACGGAGTTTTGATGGGATGGTTATTGATTGCTTTTTTTTGAGTGCTTTGGGAAATGGGAATCAATAGTTGCTGTACACTACCAGGAGACCAACAGTCTATGGCTAAACATGTTCTTCGTAGTATACACTGCTAAATAAAAAATATATTAACCCGAACTACTCGCTGCTTCAATGAAGTTGTTCACGAATTAATTATTAACAGTAGGCAAAGAGTATGTATAGATGCAAACCATGCAAACACACCCCTTCAGACACCTCGCAACACGTATTGCGATTCACGAAGCGCCCGCCGTCGACAAAGATCGAAAAACGGACCACGTCCACCTCGACTTTAGCACTTTTCCAATCCTACACCACAATGCAGCTCCAATCCATTGTGCTATGGCTAGTTGCCTGCGCGGTGTCGTCCGTGTCAGCAACTGCCTTGACCTACAAGCTTGATGCGAGCGAGAAAGCATGTTTCTACAGCTGGATTGACGCACCACCAACTAAAATGGCCTTCTACTTTGCTGTATGTGTCTTGCTCTGTTCCCTCTGAGGCACTTTCCTAGTCTCTACGATCCAATCAATTGATGATATCAACCTAACAATCCCTCTCTCGAATCTAGGTGCAATCCGGCGGCTCCTTCGATGTCGATTTCTCCGTTGTTGGGCCGGGCGAGAAGGTTATCATGGAAGGCACCAAGGAAAGGCAGGGTGATTTCGTCTTCACCGCACAGTCTGTGGGCGAGTATCGATTCTGCTTCAATAATGAAATGTCGACGTTTGCGGAGAAGCTGGTTGATTTTGAAATTGCGGTACGATACACGCGACCACCACAACGGCCCAATGTGGCCAGTTCCATATACCTACCGGGCCATCATGCGTGGTTCTAAATGACTGACTGTTTTTCTCGATTGGAATAGGTCGAAAACGAAGAAAAGACCAAGCTTCCTTCGAAGCAGGGCTCTTCTCCCGAGCAGGCATCGGCACTGGGAGAGTCTATCTTCAAGATCAGCAACCAGCTATCCACCATTAGCCGAAACCAGAAGTATTTCCGGACCCGCGAGAATCGCAACTTCAGCACCGTGAGAAGCACTGAGCAGAGGATATGGAACTTTAGTGTTATGGAAGGCTGTATGATGGTTTCAATGGCGGCATTGCAGGTGTTTATAGTCAGGTTCTTTTTCCAGGGCGCAAGGAAAGGTATGTGGTTCTCTGTTTCGCTCCTTTTCCCGCTGCTTTGCGCGGAACATATGCTAACTACCTTCTCTAGGTTATGTATGAATGGGTAGCAATGAACGTCTTTATCCTTCTTTACGTCTTGATATCCCCGTATTCGTTTTAAAAGCTTTCTCGCCATAGATTCTGATGACACCAAATTACTTTTATGCCTTATTTTTTTTTTTTTATCAATGTAAGAGTGACCTCCTAGAAAGTGATGTATCTACTGCTGGCAAATAGCTAGGCGACCAAACCTCACATCAGCACGCCCGACGCCTCATGAACCAACATTCTCTGGAATTTCCGTAAGCCCTTGCAACTAGATTTCTCCAGTAGGTGTGGGCCAAACATACAAACAAAAATGAATGACAGAATAACAGAAAAATAGAAAACTCGCCAATTGACAAGTATGGAGTATATGATCATATGTTTGGTGGTGGCCATGCGCTCAGGTTCAGCTCCATATACTTGGATTTGTGGCGCTTCGCCAATGTTGATGATGTCACCGTCCCACCTGCAGGAATCCAAACAAACAACGTCGACACTCCATAGCTGAAGCGCCTTCACGGTGCAAGGGATTTAGGAGCTCACTTCGTACTTTTGAATTGTTGAATGGGCCAGGCCTCGGGTGTGTGGCTCTAGTATGCTCTCCATGCAACTTGTCGCGCCTGGGATCTGTTATCATGCGAGTGAGGCGAGGCAGAAAGGCTTCATTAAGGACCTTCATCCACGCTCTTTGGTAACAACTCAATTTGATTTGCCATTTCCAGCAGTTTTCCTGCTGTATACTTTGGTGAATTCTAATCCCCGTTGCCTGGGGTACCTCGCAAGAATCCAAGTATCCCAGGAGGCGAGTGACATGTTCCCTTCCAGCGGCCATGCTCCCCATCCCCATTGAGAGGCCGTGAACCCTGGGGAGAGAGATACTACATCTCCTATGATGCTTGAACCACGGGCCTACTGCTAGATGTCATCGCAATCCTGATATCTCAACCTGGAGCCTGTGCCACACACCGGTCTTCCCAGGGCGAAACCCGCACGCTCGTCTCTCCTTGCATGACACCATGTTCACCAACCAAGGCAAATTTAAAACTCGTGAGGATCATCTGTGCATGCGCAGAATTGTCTATACGGGAAACTAGGTTGTGGAGATTGGTTATAACCTTAGTCCGTTCCTCGGACCCCGTCAGCCAACCCATACATGGCTCTCCGTCATGCTTGGTGACGACATACCTTACTTGCATATCAAGCTCAATGCCCGTCCTACCTTGATATATCCACTCTCATTTGCGCAAGTCATCATTCTCTTACATCATTGCCAGCTGGAATGCATATTTATTTATCGCATCGGTTGTGTGTAGCCCAGTCTCATATCAAACAGCTCAACGCCATTCGTCATCCCTTCCGCCCTTGGCTCTCACTTCCCTAGCCATTTTATGCGCTGAGGAGTTCCAGACGGACTGACCCCGCTACATACGTGGTTTTTAAATATTGGGGAAAGCAACAGGCTAAGATTTGGATGGTGCAACCCCTTTATCTGGCAGGATTATTTATGACGCAATAGCCCATCTCCTGAAGTGAAGAACATACCAGATCTACCGATATACATAGGAATGGGGATATCCGATAATAGGCTTGCCTATTATTACTCGATATACTTTCCTACATCCCCAGGCACGCTGTGGTTACTATCGAGGAACTGTTCCATTCATCGCACTGCCTCCGTTTTACAACAGGATACCTTTGGTACCACGATACGCTCATATCACTTGCGGTCACTTGGGTCCATCTTTCTTCCCGCTCAAGTACTTTGACATCCATACAGACTCGTGTTGAAAGAAATATACCTACCTAGCAAGGAATTTAGGGTACACTACTTCTTCCAGCAGTATATATACGATAGATCCTGGAGGGAGCTATCTATTGTCAATTATTCCATACACCTGTCTGTTCTCTCTCCCACGCCGTATTCCGGCCACTTGGTTCCACGCTGCAGGGATTCAGGTTAGTAATTCTGTGAACACAAGAACGCCTCAAGCCGTTTACTAGCATTCGACCAGCCACTGACAGATATGCCCTCTTATTCCAATTCTAGACATCCAACCTCGGCCCATACTTTTACTTAAAACACTGCAAGATGACTGATACATCGTCGACGCCTTCATCGCCAGAGTCTGGTCACCAAGACATAGACTCCTATTCCCGAACCATGCATGAACATACCAGACACCAGATCAACGCCCTTGGGATCTCAGAGGAGGTATCATCAGAAAACTTGAAGAGGACAGAATGTTCAAATCAGCATGATGATGGTAACAATAACTCCACCCAGAGGAATGGAACAGGTCGGAAAAACATAGATTGCAATTTCCAAGAACGAAGTCACCAGGGGCACTATCAGAATCGGAATATATGAACTACTTATGATTGATAATTTGTTTTCTTTTCTTCTTCTTTCTTCCTCTCCTTCCCCCTTTCATGAA
Organism: Arthroderma sp. MBC 929; assembly: GCA_030789285.1. Lineage (NCBI taxonomy): Eukaryota > Fungi > Ascomycota > Eurotiomycetes > Onygenales > Arthrodermataceae > Arthroderma > Arthroderma sp. MBC 929. Next base: position 148,702 of record JARJUX010000007.1, on the reverse strand, counting down.
AGCTCCAACACGCTCTCTATGATTGGATCTATTTTGTCAGGCTGCGGTCGATCATGATACATTCCACGCCCCATCGAGTATCTAACTCGCTGGGGCCGAGCATGTGCCTAATGACTGTTTTTTCCAAACCCGTTTTGTTTCTTCTTCCGTCCAGCTTCACCCTTGTTCTGAAGGGGACAAAACGCAAAATGATTCAACCAAAATTCTTTTGCTTGCTTCAAACACAGCGCGCAGCGGGTTGAAGTTGAAAGCGTTTGCGAGCGAGTGATTTACCTCTCTTATTTTATTATTATTATTTTTTTCTTCTTGAGAGCCGTCTGGTATGTATAATCAAAAAGGGTCATGGCCAGCAAATATAAATTGGGTCGATTATGTCGTCTTTTCCCTGCTTTTTTTTTTCTCCATTCCCGTCGTTGGATGTTTTGTGCGGAGATCGAACCTGCATGCGGAACGGGGCTAGCTACTTAATATATAGAACCAGCATTCTATCTTGTTTTTTTATCACGAAACTGGGTTACCTAGTTAGGTATGGGTAGAAGTATTTTCTCTAGCTGCTGGATCAACGTCCATACCAAGACGCACTATGACGTAATGGGTAGCTTGGAGAGCTGAAATTTGAAAAACCACCAATTGCTCGTGCAATGAACACCAGTATTAGATGTAGCTACGATCTCTGACGGTGGATAATTAATCCGGTAAAGCCTGTATGTTGACAGGATATCATTATTATTTATTAACTTGTAGACCTAAGACCACCCTCCTTGGTTCCAGCCGCTGCCATGATGGGGCTGATGCTGCCTTTGTGGGCCAGGTTGTTGCGGATAAGGTAAATTGGGTGGTTGTTGGTGTTGGTGCTGATGTTGGTGCTGATGAGGTGGTGGGGGAAGGGGAGGGATATAGTGTTGCCCTCCCATTGGATTGGGAGAAAAAGACTGAGGAAAACCTGGCATATTCATATGCATTGGCATGAATGGTGCTCCTGCACCTGCTGCTGGAAACGGCGGCGGTGGTGGGGGAGGAGGCGGGGGCCACGGGCCGTGATAATTCGGTGGTCTTGGAGGCGGTGAAAAAGCGCCAACAGGGCCTCCTTGTTGTGGGGGTATATTAAGCGGTTGTCCGTAGCCAAAGTGCATTGGGGTCGGGCTATGAGCAGGTGGGAATGGAGGCTGGACTTGCTGCTGTTGCATTGGTTTCTGATGCGATTGGAACATATTTTGCTGTGGAAATGGTGGGGAATAGGAGTTGGATGGGGTGCGGGAACGCATTCTTCGTTGCGGAGGGCTAGATGAACGTGGTGAATACGAGTCACGGCGTCGACGTGCTCGGGATGCGGAGGACGCTCGCGAACGAGAGCGAGATCTTGATCGTGAGCGACCTCTTTCATCATCACTGCTGACACTATGACTGTACCGACGCCGCTTTGAAGACGAGTGTCTTCCGTTGCGGCTTTGACTGCGACTTGAGCTTGAGCTTGGTGCCTTGCCATCTCTTCTTTGTTTCATATTTTGACAGAAACTGCGAGACCAGCCGTAATACGAATCTTCCTCGACGAGTCCCTCTGTGACGGGATCACGCCTCGTAATTTGTCCGAGCTCGTCAACGTCCACGATATCGAAGTTTTGTCCACTCCCATTGGAATCATAGATCTGGTCAACTTCCTTTAAAAGGGTCTTCACAGCATTGACGAGGTTATCGTCAGCAGGCCCAGCAGCAAACTGGAGGGCCTTTACAGATTGAGAATGGATGGGAGTGGACGAATTTGGGATAATATGTGGAAGCATGTTTCCAGCTGGTAGGTCGTGGTACGGCGCGTTGGGGTCGCCGTGAACGGATGGCATCATAAAAGGGACATCGCGTGGCGCCACCTTTTTCCCCCCTTCCGCCTGGTCTGCTTGCCCAGGAGGAATATTGCTAGCTGGGCCAGGATTCTCCACAGCGGCATGCAGCTGCTTTATTTGATCTGCGTTGTAATATCCGTTGGATTCCCAGAAGCTGAGAAGCTCCTGGAGGCGTTTGTGGTGCTTGGGATTCCGCTGAGAGTCAAAAGTCGCGGCAAGACTGAATAGTTCGGTTATGTATGGACGAAGCGAGTCTGCAACCGATGGGAAGGAAAAGGGGGCTGGGCCATGGTACTTGACATGGTGCAGCAGGTCGTTTATCAGGTAGAGAATATGTAGTCTCTTGCGTTTGGCGGAAGTTCTCCTTAGCCGTTTACCATCTCCTGGCTCCGAGGTACGGAAAGACTCAGCGAGTGCAACAAGGAATTTCCCCAGTCCCCCGAGCCGCGCTGTAGAGGGAGCCACGTTCTTTAAGAGCCATGATTTGCAATTCTAATGAGGCGAAATCCCAATTCAGAGCGAAGACTTTAGTAAATCCTTTGAAATCAACTAGACTACTTACGTAGCCAAGGGATTATCTTGTTCAAACCTGAATATGTAGCGGAGAGCAATGCGACAGCATCGTATCGATTGCATTGTGAAAGGCCGAGATGTCATCGCGAGAGACAGAGACAGGGTCGGGACGAAGAAGGCCTGCAGAGAACGAGGCTTTGGCAATTGCTATCTGGTGGGAAGTCATCTTGAGCTGATGCCATTGAACAGCAGCAGACTTGAAGCTGTCGTGAAGCTCGTTTTTGACGGCGGCGAAAGAAGCTAGCCAGTATCACGTGATATAGACACCACCAAACAAACGCAGTGGTCTTTTTCTACTGATTATGACGATATCAAAATGAAGAAAATCTCCACTACGGAGCAAAGAGATGTTTGAAGTTGAACATTCGGGAGCTAGTTATCCGCTGTGATGCCAGCTAAGAGTGCTCGTCAAGAAGATACATCTATCAGTGGTTGCCCAGAACTTCTGGAGTAGACACCGCTGCATGAGCTTCGGCTATGAACCATCAAGTGTTCGCCTTCGACAACATCATGGATAGAGAGAAGATGATGGAAACAAAAGGCGAGCAAATCACACGTTGCGGCATCTCATCATCCAAGGCTGCAGCCCTAGCCTTTCAGTCATCATGGCGTGATCTCGATCTAGAATCGCAATGCGGAGCCTCGTTCCTCCAGCGGGATGCCATAAATACTGCTGCGATCCTCTTAAGCAAACCTCCATCATAAGCCATCATCCTCTCTCTTCGCAACAGCAACAATAACAACAATAACGCTCTTCAAACACCTTGAAGAAAATCATCTAAGACGAGAAACGCATCTCGAACAAGGTTGGTGACCCCTTTCTTAGCAAAGCTTGGCAAGCATCATCGAATCATCATCGCGAAGTTCATTTAGAAGCCAACCAGGCGAGACTTCAAGAAAACAGCGTGGACACAAGTTACAATGACAACCGGCTTGTCTAACTCTGGAAGAAACACACTTCTGACTTGTCTTAGTGCATACAGTTAAGGACACACTTCTCCAGGACTCGTTCGAATCTCTTGATCGTCATCCTTTGTCAACCCCGCACGGCAGCTCGTTTGCCCTGTCGTCCAGTACAACTCTCACAACTACTACGATGCTTTCTCCAGCGGCTGCCCTGCGAGCTTCTGCTCGACAATTTTCAGCTCGTGCACCCAAGCCAGAAACAAGAGTACACCGCTTTGTCGCCATGTCGTGTCTAGTTTCTGGTGTGGTGGTTCCATTCATACCACCCGCCCTGGAGAGCTCACGCGAGAAGAAACTCGGAAATCCTCATGTTAACGAGTATGTAGTGAATCTTGATGTGCCCTCCTTTCTTTGTTTTGGCTAGCTATCCCGACGGCTAACGGTAAACCGCCTCCAGATACCCACCCCTCTGCTTTCATGCCCGGTAGAAGCGTCCGGCTCATACGAACCTCATGACATTATCTTTTCTTATCATCCATTACAACACTTTTTAATACTCTTCGGTGTCAACCATGTGGTGGTTGTACCTGGACTGGCGCTCACAAGGGTCGGGATACGTTGGAGTTTTCGGAGTCCTCATTTGCCTTTCTTCCACCATTATGTATCTGAGTCATGAGTTGCTATTCCTTGAACTTCAATGCAATTCTTTGTTCTGATTCAGCTTTCCAGTACACACAAGTAATCTTCCTCACATATATAATACACTTCCTCGCTCGCGTTCCGACGTTTGGGCCAGGAAACACCCAGAACCCAGAATTTCGAGCAGATTTTAGAAACGCGACTCTCCACATGACCCGATCCTGGCTATGGAGGTCTCCCCTTCGGTTGAGGAAATTAGCCAGGTCTCTTAAGAAAATCGGTTTCCTTTTGGTGGCCGGAACTGCTCAGCAGCCTCATATTTCCCCTTCTCACGGATCCGCTCTGTTTCCGTGTCCGGCTCATGTCTCGTTGGCGCAGGGTCATGTTCTAGCTCCTCACAGGGAGCGCCCGTGGCTACAGCACCCTTCGCGGAAGATAGTGAAGGCGATGAGCCTGTTTGCCGCTTAGCTGCGGCTTCTGCTCGCGCTGCTTGTTCTTTGCGTTTCAGCGTTTCCTCATGGCGGTTAAGTCGGTCGGCATTGATGGATTTTTTGGCAAAGTAGTATGCTCCGCCACCGGCTGTGTTAGAGAAAGGAGGCGGTTAGTTGGTGGGAAATGACAACGATAGTGAATTGGCTGATGGTCTGGGTAGAGGATAAGAGTCGCAACTTACCAACACATAGAGTACCCCAGCCCACCCTATCGCGGAGAACCGAGTAGATAAATTAGTCCTCGTTCCTCAACTAAGACCGGCTGTGATATTCGGTGAGAGGCTTTCTTGCAATGCTTTGTACGTACCAGGTTGATCTAATCTTGACAAAAGCAGAGACCACAAGTTAGCAGTGTGCCCTCAACCAGTAGATGGACAATGTACATGGACATACCGTATTCATCTTTGCAAAATAGAGCTTTTTCTATAAATAATTGTTTGTTATCCGCATTTTTCAACAGAAACCCGAAAAGCCGAAGCAATTTGAATGTTTTTGCCTCTTTTAGCGTCTGACGTTCTTGGCTTGGCAGAAGGACCGACGGGATTATGTCATCTGTCACGTGATATCAGAGCCGCATGCTAACTTTGGCGCGAGCCTAAAGACGATTTGAAGGCAAGCGGTGGTTCAAGATGCTTCTTCATCTTGCGCTTGACTTCGTTGCTGTATATCGTGGCAAGCTCCGCTTGTTCTAGTCAGTCGGTTGCGATGATCTGTGGCCCATAAGCGTAATCAAACTACCTCACTGTGCTACTAACCAGCTTCATCCGCTTCTCACTTCCGTTGAACTCGGTCGAACTTCAGGGCATTCATCACTCAGCCAAGTGTAGATATGCCCCCCAAAAGGAAAGCAGCCGATGGTGAGTTTCTATCTCTCTCTACCGCTCTCCCTAGGGCTCCAGCTCATCTCATTCTAGGTGGCCGAGTCGGTCGAGCATCGAAGCGTCCTACCCCAAACCCTGCTACACCCCAGAGTGCTCTGAGCAGTGATGAGTATTCGGATCACGGCCCTGAAGAGAGTGATGCGGAAGTTGATAACTTAAAGGGTATGGATCATTACGTATAGCAACACGTTATCTTTTGATAATCACGGCTGATCATGCTCTGCTGTTTTTTCTAAATGAAGGCGTCGTGGAGAAATTTTCGCTCGAGGCCTTTAGTGGGGATAAGAAAGCCCAGGGCGAAAGAAGCGATCCGAATTTTGGCTATAAGGATTTCTCTTCTCTGCCTCTCAAACCTGATCATGCTAATAGACCGCTGTGGATCGAGCCTTTGAAGGGCACAATCACTTTGGAGAGCTTTTCACCACTGGCATCGCAGGCTCAGGACTTCCTCACCACGATAGCCGAGCCGTTATCGCGCCCGACACATCTTCACGAGTATAGATTGACTGGGAACAGTCTGTATGCCGCTGTTTCCGTCGGGTTGTTACCTGGTGATATCATAAACTTTCTCGATCGGCTATCGAAAACGCCGTTGCCAGAGGCCATTAAATCATTCATTATCAACTTTACAAAGTCGTATGGGAAAATCAAAGTGGTTCTCAAGTACAACCGGTTTTTTGTCGAGAGTTCGGATCCAGCTACGTTACAGATGCTCTTACAGGATGAAGTTATTGGACCGCAAAGACTCGAGAACTCGGAAGGGATCATCCAGCAGGCCGCTCCGAAAATGGGCGGCTTGGTTATTCCAGGCACAAAAGATGCAGCCGGGGTGAGGCAAAATCCTGACCAACAGCCTTCGGGGGAAGGTGAAAGACAGGACCAGCCGAGGGTGGATGAGATGTTAGTGAATCTGCGTGAGGAGGATGACGACGAAGAACAAGCTCAGGTGCACAGCTTCGAGATCCCCAACACTGCAGTCGAGGCGGTAAAAGCCAGATGTCAGAGTATGGGTTGTCCAGCGCTGGAGGAATACGATTTCAGAAACGACGAGATAAATCCAACGCTCGACATTGACCTCAAGCCTGCAGCTCAGATTCGTAGCTATCAGGAGAAGAGTCTCAGCAAGATGTTTGGTAACGGACGAGCCAAGAGTGGGATCATCGTTTTGCCTTGTGGCGCCGGTAAGACCCTGGTAGGCATCACAGCCGCGTGCACGATCAAAAAAGGGACGATCATTCTTTGCACTAGCTCCATGTCGGTCGTTCAGTGGCGGAACGAGTTTTTACGATGGTCAAACATCGACCCTAACGATATTGCAGTCTTTACATCCGATAATAAGGAAAAATTTAAACGGAATACTGGAATCATCGTATCCACTTATTCCATGGTGTCCCAAACACGCGCCAGATCTCACGATGCCGAGAAAATGATGGATTGGATGCAATCTCGGGAATGGGGTCTGATGATATTAGACGAAGTCCACGTCGTTCCCGCATCTATGTTCCGAAAAGTTACTTCCGCTATTGCTACCCAGACGAAACTCGGGTTAACAGCTACGCTGCTTCGAGAGGATGACAAAATTAAGGATTTGAATTTCTTGATTGGTCCCAAGCTTTATGAGGCAAACTGGATGGAACTGGCGGAGCAAGGCCACATCGCGAAAGTCCAATGCGCCGAAGTGTGGTGCCCAATGACAACCGAATTTTATACCGAATACATGCGTGAGAAGTCCCGAAAGGCAGCACTTCTCTACATTATGAACCCCCGAAAATTCCAGGCATGTCAGTTTCTCATCGACTACCACGAAAAGCGCGGGGATAAAATTATAGTGTTCTCCGACAATGTCTACGCTCTGGAGCGATACGCATTGAAACTAAACAAGGCATACATCTACGGTGGCACACCACAAAACGAACGCCTTCGCATCCTCGAGAATTTCCAACACAATGAGCAAGTGAATACCGTTTTCCTTTCTAAAATCGGTGACACATCCCTAGATCTTCCCGAAGCAACCTGCCTAATCCAGATCTCATCCCACTACGGTTCTCGTCGCCAAGAAGCCCAAAGACTAGGCCGTATCCTTCGGGCCAAGCGCCGTAATGACGAAGGGTTCAACGCCTTTTTCTACTCCCTTGTCTCCAAAGATACAGACGAAATGTTCTACTCTTCCAAACGCCAAGCTTTCCTAGTCGACCAGGGTTACGCATTCAAAGTCATCACCCACCTCCAAGGTATCGAGAATCTAGACGGCCTGGCATACGCCACGGCTGCCGAGCGTCGCGAGCTACTGCAGGAAGTCATGCTCCAGAACGAAGCCTCTGCCGGGGTTGAGGAAGTTATTGACGACCTTTTCAGTGAGCGATCCGGCGGGCCGAAGGCTCGGGGTGGTAAAAAAGGTGGTGTCAAGAGGAGTGCTGCTACGCTTAGCGGGCTGGCCGGAGGTGAGGACATGGCATATATTGAGCATAATAAGAGTAGAAACAAACAGTTGAAGGAACGACATCCGCTGTTTAAGAAATTCGAACGCGAGCGGCTTAAGCGGAAGAAAATGCTGGAGCAGGAACGGTGATTTATCATTTTATTTTACCATGCATACATAGATGAAGCCACCTATCTGGTTTTTAGATTACCCAGTCACACATTGGAACCTGTTCCGCTCCCTTTTGCTGAGTTTATCCCCCTTTAATTAGATAGTCAATCAGCGAAGGAGACAGGCTATCATGTCGAAGTATGAGAATCTCGCGCAATTATCAATAACAATAGATCTCTAGTCAAGAATAGGAGTTAAAGTGAATATTCTCAATTTAGGTTATGATTCTATCTCATAATGAATAAAAGCTAGCCATTCCACAAACGCCAACGCTTAAAAGCCCAAATATCAGTTCAGATAATATAAACAAAGGAGGGTATATAGCTTGTTTGCAAATGCGGGAAACATGAACGAATGGCTCAGTATAAGTATGCTGGACGGATGAGAGAGCGACAAAAAAAAAAACCAAGAGAGAAAACACCAAGACCGCCCAATAAGAAGAAACAAAGCCATCGAATATTGGAACTGCGAGACCGAAAGGAAATGCGAAACTCCACTGCTGCGGGTTGGATTGGATAGGTGTCATAATTCGTAAGTGTATAGGTGCGCTGGATTAATTGATTATATTATGAAACGACGGTAGGCAGGTTGAATATCATCGGGAATTCTTTTTGAGTGGGTGATTTAACAAACACGGAGGACTTCTCCTCTGGATCGGGCTTTGGTTTGGTGATGCGATTTCGGCCCGACCTAGCTGATTCCCGCGAATTATGTGAATTGACTGACATTGATCGAGCAGGATTTTTAGGCGGGGGAGCGATTGGAGACGTAGGGTTGATAGACAGAAGAGCAGACTCTATCCGCGGGCTGCCAATAGGGAGATCAATAGAATGATGGCCAGCCTGTCGTAGGGGCCGGGGGAATGCTCGGAGGACGGTACTGGTGTTTGGTTTATATGACCTTAAAAAGGGACCGCGAGTTGAATCGGGGGAAAATCTGCTTCCCCCCATGTCAGACCCGAGGGAGGACATTGAGGATGAGGACTTGTGCGAGGGGGTGGATTTTGGGGAGGAGGCGTCTGAGCCGTTTGATGAGAGTGAGTCTGATATCCTTGCTTGGGCTTTTTGGACGATTGGAGATGCTGGAGCTGCTGAAAAGATTGATTCGCGCAAGGAAGAGTGGTTGGATCCCGTTCGATGGATGCTCGCCGCAGCTCCCAGGGCAAGCATCTCACACCGGGTGCAGGTTGCTGCAGCAATTTCGAGCACCTCGACCTTCTTGACAAGTGTAGCTCGTGCGAGGCCGACATCCTCCGACTCAGAGGCGATTCGTTCAATTTCTCTGTCAGACATTTGTGTGATCTTTGAAGGAGAGATGAAGTTTGCAAGCCCGTCTAGGAGGCAATTCTCCACCGCCAGGCTAGCGACATTATCGATGAAGGTGTTCAACGCTACAGAGTAGTATGCTTGCGAACAGTCAAGTAATTCCAGATAGATGGGACTATCCATATCGTCAACTTGAGCTTCGTTACTTAATTGCGGTCTGGGGCTCTTTAGTCGCATTTCGCGAATCCGCAATACCAAGTCGGGATTGAGAGTCGTTGGGATAACACGTTTGTACGGCGTTACCAGCTCATCGACTTTTTCGTGTAACTTTTGAAGCCTTTCCTCCATTTCACGACCGATAAGCCCTTGTAAGATGGCTTCATTAATCCCTGCATCAGCGATATGATGAAGGAGATCATCAATGAATCGTTTCACCAGCTTCCAAACCTGTGTCACGTGTGCTTTTGCCATTGAAGCCCACTTCGTTGAGTTGCGCATAAATATCTCACCGATAACAGAAAACTCGCGGCCTTTGCTATGCTTTAGCAAATCTGAGAGATCGGCGATATTTTTGGTCCTTGTAATGGGCTGCGGGTCATCGGGTGACAGTGGCGAGGAGAGGATAGGCATGTCGCCCTCTTCGTAAATATCATAGGTGTGGCTGCGGTTCCTCATATCCACGGCGAATTCCTCCGCCCAATTTCGAACCAGCGATCGCAATCTTCTTATGGAATGGTTAGGGCGGTATCTGAAGAAATTATCATGGTATTCGCCTATAACGGCGCTACTCGCAAGTGACTGATATTTTTCGCCTATCTGGGTAAGGCGTAGTCGTTGTTCGCCGGGTGAATTCGAATGTCCTAATTTCTGCAATAACTCCCTGTTCGACTGAAGGTCTCTTCGGATTTCAAAGCTTAACATCGAGAGTTGCAATTCAATTTGTCCCATTAAGACCTTCCCAAGCCGCCGTCGAAGACTGCTTATTCCAACAGCAGCAGGCGAAAGCGAGTTCCACGGTGCTGTGCTTGTGAAAAAGAGATATTCCAATTGGTCCCGGCCTAACCCACCAGTTTCTTTGACAATAGAATCCAGGTTCCTGAGCAAGTGCCAACCTAATTTTAGAGGGGTGTCTTGCTTTTTGGCACGAGCGTAAAAGGTGTCGCCGTTGGCAGCATTGGGCTCTAGCAAGTCGAGTTTCGTAACGATACCCATTGTTCGAGCAGTGCAGCATCTTGCAAGATGTAGAACATTTTGCCGAGATAGGAGATGCTCGGCGGATGCAATAGCTAGGACGATACTTCGGGGATTCCTCATGTAGCTCTCGGTCATTCGTCGAACCATGGCCACATCTTCTGGGGTTTGATTCCTGCCCGGTGCATGAAGGAGGCCTGGAAGGTCCACCACTGTGAGGTCTGGGAAAGTAGGCCCAAAAATTTCCAACTGTAGAGTGTCCTCCGAATATTTGCCTTCTTCAGTGAGGCCCATAATCAGCCTGGCTTCAGAAAATAGTTTGGGAATAGCGTCGAGCCATTTATGAGGCCTTGTGAAAATGGCGAGCTTATGTTTGTGGTCGGGAGAGGCATTCGGGCCAGGACGAATCCTTACGTGCGCCGAGCGCTCAATCGACTTGTGGAAGATGACCTCTGTTGCGAAACGAGTGCAGAGCCCATCGCTGGTTGGTAGTTTTACTCCAGTAATTGCCTCAAAAACGGATGATTTGCCGCTATTCTGATCACCACAGATGACCAATTGTGGCAGAGAAAGCCGATGGCGAAATCCTAAGTTTCGAAGCTCATTGATACGATCAAGGAGAGATATCTGTTCTTCTGACTGGAGGAGATTCAACGAGAGCGAATCATGCCCATCCATTGAATTCCTGGAGTCCATTCTTGCTAATCTTTGTGCCACCAGTATTAAAAAGCGACAAGAAAGAGAAGAAAGGGAATATTTCGAAAGGGAGAGAAAACATCTGGACAAACGGAAAGCGTGGCTTATGTATAATTGCTGAAATCGTTTATAGTCGGCAGTATGACTGGGATCTTCTACACGAGCAGGGGAGGGTTAACGAAACGTATACCAAACTGTTCGTCTCTTACGTCGTACCCCGTTGACGTAGAACTTCGTCCCATCATGTTCGCGTGACGCCATGCACGATGGCGATCCTGAAGAGTTAACTATATGCAAGGTAACAGTCGAAGTTGACAAGAGATTGGTAAGAATTGGCCAATCACTGCCTGAGACAACCAATTTCTCGCCGGGACAACCCCAGGACGTTAGGTCCCAAGTTAAGGCAAAGTGTGGACGGACACGCGGTGGGGTGCATATGGGAGAAAGGATTGGGGGACTTCTTTGTGAGCAGATTTCCATCGCAGCTCCGAGTATGTAACGGATTCACCCCGCTGCCCCGAAGCCACCCCATATTTTGTGTAGTGCCTGGTGGTAAGCGATTCCCCGGGTTACACTTCGGCATGGGTGACAACCAGCCGAGTGTTCGCTCGAACGGCGGGTTAGTGTTAGTTAGTAGGCCGAGTCATAGTGCGAGTCATCATCGTTGCCACTCGTTCTGCCAACAACAGCAGGTCTTCTCCTAGGATCTTTCGGTCGGCCAGGTTGAAAAGCCCATCTCCCGGAGCCAAGAGCGTGCCTTAGACTAGGGGTTCGAACTCCCCATTTCGGATCTGAGCCAGTGTCGTCCTGCACAGACAGACGGAGACCAGGCCCGTGTGTACTCCACGGGATTGCTTAGCAGAGGCTATCGTATATATTAAATTAGATCATTCCATGATGCAATTTCTCCAGAGAAATCCCCAGCAACTAACGTCTTGCACTTAAGAAGTTGTTTGTCGAACATCAAAAAAGCCTTCTTTGGACGGGTTTCTTATATAAGCACACCGTTAGCCACGTGATATATTTCCACCAATAGGAGATCTCCAGCGCAGACTACATGACTAAGCGAGTGGCGATTGAACGTCTCGGCGGGCAAAAAGCATCATCATCACTCTTTGCTTCCCCAGGTCTGTAACTGCATACTCCCTTGCCTGTTGTGATCTTCGAATATTGACGTCCTTGTCGTAATGCCTGCTTCGGATTCTAGTCGTGATCGCCCGGAGAATTTACAGACCTCATCGCCGGCTAATCAAAGGCACAGCGATGAAGAGAACCCCTTCATCGCATTTCGCCGTTATGCTGATGAGCAAATCGCGTCTCTTCTCCACTCCATGATTGGGATCCCCTCCGCGTTTTATCAGCCTTCAAGCAGAGATTGGATTATCTTCAGTGAAGATGAATTTGGTAAACCTGTAAAAAATTGGAGAACCCTACCCGAGGAAGAGTACTACACTCGGTCCGGAGACCGCCAGAGCGAAAGAGATGGACCTTGGCCAAAGGAAGCCAGTGAAGGAGGGCGAGATATAGAAAGCTCTAGGACATATGAAAATGGCCAGCGAATCCCTCGACCTGTTGGCCATGCCTTCCCGGGATCCGTTTTCGACTCAACGTTCGATGACATCTGGTCGTTTGGCCCTGCTTTTTTACTCAGAGAGCTTGCACATTTACATACACCCTTTATTTTTGATTTCCTGTCACCTTCAACTTCGGCTGGCTGGCCGGTCGCTTACCTCCTCTTCTCCCCCTACTCGCCCCTTCACCTAGAACGCCAGCAGCAAATACGCAACCGGCATCATGACCATAGTTTAGGTTCTTTATTTTCTTCGTTGGTGCCATCCCATCATACAGAAACCCGAAAAGAACCGTGTTGGCGTGACGCGTTTGAGGACCTGTTACGGATTGAAAATGGAAAAGAGATGCTTGAAAGGGACTGCACGGCTCTCACTAAAAAGGAGGAGTCGGGGAAAGAGTGGCTGGCAGGTATGATTTCGCGCGGTAGTCTTGGTGAAGGCTGGACACATGTCAGCCGACCAAATGGCGAAAAGGGTGATTACTTTCGATTCAAGTATGGTGCCCGCCCTGAAGCGACCCTTGAACCTGAAGACGACCAACAACGTCCAGCCGAGTGGGATGATGAGCCGTTAACGGAACTCGACTTATACGACGCGTTTCTTCACCAAGTAAACCATGAGGCCGAGGCCGTTCAGGCGAGCCCACTATTAAAGATAATTTTGGAGGAGAAACGGAAACATCGACGCGATCTAGAGGAACTACAGAGACAGTGGAGGGAGGTACAAAGCGAAAGGTCCTCGAATAACGGCCAAATTGCGCCTCGTAACACGGAGCTTGATCACTATGAGCAACAGCAACAACTTTCGCAGACAGAGGAAAGGGATCAGTTAGCTGAGCCGAGCAAATCGGCAGCAGAGCCGAGAGTGATATCGACAATAACTTCCACAGAACGCCGAACGCAGCCAGATGGGTCTATTCACACGAAAACAATTGTCAAAAAGCGTTTTGCAGATGGCCGCGAAGAAAGGTTCGAGACCGACGAGACCACAAACCACCATACAGACTCTTCTCAGGATAATACGAACAAGGGCGGCTGGTTCTGGAAGGATTGATGAACCAAAGACAAAACCCCGGCGACCTGTTATTTGCTTACAATCATCTGATTCCTTGCTTCTATTTTGCTCCTTAGCGATTTTATGAACTCTCCTATTCCGTCGCCTTTCCAACTTTTTATAATAACCCATCTCAAAGCGCAGTATGGTTCAAATATGTGACCTCTAGCCTAGAGCCTTACGTTCTATTTACAATGTATATATATTCTTTTCATAAATTTGACATTCCGCATAGTTCCCAAACATGGCTCTATTTCCGTACAATCCGCCAAGCCAGTCTCGATCAAAACCCCGAGGCCGATGGAGTAATGCCGGCGAGGCCAGTGGCGGGTTGGTGGGGAGGATCTTAGGCCGACCTCTGGGGTTGAAGAGAAAGGAGTCACTCGTTGGGAGACCTTCACATTACTTTCCCTTCCGCCTATTCAGCTTATAGATTCTCCGTTCCTCCTCTGCTCGTTAGTCGCTCGCTATGTCACAGCCGGTAGCCGAACTTCCCAAGCCTGCGCATGTCGAAATAGATTCAATGCTAAGTCGGCAATTTGGCAAAGAGACTGTTCATTACTTCTCCAGTGCGTTTCTCAATCTGTGATTTTACATCTATATTGCCTCTAATAGCCATCTCAATCTAACTGTCTCTCGCTAGGTTCACCATTAAACCGACTCTCCTTCCTCCGATCGGAACCAGCATTCCTATCAAGTGCGCTTAAGCATCCTACAAGCCGAATTTTGCTCTTAAACCAGCTTGCTCCGCTCGTACGCTCGCCGGCTGAATTATATTTTGCTTCGTATCAAGATGTGAAGCCTCTTGTGCCCGAAGATACCTTCGAGAAGTCTGAGGAGGAGGTGTTGAAGTCGTTCAACTCGGGAGTCACACCTCCATTAGTGGTGTTTCTAGGCTTGGATGAGTCGAATTCCGGCGGTGATGGGATCGCTCATAAGAGTTATAAGGGAATCCCGTATTTCGCTGTCGACGTCACCCCGAAAGGATCCCTAGAGCAAAAGGCGAAAGGCATCATTGAGACGCTGGAAGCGAACGGTCTATCATTTCACCAGGCGCGGGTTTCGTCGAGTTTACCAGCAGACCAGGGTAAGTGTACACCTTAGATTTTTATATAGAGATATGTTAAGGAGCTAACTCTGTTGATAACAGCCGCCATATACGCCCAGGCGCGTGCTTTAATAGATTGGAACACTCGCAATGTCTTCTGCGGAGCGTGCGGCCATCCAACTATCTCAGTACACGCAGGAGGTAAACGAATCTGCCCCCCTACCGATCTAGCGCTCGTCCAAAATGGCTCCTCAACCGACGGCTGCCGTCCTCCCTGCCATACCCGCAATACAATCTCCAACCTTTGTTTCCCCCGTACAGACCCAACCATCATAGTCGCTGTCCTCAGCCACGACGGAAAACGAGTCCTGTTAGGTCGCCAGACACGATACCCGCCGCACTGGTACTCGACCTTAGCCGGGTTCATAGAACCAGGTGAATCAGTAGAAGATGCCGTCCGTCGTGAAGTCTGGGAGGAATCCGGTGTGGTGCTATCGCGAGTTGTGATCCATAGTACTCAGCCATGGCCATACCCGGCAAACCTCATGATCGGAGCGATTGCACAGGCCACTTCTGCTGAGGATGAGGCTATTAATCTAACGCATGATAAGGAGCTGGAGGATGCGCGCTGGTTTGAGACTAGTGAGATCCAGGAGGTGCTGAAATTTAGCACGAGCGCGTTCGGGGATTCTTCTGCTCCCCCTCTGGAATACAAAGAGGGGGGTTTGAGGCTGCCGCCGCAGACTGCAATTGCCCATCATTTGATTAAGGCTGCTGCAAGTGGGGAGATTCTTGGGAACCCTTTGGCACCTAAGATATGACCTTGTTAAGCATAGTATGTCATTGGTTGGTTTTATTTCTATATAGAATGAGATATCGATGTAGACGGACTTATCATGTCGCTTAAGAGTTAAATATCTTTAGAATGAAATGCAGAGAACAAGGGCGTTGAGTAGAAGGTTGCTTTAAAGCTACTCCCAAGAGATGGCTCTCCCTTGGTATCAAATCGTTGCTAATAAGACATTGGATGATAAACAGTGATACCCTATATTTCCATAAGCAATGCCACTCCTCGCACAACCTCTATCTCCACACATGAAGAACCATAGCGCCTGATGACGAATAACTACAATTATAGATAGAAAAGTGATGGCATCCCTTTTAACACCAGAAATTTTAAGAAATTCCACCGCTTTGCGAAGTCGTCCAAAATAAAAAGAATCATTTTCCTGGTTGCAACTCATGTATCGAGTTTAGAGAGAGGAAAGAAGAGCGAGGTGAATAAAAAACTCTCCTAGATATCATGTATTGTGTGGCGTTTAGTTCTCAACTGTGGGAGGCATAGACCCGCTGTCGTCGATTTTCGTGCGTTTAGAATCGCGATCAGTGACACTAGCACTCCCACTAGCTCTGCGTTTCTCCTTCTCGCGCTGTTCCGCACGACGCGCCTCCTTGTCCTTTTCTTTACGGTGGGCCTTGGATTCGAATTCGTGCCAGTCTCCTTCCACTTTCGCGAGCCTAAATTGATGAAAACGGGGATTAGCGATCAACTCTAAAGCAGACTAATTTCAAGATAGTTGGGTCAGACTTACTCAATTGCCTGTTGCGGTTCGGGCTCCTCCGATGTGAAGTAAGGGTGGGCAAGAATATCTTCAGCAGATGGCCTCTTGGAAGCATCATATTGGAATATTTTGGCAACCAAGTCAAGGGCACAGGGAGATAATTGATCCCGATATAAATCTTCGAAAACTCTCTTTTTCCTCTCTGTAGGCCTCATTAACTCAAACCAGGGCATATCGATAATATCTGGCCAATCAGCTCTTGTGGGAGAGCCCAGCGAGCTGTAGAGCTTGTCGACTTGGTTTATTTCGCTCCCATCTCCAGGGAAGATGGCCTTCTTGGTGAACATTTCCATGTACACGCACGCCGCGCTCCAGATATCCACCGCAGGTCCGTATCGCGTTTCCCCAAGCAACAGCTCGGGAGGGCGATACCATATTGTTATAACCCGATTTGTATAATCAAGCTCCTTACTCTTAGAGAAGAATCTTGCAAGGCCAAAGTCTGCAAATTTCAACTGCCCCTGGTTGCTAACGAGAATGTTTGCGGCCTTGATATCACGGTGGAGAACAGCACGGTGGTGCAGGTAATTCAAACCCTCAAACATCTGTTTCGCAAGATGCTTTTTATGGGCTGGAGTTAAGTCAAAGCTCGGATGATTGATGAGGCCGGTGAGATCGTGAGACAAGTATTCAAACACCATGAAACACTCATTTCTTTCCACCATGACCTCTTGCAAGTTCACCACATTCTCGTGACGAAGGTGCTGCAACAGTCTAATCTCTCGCACAGCTGTAATGGGGAACCCATCCTTCTCGCCCTCCATGCGTATTCTTTTTAAGGCAACCTTGTTTTGGGTAAAAACATGAACTGCCTTGAAAACTTTGCCATATGTACCGGCACCAACGACAGATTCATTTCCGGGCTTGCGGTAATAAACAGAATCAGCATTTGCGTATTCCTCAGGCAAAGTCGGGCGTGGTTTCATTCGGGTTAATATCTTTTTCTTTGGGCGCTTGCGCTCCGCTGAATGCTCTCTTCTCTTGTCATATCTTGTGTCAGGTCGCCTATCCTCTCGTCGACCCCGGCGCTTATCATCACGATTATCAAACCGGCGATCGCCCCTGCGGCTGTCACGCCTATCGTCCCTTCGATCCATACGAGGATCATGCTTGGACTTATTAGCCGTGGGCGGTTGTCGGCTCTTTGCAGACTCTAGGGACCGTGGCGGTTCTTTCATTCGCTGCGATAAGTCTGGGATGGCCTTTGGTGTAGGCGCAGCTGTTGTTTTAGACTTGAACGCGAAGCTGAATTTCCCAGTTTCTTTTGGCTGAGGAGTACCACCTTGCTGACGCGTCGGCGGTGCCATCTTCCGCATATTGGGATTTTCTAACTCTTCAGTTTGGTCCTCCACCTGTAAATCTTTAGATGGCCTAAAAGGATTGTCGTCCTCATCATCCGGCTCCGACGAGATATCCTCTGCGTCCATGTGAGCAAGTGGCGGCCCATGTTGTGATTGCTGGTGCGGTGGAGCCCCGCGCCCACGGCCGGTAGAGGCTGCCCACTGCATATTGGTGATATGAGAGGCACGAGAACGCTGGGAAGGAGGTGGATTGGCATATTGCTGCGAGCCAGAGGCGGAAAATCTGCGGTCGGGATGATGATTAAACTTATTTCCTCTATATCCTGAGCTTGATCCGCGGTAAGATTGATTCGGGTACCCCCCTTGTTGAATGTGGTTAGGGTTTGAAGGGTATTGAGCTTGCTGGCCTTGGTAATATTGACCTTGTGGTTGATTTGGTGGCGGATATGTAGACTGTCGGTATGGCGGAGAGTAGCCATGCATTTGCCTTTTGAAAATTAATACCGAAGGTTTATAAGAGTAAGAGAAGTAAAATGAAAAAGTAGCAATCTTGCTTTGCTTGGGAAAAAAATAATAATAACCTGGGGGGATCTCACCTTTGCTGGTTAGGGTACGAAGGGGGTTGCTGCCCAGTCCATGGGCCACGGTTATTACCATAAGGAGAACCGGGCTGTGGAGAAGTATGGCGAGAATCAGGAGTTGCGTATTGAGGAGAAGTCCCATATTGTTGGCGGGAGTCAACGTGAGAACGGGGAGGTCGGTGCGGGCCACGGGCCTCGGAGGGCCTCATCCCATGCGTCGAAAACGGATCTCGCATTTCAGGATCAGGAGGCTCTACCGAACCTCGGTCACCAAAACCTGAAGCTTGCTGAGGAGGAGAAAGCGATCCAGCAGAATCGTTGGCAGCGTGATGTACAGGACGACCCGTTGCTGGAAAATCTTCGGGATACGGCTCTCTAGAAGCTTTGGATACAGCAGAGACACGTGATGGCGGACGGGATATCTGATCCCTGCTAATATATGTGGAGGAAAGGGAGTGTTGAGGGGAAGAACCACGGTGGTCAAATTCGTCCGGAGGTCGAGAGCTTCTACGACGCGAAGTGAATGAGTCGGAAGGGCCTAGCTCGCTATAACCAGTTGAAGGCCGATAGTCCTCTTCTCGTGAAAATCTGCTGGGCGAATTTCGTCGATCTTTATACCTCCCGCCTCTTCCAGGACGATCTCTGTTACCGCCTCTCCCTCGGTTTGAAGGGCGGTTGTCGCGACGCGAACGTGAGGGAGAACGGCTTCTCCGCCGCTTGCGTTTTGGTAAGGAGGGGTTTAAAGGGTCGTTTTGATAAAATTCTGCTTGAGGCTCTTGGTAATTATGGGCGTCTTGGTGTTCTTCGACACCCGGGGGTGGGTAGGAAGAAGGTGAAGCCGCCCTGGTACTGTTATTGGCGTTGTGCTGAGGCCTCTTGTCTTTACGTTTAAATGGGGGGTGGCGATGAAACTGATGGCTAGATGATGCACCTCCACGCCCTCTGCCTGGCCTCTCCCGGTCACGACGACGCGGAGGCGCGGGATTTCTCTGGCGATGCACGTTTGTCTCGCCGTCTCGGGAGTGGTGGTCGAATTCTTCGTGTTCGTCGAAGGGTCTCCTCTGGTCTCTCATCGGGGGATTCCTTCGCGGACCGGCCATGTAATCGTTGGCGGCATCTGAGAATACCGATTGATACTTAATGTGATTCAAGAATCACAAGTAGATTAAAATGTAGGACGCGAATTAGAAACAGGTGTTCAGCTGCACATTGATGTAGAATAATTAGCACCACAGGACGTTTTTTTTTGGTGATGGTGGCTGTTCTTCCAACGGTGACCGGAACGGACCATAAGCGCAAACCGCTTTTCCCTCTTTTCTCTTTTTCTTGCTCTTGAATTTTCTTCTTTTTGTCACCCTCGTCAGCGCAGATGAAGACTTAGCCGACCATTGGTGATAGTAAAGGTGGTAGGGTCTTTGTCGTCGCAATGTAGACCATAGATGAAGCCTTTTGTATCCTCCACAAGAAATCTCCGATGCGGACCCCGTCTGAGTCAGCTCTCGACTATTCAAGAAATCGCGATGATCTCTGAGAGTAGTGCTGTTAGAGCTAAGTCGAAGGGCGCCCAGCAGAGTTAAAGCTGATTACTCTCTAGCAGTCCCAATCATGGATGCTGCTGTCGATGAGACCTTGCATGTATGTTGACCTTCGCAATAATGATGCCGGTGTCAACAGGCCCGCTGAGTCCTTCCCTATCCGCCCATAGCGGGTTTTCACGCTTGAGTTCTACGAAAAAATGCCCACAATGATAGGCTCAAATGTGGCATGGCAGTTCCGACGAGGAGGCCAGGAGAAGGGTAAAGCTTTCCTTGGCCGATTTCGCCGTAGTAAGTGGCTGTCACACCGCATATGACAGAAACGGATCCTTGCGTGAATCCGCCCAATGTGATTGAGATGGCCGACACCAACGGTCACCCAAACTTCCCGTCTTCAAAGAAATCCGGCCTTCTCAAAACCGCAAAGCTCGCGGTATGACGCAAACACATATCTATCTACGGTATGGAATGAGACGCTTGAATAGACAGGGGTCAACAGACAAGACCCATCAGCAGCCCGATATCTCAAAAGAGCTCCGATCATTTATTGGCGCTGCCCGGATCCCATCGCGATATTGAAGCAAAACGCAATCGGGGCCATCAGCCGTTGGTTGGCTTGTCGATTCAGAAAAACGGGGTTTGTTGTCTATACGACGGCGAAATTTTGTAAACTGTGAGAGCCAGCTAATACATTGCCGGCTGGGGTTGCATGGAGTTAAGGCGTCGTAGATGGTTGGAGGACCACGGGTCGATGTTGTTCTCCCCTCCATGTGGCAGTGGATTCGTCAGAGCCGGGCGTGATTGAAACCCGCTATTTACTATCTCAATACCACCGCCATGTGCTGTCCAGCAATGGACTAATTCATTTGTCTAACCATCCCCAAACACTCGTTCATGACTAGTAGCCCTTGTAATAAATATTAGCCTGAGGTTTAACTAGGCCCTATGGACAACAAGTAATTGCATGGAGTCCATAGATAGATGGCCATCGCGTTTTCGAAGAAAACGTACGTTTGATCGATAGGAAACGGAGGTGTACCCGTCCATTATCCTTTGTCGAGAGCAATTTTTCAAATCTTATAGGTTTCTAAGCCTGTTTTTGAAGTCGCAAGCGACGCATCACGACGATGTGATAGCGAGAGGAGCAAAGCACGACACTTGAGTATGCAACTTCGAAGCGACGAACTACGTATGTAGTGTAATAGATACCCCTATCACCATCAATTAACTAGCAGTTGTCTCTGGGTTCCATGGATGCAACTCTCAGGTCGGCCCCAAACCAAGCGCTGTCACTTCACGATAGAGGTCATCTTGGGTGAGCAGCTTCACCCCACATGCGATGGCGGTGGCGGTGCCCGAACACCCGCGATGTTGATTTGGCAAAGATATGTAGCGCAGTATTAAGCTCAGGGTGACATTGATAGTATTTCGACGGAGTAGAATGGCGAAAATAGCGTTCGGCGGTGATACTTCGTGGCGTTTGTCTATCTTGAAGATGAAGTTGTTGAAATCGGTTTGACGCTAGAGCCGTGTGCAATCACGTGCAAGTCTGAGGATGGAACGGATAATTGATTGTCCACAATTAGCCTACACGTGACACCAAGTTTCTCGAGCTGGGATTTTCTTTCATTATTGCTATGGAGTATCAAAGATTGGACTATATTACACCCTAGAACCAAATTGTGGTGTAATTTTTGCCTTTGAGATGTAAAGGCCGTATAAACTTAGAGGCGTGCTCTATCTCCAACATTGGCCCAAGCTTCTGGGAAGCCACTTGACATTGCCCATCTTGAAGGAGACCCGTCATATATGGAATCGATGGCTGTTAAGACAGTTAGTTAGTTGCCACATGCAGTATTTAAATCCAAAGGGAAGACAGGAGGCTACTCACCCATATTTCCCAGCTTGAGCCACATGTCACCTTTTATCATCCAATCATCTCTATTTTCAAACGGCTTGCTTGCGCCCTCAGCATAGGCCAGGAGTCTGATGAGTTTTGAAGCATGTCCGTCTTCTTTCTTATGGGTGATTGCCTTTGAATATAGCTCTTCCCATGTCCTTGAAGGGGCATAGCTTGTTATCTCATCCGGCAGAGGTTCAGTACAGCCACGAGAAGCGTACACGGCGAGGTCACAGCGGCCTTTCCACTCAAGGAGCCTTATCTTATTCTGCTCGCTAAGCCATGGTAGTGAAAGATATGTCGGCAGAAACAGGTTACTATTAACGCAGTGCATGCAGAAGAAGTCGAACTTGATATTCTTCGGGGGGCACTGGCCGGCTCCGGTGAAATATACTGATTTTCCATGTTAATGAGAAAAAATGAGAAATAAGCCATATTTGAGACTCACCTGACAGATTGATCAGCTCAAGGCTTTTCTCCTGGATCTGGTCGCGCCCTACGGTGAAATGGCTCGCATGTTCAATCATCTTTTCAGGGGCCCGCAGCATGACCCCGTCGAATAGCTTGTTGGGATCCTCCCATTTCGCTGAGCTCCGAATAGACGGATCTTCCCGTAGCTCGTTAAAGATTTGAACCATGGATTTTTTTGCGGGGTGACCCACACCACCCGCAGCCTTTTCGGCTGGTTCTAAAAGAACCTTGAAGTCGTCTTCATGAACAGCTGTTTGTGCGAGGGCCTGAGCAACAATGGCAGGCTGGTTGAATTCCAGTCCATAGCCGAGGTGGATGAATGGGTGGAGAAGACCTAGCATTTAAAAAGGGGTTATGAATAAGGAACGACTCGCGACGGGGCTAAAAGTTCCATGCTTACCGCCATATAGTCGATAAAGCATGTCATCAGCATGCTCATCCCCGGCGAATACATGCTCTTGGACAACTGTTGCAACGCCTTTGGACTCAATCTCACGTTGGAAGTACTTCAGATAATTCCGATACTGCTCTCTTTTGCCAGTGAATTCCTTGAATCCTTCTCGAGTGCCGAGTTTCCGGACGACGTCTTCATCTACCGGTTTAGCTGGCCGCTGATAGGTCGAGTTGGTGTCATAAGCATATTGCATTTGGTCTGGAGTGGCGCCAAGGACATAGCCTGCTAGGAGCTGATGCACAATATGGTCTTCAGGGGCGTTAGCACCTCCGTTCTTGGACGCCAGAGCGCAGAAGGCGGTCAAAAAGAGGAACAAGGATAAATTTCTTACTATGGAATCCTTGATCATTAAAGAACATGTCATGCTTTTCCATATCTTTCTGAAGCAGCTCACTAACTTTAGCCGCTGTGTCCGCTGAAGTGCCCGAGCTGAATATCCCGCGATCAGATGTCGAGACAACAACTTTGGTAGGTGTAGCCATCGTGGAATTTGTTCTGCGTTGCAGGGCTTTTGACTTTGTAATTGAAGATTGTTGATATAGTAAAGGTGGTATCGTGCTCAAAGGGGCTATCTGGATAGTTGTTTGGATATAGAATTTCTGTAAAACCGAAGCCGGTCTAAATTTGGTTGCTCCTCTAAGAGTTAAGAAGTTCATAAACAAGCCTGTCTCTTAAAACCATCAATCAAGCTGTTGTCATGGCTCAAATATATGGATGCCTCGATGCTTTAAGTATCCCTGGGAAGCTGAAGCTCTGATGCGTAGTACGAGAGTTTCTAGATTCGCCGGTGACAAATCCAAAATCTAGATTTCAGCTGCCTGACGATGAACGACGCTCAGCTCATAATCTCAAGGTCTTTGAGTCTGTTTTCTGCAAGAATACGAAAGAGATCTTGAGGCTTCGTGAACTCGAATACATGGAGCTGGAGTGTGGTGAAGAACCACAACGTCATACGTAGGCATATCGGGGCCTTCTTAACGCCGACTTTGCGACTGTTAGGTAAGCCACGCTTCGAGACGCTGGCGATCTTCCCATGAACGTCGACCTTCAAACGCCACTCCATGCTTCATTGATACTGCATGTTTTTCATAACTCCGACTCTTGGTCTTATCTCCAGAGAACACCTTGCAGACTCTGATTTCGGCGAAGAGCTTCCCGCTTGTGCAGACACAAAACCCATGGGTCAGACCGCCGGCCTCCGGTTGAGAAGAGATTCGGCCAGAAACGGTTCAGGGGGCGATATGATATTTCCCAACGGCGGAGACTATTCACTCCCGGAGCGGGCGGCAAAGTGTGGGGGTGGAGGTGGAACGGCTTGGGCGTCTTCTTAGCAAGGTTGATCTCGGTGCCAGCCAGCCGAGTATCATATAGATATAGCTTTGAGTGAGGTGCCTGATACTTGGAACTCGAGCTGTCTCCAGCTTCAGGCCACCTTATATCTTCCATCTACTACGATGTGTAGTCGTAATGTGATAGATTAAGTGTTTAATAGAGGTATCGCAGGTCAAAATAGCTCTAGAGTTGGTAGAATCGCAGCTTGGTTTACTCGTACATCAACTTTTATTTTTTGAAGACAATTAATTAAATGACACAGCCCAGTCCATCCGATGCTCCGAATTCCGCTTTCTCTCCTTTGTTTTTTGTTTTTTTTTTTTTTTTTTTTTTTTTTTTTGGATTCTTGATTGAATGACACCCTTCCCGTTTGCAAAGTCCCGTATTATCAAAAGCATGCTCCGTCAATTCTCCCAATGACACACCAAAACACGGCTCAAGCACGTAAAACCCGAGTTGAAACACGCTTCAAGATGTCAGCTCTTTCCTGTGACCTTGCCAGTATCTCCTCCATCCCTTCCAGTCTCTCCAAGGGCCGTCTCTGAACCTGAGGCGGAATATTCTCCAAGGTATTCGGATTGACATAACCCCACAAGAACATATCAGTGTACGACTCCTCCAGATTCAACCCTCGACGCAAAGATTCCATTAAAAGAAGCTCATCCGGACGCTTAAGCTCAACTCTACTACCTGTCTCTCCCCAGCCCTCATAACGCATGATACCAACTTGTTCAGGGGGGATTCCGAAAATGATCCTACCCCGCTCCGCTGGAGTGGGCTCATACTTCCAACGAACATAGAGCTTGATCACGTCCATTTTGCATTTCAACATAGTGCGTTTCAAAGTTTTCCAGAATACAGTTAAGCCGGGTTGGGACATCATGAGGCGACGCATTCCATCCTTGCCACTCCCAGTGATTGGGTCAGTGAAGCGCATGTCCATTTTAACGAAGATTAAAAGGGCGAAGAAGAGGTCTTGGTCGGTGAAGATTTGGGAATTTTGTACGAGGCCAATTCGACGAATGTTGTCAGGTATATCCATCAAAAGCCAGATTTTCTTTAACACGGGTTCACACTGGGGGGCCATTGGGACACCATCCTCGGCCATGATTGTCATGATCTCATGACAGACCATTTCCCTATAGCAAATCATACGGAGCCAAAGGAATGATGGAACTTTGCGAAGCTCGCCGGCCAGTGCTCGCGCGTGGACCGGATGTAGTCGTAAACCCGGGTCGGGGATGCAAAGCTTCTGGTAGCATCGGAAGGGGAAGGTTCGTGCAGAGTCCGGAGCGCGGGTCTGGGCCTGCGAAAGGATCACTGTTGTTATTCGTGAGCTCACTATGTTGTAAAAAGGTTTAGACATCGAGTAAAGGATCAAGAGCTCCTGAACTCGAAGGTGCTTAGCGAATATGATAACTAACTCAGGTCGTTGGACTAGCTCTTGAAAAATATTGAAATTCCGCCTAGGAGCATTCATATCATCCTGTTGCCGGTTCGCCGCCACAGGTCTCTGGTTGTTTGCCATGATTGAAAAATGCTCTATGGAACACGACTTCATATCTGCCTGTGTAAGATCTCCAAAGCTTTGAAAGGCATTGGTGGGACCCATACTGAAGAATCGACCTTTGTGTAGCGTCCGCTGAGTGTAAAGTTGTTGGAAGGGCACTCCAAGATAAGGACTATCGTTGTGGACAGGGGACCGGTATACTGAATTTGCTTGACCATTCCGGTACCGGTGAAAAAGATTAAGATGATAGGCATAATATGGCTGACTTAGCGCGGGTAAGTCTCCTACTGTCCAAGCAAGGAACAGCCCCATTGAGGGTAACGCGCGTGAGTCGCTCTGGGCATAATCATTCCCTGGAATGCCTCCTACAATACGGGGCAATGATGGAAGTATAGCATTCCGTGGACCAAAGCGCCGTAGTTGTAAATCGTGCTGTTCACGCATGCCGTTGCGGCCACAGTAATAAAATACTTCATAATCCGTCCACCTATCCGGCTCCAATTCAGGCGGTACCGCAGCTCGATAAGCATCGATCACTCTCCAGTTAGGGAGCATGTAATACCCTTCGAAATTCCTCTGGACGCCGAATGGACCAGTAGGGGCTTCAACTCTCCACACCGATGTCAGCGACGGCTCAGGCAAATACGGCCCATCGTATTCTAATGCACGAATCCAAAGAGGCCCGAACTCTTGAGCTGCGGCCAGAGATTCGTTTTCACCTAACCCGTTATCTGCCCCTTGGGGTGCGGGCATGTAAACAACATTAGAAGCTGTGCTCCTATCTCCGTTGGTTCCATATCCAGTGTATGATGGGCGGTATTGAGGTGCTTCAGGTGCCCCAAATGGAATAGCAGCATTACCTAGAGCAGTGGCATGTCCCTGCCCTCTAGGTCTATTGCTATTGTGAACACTAGAGGCCACTGTCCTTGGTTGCGCTACCTGTCGATTTTGGCTGGCCGCTGGGCGGGTAGTAGTGGGATTCTGGCGACGCGACTGACGTGAGGAGCCCGCTCCAGAAGCAGATGGCTTTGGGCGTGGTTGCCAAGTTCGCCTTACTGGAGGAGCCATACCTATATGCCAATGCTCCAACAGGGAGCAAGCGATATCTCCTGACAACCCTGGAGCTGCTGTCTAGCACTGAAATTGGCTTCACTAAATGGGAATAGGGGATGGCAAGCCTTTTGAGGATTCACACTTTTGTATGACTTGATGGAGATTGATTTGCAGAGAGACAACCAGGTGAAGAGTGCCAATGCACAAGCCTCACAAGAATACCTTCCCAATATACCACAAGGTAAGCTGGGATAAATACCCTGATGGATATAGTGGTTGAAAACAGGCAAGGATACCAGTAGACTCTGTTCAAAGCCAGCATTGTGTCAGCAGAGGCATGGGGGTTAACAGACCAAGATAACTTTCACAAACCTGTGTTGAGATATCTTCTTGACAGGCCTTTATGCCAGGATCTGTATGTGTCCTATATTCACAGGAGGTGATTCACATACAAGAAGCATGGAAAGAAATGCACATAGAACTGAAACACCAGAATATGTAGAAAGCAATCAGCAAGAAGTGAAGGAAAAGGTGTGAAAAGCCTTTCAGAGAAAGGAAAGGAAAGGAAAGCTTCACGTAAGAAATATTAAGAAAGAAAGAAACTGTTTTGTGAATTTAGAGGTAGCGAATATTCTGTTCTACTGCCCGGACGATTTTTCGTGTCTTCTCACAGCCCGGTGACAATAATAACAACGCCCGTTTGGGAAATATGGACGACTAAGCGGTTTAGCATTGGTATCAGACACATCATGGTATAGATATGAGGCGGACAAAGGAAGGGAAAATGCCGCCTGAATATTCGGCATTATACCAGTAGCTCTTGACTCGAGGGGATATATTCCATTATTCTCCAGCTTAGCAGTATCAAAGCAGGAGGACTGAGGTTGAAAAATGCTGAAACTTCCATCGAGGTGGCCGGTGGCACTAATTTCCTAGTCACTACCTATGTGATAAGTATGTACAAGATCAGAGATAGATGCAATATGTTGAATGGGAGATAATATGAACGAGGCACAAGATTTTGGAGATGCCCTTCTTCATCAGCAGTAATGGCTGAATGGCAAAGGCGGGCCATGGGCGAAGCCTGGTATTAGCAAGGAGTGTTAACCCCTGCAACCCTTACAAGACGCAGTAGGTCCTGAAGGTGGAACCCAAAAGAACAGTGTAGTCCTTTTAGAACAAGAACTGGGGTCGAAGCTTCACTGGGTTTTTTGGAATGGAAGAAGGTGAGGAGTGAAGAAAAGGGGTAAGATGCGTTGAGCACATGGTATTCTCATCTATCATATCTTTCGTCATCCAAGGAAACAAAGGCTCAAGAAGACCGCCATATCGTAACAGCGTAGAGGTAACAGTAGTATCGAAGCGCATAGCCAAAAATGAGAGGCTATGTACCTGTTGAAAGGCAAATAAAAGAAAAAATCAAAACCTTACCTCTCCAGGGTAATAAAAAAACAAAATATACAGTAGAACAAATAGCAGCTATCAGTACGGCCGACCAGCAATTATGTATGTATGTTGAAGTCAACGGCAATATGGCCGAGTTGAAATGGTATCACTTTCGGTTCAGGAGACTCAAAAACTCTTCGCGGGTTTTTGCACTCGACCTCATACAGCCGAGCATGCAGCTGGTGGTAGTGGTGCTGCCAGGTTTCTGAACACCACGCATGACCATACAGAAATGGGTAGATTCCATAACCACGGCGACTCCCTGGGGTTTAAGGACCTCGGCGATGGCGAGGGCAACTTGCTTCGTTAGTCGTTCTTGGACCTGTAAACGGCGGGAGAACATCTCCGCAAGGCGGGCAAACTTGGAAAGTCCAAGGACTCGGCGGTCCGGAATATAGCCAATATGCATCTGGTGACAAAAACAGTTAGAGAAGAAAGGAGAAGAGCAATGGGATAATTGAACATGCCTTTCCAGTAAATGGGACCATATGATGTTCGCACAGCGAGAACACTTCAATATCCCTCACAATTACGAGTTCGTCATGGTCCTCGTGGAAAACGGCACCATTGACTAGGTCGCGGACATTCTCCTCATAGCCCTTGGTAAAATACAGCATTGCTTTTGCATATCGTTCTGGTGTCCCTAGGAGTCCTTCCCGGTCGGGATCTTCCCCGATGCACTCGAGAACGGTTTTCACAGCTCCCGCTAGCTTGTCGATTCGTTGTGCCGTCTCTTCAGGCGTGGATTCCAGCCGATCTCTAGTACCAGTGCCTTGTAGAAAAAAATAATACCAGTCAGCCTCTCAAACACTCATAGCACAAGAATGCAAAGGGTAAAGAGTGAGATGGGAGCAAAACTCACTTGGCCAACTCAGTCCATCAAAATCTATGGGCGGGTTGAGTGTGTAGGGGCTTGCAGGGCGGCTGACAACCGGCGTGGTTGTGGTATGATCTCTTGGATCGCGAGGAGGCTCGCTGAGATTCCGTGTCGACAACGACAATCCGGTATTATTATTGCTCTCGTGAACTATACCATTTCTGTCTTTATTTTGAGTGCCATGCTCAGACGGAATCACATCCTTGGGCAGGTTAGGATCTACTGCCTGTCTCCGCGAAAACGAATTCTGAATCGAGGAATTGAGACTTTCTCTCTCCCGCACATTGCTAGGCATACGCACTGAAGATTTGCCATTAAGAAGATATGAAGGAACGGCCGACTTGGGCTTTGGGCCAACAGGCGGGGGACTACCGGAGCCCATAGTGGAGGAAAAGACGAAATCGAGGGGCGAACACCGAGAGTGCGTGATGAAGATAATGCGGACTTTCCCTGAGGTTGTCAGTTAACCATAATTCCCTAACAGATTACAGTATAAAAGTATTGCGTCTTCCCAAGCTGAATAAAAATATCAGCCGTATATAAAAGGTCTTCTGTATTGGACGAAGATTCCTTGCTGCGGGTTTTTTTTTTCTAGCTTGGAGTCACCCTCCGGCAAATCAAAAATCCATCGGCACCATTAAAGTTTGCTATGACCAAATAGAAAAAAGAAAAAATCTCGTCCGCCAAGCTGGAGCTAGCTCGAGTTCCTGCAGCCCACCATACATCTATGGACGATGTCGTTGAGTTGTGAGATGCCATATCATGAGGTCGTTCGGAATTTACTGCTGTGGAAGAACATTCATTGCGTAATATTACATATATGTTTGCTGCACCAAACTTCAGTAGATGATTGCTTCAAAACGCCAAACCCTGTAACAGACAGCCTGCACAGCTCTCATGGCTCTAGTTCCTCTGTAGGTACGTCCTCCATGTCCTTGCCGACGATAGAGTCCGAGACTTTCCATACTTGGAGGAGGTTGTCTTCCGCTGCAGAGCACAGTACCCACGGATCGTTGAGATTCCAGCTGAAGTCCGAAATGCGGTTCGTATGTCCACCGTGGATAAATAGCCTATGATAGATTTGTCAAGTCAGAATCGAAGCGAATAAAATGTATAGAATGATTGAGAACCAAAACAAGTATAGGCAAACGTACAATTCGGGCGGTCCGTCTTGGGCGTCATCTGGAGTCTGTTCTTCGCCAGCGCGGCTAAGATCCCAGAACATGATCCGTCTATCGTCGCTTGAGCTGGCCAGGACCGACTCTTCGAATGGATGCCACGCCAATGAAGTCACCGAGTCTTGATGACACTCTAGAGCGTGTAGTTTGGATTTAAGATTTCGGAGATCCCAAAGCCCAACCGTTTTATCGGCAGAGCCTGTAGCAACAACTGTTTCAGCAGCGGGGTTGAACGCGATGGAGTTAATGGCATCCTTATGTTGGCCCTTTGCCGACGCAGCAGACCGGGTCGTATCCGCTTCACGAATGTCAAGTATCTGGAGAGTGATATCGTCGGATACGGTTCCGACCAAGGAAGAATGCAGTGGGTGGTGCTGAACATCATTGACGATTGAAGAATGATGAGTGTATGTCCTGACTGGTTTCAGGGCTTTGTTTCCCTTTGAATAGAGATTAAGGTCCCTATATGATGCGCATTAGCATTTTGATGAAAAAGAGTCCTTAGGGACCCTTAGAAAAGATAACCAACCATAGGCGGACTGTTTTATCTTCACTTCCTGTGGCTAGATGCCCGACTTCATGTGGACTCCAGCTCAAACCAAAACCTTCCTTGGTGTGCCCTAGAAGCTCTAACTGTGGGTTGACCGCTCCTGGGGGTACGCTGGGATGCTTTGAACGGTCCCATATCATCACCCTTCCATCCGTACACATCGTCGCGATTATGTTAGGGTTTTGCGGTTGGTATCTAGCTTTGTTTACTTCACCCTGGTGGTCGATTTTTTGCACAATATTGAATTTCACCTCCATCGAGGCCTTGTTTGAGCCACCATATCCACCAATTTCGCCGCGCTCATCATCATAATCTTCAGCATCTGGAGCCCGGGCGTTTGGTAGCTGCACTTGGGCAATTTGCAGGTAGTTTTGCGCATCGTTGGACGTATGTGTTCCCAACAGAAGTCGGTGTGTAGAATAAGGCTTGTCTGGGACCCTTTTATATTAAACCACTCAGCATAAGATATTCAATTGGAAGGTAGGGAACCCACGCTTGCTTATCAGGTAGCCACTGGGTGGTAAGTGTTGGCCATTCCAGTGCGGTACTCAAAATCATATCATAGAGGAACGGGGCGTTCTTCTTCCATGTTTTATATTCTGCACCTGTTAGATAAGATCATTATAATACCCTAGGATTGTTCCCACCTTCATTAATGACCTTTTCCTCCATCATCTCCTCCTCGTGGTCCTCGTCAAGAGCTAGAGGTCGCGATTAGTACCATTAGGCCAGAAGGGAGTCGCATTAACTCACTTGGCTCAAAATCCTCCATGATTAATGCTGACAGACAAGCTACACGTAGATGGCAAAGATATAAAACGAAGGTGGCTTGTTAAAAAAAAAAAAAGGACAGCGCAGTCAAAAGTAAATGGCTCTCAAGATGCAGAAAGCTCATCTTCACGCGACGGTCGCGTTAATGAGCTTACCTTGGCACTAAACCGCTTTTGAACTAGCTCATTGTCCAGGTAACGTGACCCGAGCCGCAAAGGCAGAAGGACTCGATCATGACCTGTTCGTCACATCGCAAACTCGTGGAACAGCAGCCAAAGCAGACTCCTATCTCTTTTGCTTCTTTTTCTTTTTTTCTACTCTTCTTTTCTTTTCCTTCTTGTTCATTGTATATTGAATTTATTCTCGTTGAGATATCTTCCAACGCTCTCCTTGTTTTCGCACTAGTATATTCAAGTAATATCCGCCCTCCGAGCTTCCTCAGCGTTTCCCTCTACAGCATTCGGTAACCGCAGTCATGGGTGTCCCGAAGTTTTTCAGATGGATATCTGAAAGGTATCCCGCGATATCTCAGCTTATCGCGGAGAACCGTATTCCGGAGTTCGATTGCCTCTACCTTGACATGAACGGTATTATACACAACTGTACCCACAAAGACTCTGATTCGCCTACATTTCGGATGACAGAAGATCAGATGTTTATCGCAATCTTCAACTATATCGAGCATTTGTTTGGAAAGATAAAACCAAAGCAGCTATTCTTTATGGCGATCGATGGTGTCGCCCCTCGTGCCAAGATGAACCAACAGCGGGCTCGCCGATTTAGATCAGCTTTAGATGCGGAGATGGCCAAGGAAAGGGCGATAAAAGAAGGAATTGAGATGCCAAAGGAAGATGCTTTTGATAGCAACTGTATAACACCAGGCACGGAATTTATGGCGAAGCTCACACAGCAGTTGAAATACTTTATCAGCAAGAAGATATCTGAAGATACGGAGTGGCAAGGCGTGGAAATCGTTCTTTCAGGCCACGAAGTACCGGGTGAAGGAGAGCATAAGATTATGGAATATATTCGCCAGGCAAAGGCACAACCGGGTTATGACCCAAATATCCGGCATTGCCTGTACGGGTTGGATGCGGACTTGATAATGTTGGGTTTATTAAGTCATGATCCGCACTTTTCCCTCCTACGAGAAGAGGTAACGTTTGGCAGACAGAGCCAAGCAAAGGCGAAAGAGCTCGAGCATCAAAATTTCTATTTGCTACATTTGTGCATTGTCAGGGAGTATTTGGAACTGGAGTTTCAGGAGCTGAAGAATGAGGGAGCATTACAATTCCCCTATGACATGGAAAGCATTATTGACGACTTCATTTTGATGGCCTTTTTCATCGGAAACGACTTTTTACCTAACCTTCCCAATCTCCATATCAACGAGGGAGCATTGGCATGGATGTTTAAGGTGTATAAGGAAGTACTGCCAAAATTGGGCGGTTACATTAACGAACAAGGAACTGTCAGGCTGGACAGATTAAATATCCTATTAGATGCCCTATCGGATGTCGAATTCCGATTTTTCGAAGCCGAATATTCCGATGCTCGCTGGCTTAAATCCAAACAGAACCGAGAGGAATCGCCGGAAACCCCTGATCCATCTAAACTAACGATAACTCCTGCGCAGAAACAAATATTTGCTAAAATCAAGAAATATGTTACCCAACGCCCAGTTGACAGCGCCGGTAAACCAGTCCCACTTGACCTACCCCCAACCTTACCGGCGAAAGACCGGAAGTTTGTCGAGCAACTGGCAGATACTCTCCACATTCCATGGGCGTCTATTTTGAATGAGCATGATGAGAGGCTTCTTCGACTACAGATTCCTGCAAAGCCCCAGTCAGATAAACCTGATGGAGTGGATGAATCTGAAGATGACGACGAGGAGGAAGAAGCGCAGCTTGCCATCGCGAGAGTGCTGAAGCGGTACGAAAATGCTAAGGTCAAAGAAACAACGGCGGAAGAAGCACAACAAGCTGCCGAGAAAAAATACGAGGCGAAATTCCAGCAATGGAAGAACGATTATTACAAAAGCAAGTTTGGATGGGGCCTGGATAATGAAGAGGAAATGCGGAAGTTGACTGAAAATTACGTGCAAGGCCTACAGTGGGTTTTGTTCTACTACTACCGGGGTATAGCATCTTGGCCTTGGTTCTATGGCTATCATTATGCTCCCATGATGTCTGATGTCAAACGTGGCCTCCAGGCAGATATGAATTTCAAGCTTGGCCAGCCGTTTTTACCATTCCAGCAGTTGATGGGTGTGTTACCAGATCGAAGCAAAAAGCTTGTACCGACTGCGTATCATCAGCTGATGACCTCACCGGAGTCTCCTATCATTGACTTTTATCCCCGAGATTTTGAATTGGATATGAATGGGAAGAAAATGGAATGGGAGGCGGTTGTCAAGATCCCCTTCATCGACGAGGGGCGCTTACTTCGTGCAATGGCCACCAGAGACGATCTGCTCACTCCAGATGAGAAGTCAAGGAATTCTTTTGGTGTCACACTGAAATTTACGTATTCCCCCGATGCCGAATACATCTATCCTAGTTCTTTGGTTGGCGTCTTCCCGGATATTCCAAAGTGTCATTGTATCCAAAATGTTTTTGAACTCCCAACTATGGAAGGCTTGGAGCCGTTTAGTGGCTTGGTGAAAGGTGTTAAACTGGGGCACGAAGCACTTGCAGGCTTCCCGAGCTTAAAGACCCTCCCTCATGCTGGACAGTTAGGATTTCACAGTGTTTGCGTATTCCAGCAAGATAGCCGGAATGAAAGCATGGTCGTTACTCTGCTAGACCCAGAAGAGCGGTCGCCCAGCTCAGTCGCCAAGACGAAAATAGGGCAAAGGGTACATGTTGGATACCCATTCTTACAGGAAGCCTTGGTCGTGCGTGTTTCTGACGAACTATTCGACTACGAACGAGTGGAGGGTGAAGAACAAATTGCGTCGATTCCTCACAACCCCCAACAAGCGAACCAATGGAAAAGAAAGGCTGAAAAGATCGAATCATACTACAGCAAACGGCTGGGTATGATTATCAGCGAGGTTGAAACGATCGTGCACGTTCAAATGCTCAAGGGCCTAATGAAAACCGATGATGGTGCAACCGTCAAAGAATTTGCAGATGTTCCTGGTGTAGAAACGGAATACGCTGCTCAGTTAATAGTGGATCGTGTTGTCAGCGAAGACGCCCGTTTCATTGAGCGCGAGGCGCTGCCCATCGAGGAGGAGTTTCCGGAAGGTACAAGGGCCTTCTTCTTAGGAGACTATAACTATGGAGCTCCCGTTCATATCACTGGACACGAGGGTGAAAAATTATTCGGAAACATTTCAGTGGTGAAAGGCAAGGAACCGGAATTTGGCCGAGAGCACGTCCTAGATGCTGAAAAGCTCTCAGTGTATACTCCGGCCTTTGCGATAGCTCGAAACCTACGTCTAAGTCCTCTAACTTTGGCTAAAATCACGTCCTCCTTTTCCGTGATGATCGAGGGACAACGAGTTAATCTTGGACTGAATCTTAAATTTGAAGCTAAAAAGTTAAAGGTTCTCGGGTATTCTCGTCGTGCGCAAAACGGATGGGAATTTAGCGAAAAGGCGGTTGGCCTTTTGCACGATTATATGATCAAATTCCCTGATTTTATTGCCGGCATCCAAAGGAAGCCCCAGGGAGACACCTTTGAGCCGACCGACTTCTATCCGGAAGATATTGCCACCGAAAAAATAAAGGAGATTCGAGCTTGGTTGAAATCTATACAGTCGAAGAGCTTCGAGCGTGTACCACTTGAGGCTGAACAGCTCGATTCTAGCGTTGTTGGTGCAATTGAGAAAAGAGCGGACGAGCTCCTCGAAAGTCGACCTACCCCTGTTCCGCAAAAGATCCGTGGTGTCCCACGGGGTGCCGTGCTGAAGCCGTCTGATGCAGAACATCGACTCGGCAACCAACACTTTTCTCTTGGAGATCGAGTTGTCTACGCTCTGGATTCCGGAAAAGTCCCCATCGCCACCAGGGGAACCGTAGTGGGATTGACTCGTACACCCAGAGCTCTACTTTTAGATGTGGTATTTGATAATTCTTTCATGAGTGGAACCACACTCGCAGACCGATGCTCGCCTTTCCGAGGGTCAACGGTTCCTGCATCGTCGGTTTTGAATGTCACCAACAAGCAACTCACTGCGACGTCCCGCGCTTCGAATGAGCAGACCAAGTCTCAGACGCCAGATATTCAAAATGGTCAGAAGTATGGCATTCCTGTTGGACCTGGCGGTCGACCGCACTACAAAAACGCACCTCCACCTCCACCAATGACTAAGAGTTACCGCGCCGCTGTTTCAGGACGAGGCAATGGCACTCCCCGAGGTAACGGCGATCGTGGTGGATTTCAGCAGAGTCTACCTATCCGAAATCATCAAAACAACCCTAATGATAACACTGGTAATTTCAGAGGACGAGGAGGGGGTCGGGGTGCCAATGGCCATCCCCGTGGTGGTCGTGGAAATAACCACTCTCACGCCGGCTATCAGTCTGTAGAGAGAACAGACCCGGACAGTGGTGTTGTGCAGCACAACCGGAATTTTCATCCTCGCCCCTATAACGCAGCGCCTCCACCACCAGATTTGAACCGTCCAGATTCAGGCCGGGGAAGAGGTTTTGGCCGAGGTCGAGGAAGGGGTAGAGGTTTTAACCGGGGCCGGGGAACACCAGCCCAATCTTAAGCCTCCTGCAGTGTTTGTATCCCGGCGAGATGCGTTTTGGAGCAGATCTGTTATTCTTGAATCCGTTTACCTACACAGACACACCCACCTCGTTGCCAGCCGTGGCCGTGGGTAACATATTATTATGATGTTTGCGGCAGATACACGGCGTTATTGGACTTTGTAGGACGGAGTCGGGATTCTATGTCATTATAGCGAGAGTTTGTGTATTGATAGCGCCGTTTCCCCTGTTCTCAAATTCTTGATGACGATGATATGAACCCTTACTCTAGATAGCAACGTACCATTCGTTTAGTCCAATAATGAATAATGGATCCGAACACAATTATTACGTAGATCTACTTTTCCAAGCACAGTATCCCTTCAATCGCCGTGATTCATGCAGCCACGAATTGCCTCCATGCCCTGTTTTTCTCTGCATGTCCATCAAACAGCTCCTTTTTGAAAGCCTGCAGCGAAACGTAGGACGAAAATGCAGCCAGCCACTCGCCACATACATGCAGCTTCAAAAATTTCCCGACTTTGTCAATTCATGACACGTCAAAGGGGGCTCCAAGAGCAAAGAAAGATGCACCCGGATCGAAGCGAGCACTGCATATCTTATCTCTCCCTTTCTCTCTCTCTCCATCTGTATCTCTCATTGATGTGGATTTGGTGGACCCCGAACTTAGCTCTTATCGTCCCGCCCCGTTTTCCCGCTTGGTTCTTAGCGGATTGTACGACAAGAAATAGCATGTATTTCTCCCTCGATCAGCAATCAATGGCTTGGTTGGTGTCTGTTTTTTTTTGCCTTTGCCATTCCCGTAGGCCAGACATACTTTTTCAGTCTTTTCAGCGAATCAAAAGCCGGTTACATTGAAGTTTACCCGAGAAAAGTCGGCGAGGAGAAAAAAAAGGATGAATCATGGATCTCCTTTTCTATTGTCCCTCATCATTCTGCCAAAGACGATTATTGCTGGTGGAGGAAGTTGATATTCTGTTGCTTTTGTATGATCATGTCCCTTTTAACGGCCGCCACATCGAGGTGATTTGGTAAGTTACGCCATATCTCGACATGCAGGATGGTTCTGACGCAAAGGAATGAAGGAACGAGATAATCTCCACCTGGACAGTGTTTGGTGGAGTGAGGACATCCATACAATCCACATATCAGACGGAAGGGGAGTGTCATTGTGTGCACAGCTACCGTGAAAAGAGCGGCACAAAGCAACGCCCAAGATCCTAGCCTTCTTCAGAGGCATGAAAGACCGAGGGTAGATCTATCAGTGAATACTGACAATTCCGCAGCCTGACTCATTCCTGGTGTTTCTTTGCGGAGACATCTGCCATTGTGCTTATATCTTCACGTATACCAGCTCTACATCTTAGAGAGGTTCACAAATACCTCCATTTCTTTGGCAGAAAGACCTCTCCTGGTTCACTACTGTGAAAAGCATACCGGGAGCATCATAATATATCCCCTTTGATCTCAAATCTTGACACCGGAGAACAGGTACACTGTTGGGCCCCCGGATCACACTCGAGTGGAAACGGTGTCACAGCACAGGAGCTCAATTAGTGCTGATATATCCATGGGATATATGTCCCTGGCTAGCTATAACCTAGGGATATCTGATTTGTTTCTTTGGAAGATACTGAGCTGTGGCTGTTCGCCTACTGGCCTTTTGCTTCTCTAGGAGAATAAAGAATTGGGCTTCTCTCCAATGGCCAGCCCAGACCTTGCCTTTTCAGCCCAAGTCCAGTTAACGGTACATACTACCTATGGATACATACTCTCTTCAACTGGGAATCTCATGGCTAATATTGGGAAATCTAGGATGATCATCTTGTCCTAATTCACATCCCACTGGATCTCTACCCTCTTTTCCTTCAGCCGATCCTCCAGCTGCTCTATCACGATGTACCCCCTGTTGGCGAATCGATAAACAGGAAGCCTCCTGGGTTCATCAACGTTTCTATTACTCCGATCGAGTGTTCGATAGTTTGCTCCCGAAAACTAGCAGATCTCCATTTTGTTCCATTAGTGAAGAAATTTGACCCGCTAGCGAGTGCCGGAGACAGCAAGATCATCATCAGTGAAGATGAATTTATTGCTATGCAAGTCGACGGTCAAGGCCTAGATGCTGGGCAGCGTGTTATTGAATTAACTAGCCCGCTTGCAATGGCGGGAGTGTAAGTAGTGGTCCAATATTCCGTCAACGTTGTGCTTAACATCTGCTAAAAGACTATCTTCTGTAGCTCTATCTTCTTTATTTCCACCTACTTCTCAGATTACATCCTCGTCCCTCGGCACTTAAAGGATCATGTAACCGATGCTTTCCTAAGTAGAGGTTTCAGTGTCGAGGGATCGGATAATATACCAGTCAACACCTCTGAATCCCGCTCGTCAATTGAAATCCCAATATCAGATAACCCACCAACACCTCCCCCTTCAACCGTCTCGGAACTTCAATCTCGAACCTTCACTTCACTTAAGGATCACCAAATAAGCCCCCAAGTCGACGAATCGTTGAGTTTGGTTCTCTGTGCGGCACATTATCGTGAACCCTCAGGAAGAAAGTCCTACGCTATCCTCCGCCCCTATCTAGTCACAAGCCTGCTCCAAGACAAACCTCACTTTTTCTCCCTGACAATCACAGCATCGGACCCTGCACCATCTTTGCTACTGGAAAAACGCTTGCTGCCGCGCTTTTACTTGCAGCAAATTCACTGCACAGAAGCGCATTGCCTGTTAAATGAAGAGAACAATCTACTTTTGGGATCTAAGGAAGACGTATTTGTTCCTATCATGCTAGATCTCCGTGATCTCTCATTCCAGGCGACGGGAATCATCTGTGGCGTGGCTAGTAAGCTGGTTAATACCGCCCAGGAAAATGGTAGTCGTGGAAAGGTATATGCTCTGTCCCTCCTCCAGCTTAAATGGCAATGTTTAAACTCTTTGCGAAGTTGTCAGCTAACTAGTTGGATTTATGGTGTGAAGCCTCTCGAGCTAAGCTTTCTAAGCACTGCTCTCGCTGGGACGGTGATAGTAGGAGACCATGAGCTGGATCGCGCGATGGCTTCGCTGGCAGCAGACAACTTTGAAGCGGCAGCACCATGAATGCTTATGCGAGGCTTTCTCGAGATTTACAGGATTGTTTGGGGGTCTGGAGGGTTGGATTCGGTTTGTTTTAGGCAGTATTGCCCACAGCATCCACAGCTGGGATATGGCTTCAGATACCAACGGCGCTATTGGAGAAGCATGATAATGGGTTCTTGGTTGTATAAAAAGTTATGAGATCGAATAAAAGTGATTTCACCCTTTTTTATATATTTCATTAATTGAAGAAAAGGATTTCTTCTATCATCTTGAGGGAAAATAGTGTCATCGATACTATCCCCTGCATTCATCATGTCTACCTACACAGTCCCCCTCATCCAAATACTTTGACGGTTCCTAAAACAAGTTAGCTAAACGACGTATACTCCAGTATAAGCACTGCGTAGGACTCAAGCAACTTACCATCAGAACACGCCCCTGCCCACGATGATCCTCTTTCATTCCACGCGATGCAACTTACCACTTTTATCCCAATACCAACCGGTACGGTTTCCACCAAATCACCAGTCACAACATCCCAAGCAAAGACATACGCCTGAGAATCATCCCTCACATCCGCCTCCCTCTCACTACCGCAGAAAACTAAACTATCCCCCTTCGCAAACGACGACCTGATCCGCAGATCTTTATTAACATACGCCGGCCCAGGCGGGCGCTGTTCCTTGCTCTCAGAATCCGTGCCAACACCATAACCGAAGCTCTTCAAAACGGCACCATTAGCCCTATCAACCATCCGTATCCGTCCATCCAGACACGAAGCCAGCACCACATTCCCATCGTCTGAACATCGAACGCTCGTGACTGGATGGCCCATGACGTCGACCTTCATGACTCCCATGCGCAAATCATAGCTGCGGATACGCCCATCGTAGCTTCCGCAGATAATACTGCTGCTTAGCGAGTGGACGTGGATGGAGGAAATGGTATCTTTGGCTTCGGTGAGGGTTTGGATGGGTTTGCCGGATAGGGATCGGGTATCCCATATCTTCACCGTTGCGTCTGCGCTTCCTATTTTGGTTGAATGGGAATCAGCGCTATGTACAGGGTATGTAGGATGTAAAGGAAGTGAGTGTATCTGGGTGTATTTAGAGTAGAGGGGAGGAAAACATACCGGAAATCACAACAGAATCTGACTCCCCGCCGAACTCAACGGCTTCCACTCTTCCTGCATGTCCGGCCCATCTCCTCAGTGTAGTACCTGACTCGACATCCCATAGGAACACCTGCTTATCTCCACCTACACTTGCGAATCGGCCATTGTCTCCGGATACGGCGAGGTCGAGGACGGTATAGCCGTGTGCTTCGTACTTTTGAATTGGCGCGGTTGTGGTGGATGCAGATGAGGAGCTCGGGAGGGCGCGTGAGAGATGAATTGCTCGATCAGTTGAGCCGGTTAAGAGGTAAGTTCCAGGTGAACTTGAGAATATCACGGTGTTTACCGGTCCTAGAGTGCGGTTAGAACAAGGTCGAGATTGAGGATCGAATGATTATGCGCCTGCCGCGGGAATCTATTGCAAGAGCATGCAGAACAGATATATTATCAACTCGTTACATACCATTGTGAGTTTTAAGGGTGTGTAAGTGCGATGTTGGAAAGCTTTTTGTATGAAGCGACATTTGTGAAGATCACGACGCGTTTTGATGTGCCAATTTCCAATCTAAATTGATGTTTAGCTATCACAATGGAAGACCGTCATTGCAAAGTCTATTTAAACAGGCACCAGATATATAGAAATGAAGGTTGGATTTAAATTACTACCATAGAATGAATATCATTGCAAAATAGTTGTAAAACATAATTAGAAAAGATCCGGCAAGAATCGCTAACTACCAGAAAATATTAAAACGCAGTGTGGAATACCTGATAGGAAATCCACGAGGTATTACCACATAACCGAGAAACCTCTAGACATTATTTTGTCCGGTCTATCTTACCCCCTGGGACGGGGGAATTGAGATTGAAGGAGAAACAATGGCCTAAGCAAGAAAAGACACCACCAAAACTTCGCGCACCGATAGGAGAGTATGTTTAGCGCCGACCGTGGCTGCGGACTGCAGAGCCCTGCATTTGTTCGAGTTCCTGCTCGAGTTGTTTGATGCTGATAACAATGTTAGTACCCCGTTATAGTTCGCAAAATAACATGCGCATAGGAGAAATACATACGCTGCATGGGTGCTTTCCAAATCCTTGTTCAAGCGATCTCTCTCTGCGATGAGCTTCTGCTCCCATTGTCTGAACCTCTGCTCCTCGACCTTGACCTGTTCGGTGAATCTCTTTCTCAGGGTCTCTTCCTCTTCCTTGAACTTGGGGTTGTCCAGTTTTCTGGGTCGGGCTTCGCCAAACTTTCGGGTTTCCATCTGTTGGGCGCGGTAGGCTTCGTAGTGGCTCTCCTCCGTAGTATGGATTAAATCGAGCATGTGTGTTCTGATGAGAATAGAGCGAAGCTTTTTGAAGTCACAGTGTTCCTCGTTCTCAACCTCTGCCACACCCCAAGAGTATTGACGACCCTTAACAATCTGTCCGTCGCTATTCTTAACGTCCTTCTCAGAGCCGATGACCGAGAAGGGCATGGCAGCCATAAGGCTACGGGCGTGTTGTGCGGCTTGTTCGTCGTCCTCCTCAACTGGGGGTTGGTAGATCTTGATGCCTTGGGCTTCAATAACAGCACGAATCTAGAACCCTGTCAGCTTCTGAAACCAAACGGCACCGAAAAAAGGGTAGAACATATAACTTACTCGAGACTTGTAGCGAGCAAGGTCGGAAGGACTCAGGGTATCCGCCTTGGCAACAACTGGAATCAAGTTGACACGAGTACAGAGCCGTTTCATAACTTCGATATCGAGTGGCTTAAGGGTGTGTCCTGTTGGTCGGATGAAGTACAAGCAAGCATGAACACGGAGATCGATCTTGTCGGTACGACGGGGCTGTTGCTCTTGCAACATATACGATTCGTGCTGATCGTCAAGGAATTCGATGATGGGCATCCACGAGTCGCGATTGTTGACATAGTCGCCAAATCCGGGGGTATCAATAACAGTTAATCGGACTACAGACAAAGAGTTAGCGATTGAATAGCCAAAATGTTTTTCTCCTAGGACAATGATGTCAGTATCTCACCTTTGAAGAACTTCTCTTCGAGCTCAGCCTTGGTGATCTCGATTTCAACAGTCTTGTCGACTTGCTTTGCGTGTCGGCGCTTATGGTCAGCATAGTTTTTGATTGTAGTCGAGAAAAGTGTGTTGATGAATGTAGTTTTTCCCAATCCCGACTCTCCAGCAACCTGCATAAATATACCTATTGTCAATAAGCTATCCCATGGTATCTAGTTCAGAGTTTATCGTACCATAATCGTGAAAGCAGCCCCCCGTTTGGCGACAATCTTATGCCTAGGAGTGAATTAGTCGAGTTTCCCACATATCGCAAAGCAATCCATTGCATACCGCTGGTTTGGGAGCTGTTTGAAACAAAAAACGTGTTAGTAGACACAGCAACAAGCAGCTAGAAGTTTTCAGTCTTACGTTGGCAATGCCGATAGAAGATGTTGTCTCAGAAGTAGCCATTGCAGCAGAGACGGTATGCGAGTATCAGGAGGAAAGGTGTAGAGGAGAGAGAGAATC
This sequence comes from Arthroderma sp. MBC 929, assembly GCA_030789285.1. Taxonomy (NCBI): domain Eukaryota; kingdom Fungi; phylum Ascomycota; class Eurotiomycetes; order Onygenales; family Arthrodermataceae; genus Arthroderma; species Arthroderma sp. MBC 929. The sequence continues at coordinate 105,935 of JARJUX010000007.1, read as the reverse complement.
GAAGATTGCAACGACAAGCAATTGAGAAGAAGCTGTCGTTCTTCGTTTCTGCCCCTGAAGCGAATTTGGTCAGCGTGTAAACACCCCGGACTGGCGCTAGTCCCAGAATGGACTAGTGCTCCGGATTAACGTTTGTCGGCACCGGATTATCTCAACGGCTTTTTCGCCGGGCAATTTTTATATTCAAATCGAAGCTCTGAAATTCTGGTGATGATGATGCGCCGACGGTGATTGCGTTGTATCAGGGACGATGAAGACGGATTTCAAGGTAGAACTCACTTTGGACTCAGCTGTATTTTGCTGTGAATGCTAATTCTTTGCTAGTTTTCCAACCTTCTGGGCACGGTCTACCGCAAGGGCAACCTCTTGTTCACTCCAGACGGCACCTGCTTGCTCTCGCCGGTTGGGAACAGAGTATCTGTCTTTGACCTCGTGCAGTAAGTCGCTTCTACATTCTACATATATGGAGAGCTTTCAATTGGTATTAATACGTGTACCCTCATAGAAACACCTCCTATACCCTCCCGTTTGCTCACCGAAAAAACATCGAGCGGATTGCCCTATCACCCAAGGGAAATCTCTTACTCTCCGTGGACGGGGATGGCAAAGCTATATTAACGAATTTTCCTCGTCGACTAACGATCCATCACTTCTCCTTCAAATCCTCTGTCTCCGCCTTATCCTTCGCTCCGTCTGGACGCCATTTCGCAGTTGGAGTCGGGAGAAGGGTCCAAATATGGAGAACACCGTCTACTCCAGGCGCTGATAGCCATGGCGAACTAGAATTTGCTCCTTTTGTTTTACATAGAGACCTCGCCGGCCATTTTGATAAAATCCAAAATATCACCTGGTCTAGTGATTCAAGATTCTTTTTGACTGCTTCGAAGGACTTGAACGCCAGGATATGGAGCTTGGACCCAGAGGACGGGTTCGAGCCTACAACTCTGGCGGGACATCGAGAAGGTGTAGTCAATGCCTGGTTTACTGAAGACCAGGAATCGGTATGTTCAAGCAAAGAGGTTTTCATTTATGCGACCAACATAGCTAACCCCTACAGATCTATACACTCAGCACCGATGGGGCCTTGTTTCAATGGTCATACGCTGCTAAGCCTGGGGATGATGACGAGATGACTGACGATTCGGACTTTCGGTGGAGGATTGTTAAAAAGAACTTCTTCATGCAGCAAGGTGCACAAGTCAATTGCGCCACCTATCATGCAAAGTCAAACCTCTTGGTGGTCGGGTTCTCCAATGGCCTGTTCGGCCTCTATGAAATGCCCGAGTTCAATCAGCTGCACATGCTCAGGTAATTCATCTCACCCTTATCATATCTTTCTACCTGTTAACAACTATTAGTGTATCCCAGAGCAATATAGACTGCGTCGTCGCCAACAATACTGGTGAATGGCTTGCATTCGGCTCGTCAAAGCTTGGTCAACTACTCGTCTGGGAATGGCAGTCCGAATCCTATATTTTGAAGCAACAAGGCCATCTTGACTCAATGAATTCCTTGGTGTATTCTCCAGATGGGCGAAAAATTGTCACGGCTGCTGATGATGGAAAGGTTAAAGTTTGGGATATCAATTCGGGTTTCTGCATCGTCACCTTCACAGAGCACAAGGCTGGAGTCACTGCTTGCCAATTCGCAAAGAGGGGCAATGTTCTTTTCACTGCTTCGCTTGATGGCTCTATTAGGGCGTGGGATCTCGTCCGGTACCGGAATTTTAAAACATTCACTGCTCCAAAAAGGTTATCATTTTCGTCTCTAGCTGTCGACCCAAGCGGAGAGATAGTGTGTGCCGGGTCTTTGGACTCATTTGATATCCATATATGGTCTGTGCAAACCGGCCAGCTTCTCGATCAATTGACGGGGCACGAGGGTCCCGTCTCATCACTAGCATTTGCTGGGGACGGAAGCCATCTCGTGAGTGGTAGCTGGGACCACACCGTTCGAGTCTGGAGTATTTTCGGTAGAAGCCAGACGAGCGAACCGTTGATACTACAATCCGACCTTCTCAGTGTTGCCTTCCGACCGGATGGAAAGCAAATTGCTGCTTCAACGCTCGACGGCCAATTAACATTTTGGTCCGTCCAAGATGCTGTTCAACAAGCCGGCATCGATGGACGCCGTGACGTATCTGGCGGGAGAAAGGTCACAGACCGACGAACAGCCGCCAATGCTGCAGGAACGAAAGCATATAATACCATTACTTATAGCGCAGATGGGACGTGCCTTCTTGCTGCTGGGAACAGCAAATACATATGTCTCTACGACGTCAACACAGGTTCCTTGGTCAAAAAATTCACGGTATCAGTCAACACTTCGCTTGACGGGACTCAAGAATACCTTAGCAGCCGCGATATGACAGAAGCTGGCCCGCGAGGTCTTATTGACGAAACAGGCGAAGCGTCCGATATCGAGGATCGAATAGATCGCAGTCTCCCAGGAGTCCAAAAAGGAGACGCCGGCGCAAGAACCACTCGTCCCGAAGTTCGCGTAACCTGCACAGCGTTTTCACCCACGAGTCGATCATTCTGCGCCTCGTCTACCGAGGGACTCCTAATCTACAGCCTCGACACCGATCTAGTATTCGACCCCTTTGATCTAGACATCTCCATCACACCTGATAGCATCCTTGAAACAGTCCGCGCCGCAAAACTCGCCTCCTCATCATCCGCCGCCAACAAAGCCTCTCTATCCTCTTCTAAAGCATTAACCATAGACAGCGACTCTCCCACCGATTCATCCTTTCTAAAAGCCCTCGTAATGTCCTTCCGCCTAAACGAATCCGACCTGATCCGCACAGTTTACGAATCAATTCCTCCCGCCGATATCCCTCACATAGTCCGCTCCTTACCAACTGTCTATATAACCCGACTTCTCCGCTTCGTTGCCAAGGCAGCCGACGAAACCCCACATCTTGAATTCAACCTACTGTGGATCCAGTCTCTATTGGCTGTGCACGGCAGTTATATCAAAGACAATGCTGGGTCGCTCGCAGCAGAGTTAAGAGCTGTACAGAGGGCGGTAGACAGTATTAGGAACGACCTAAAGCGATTGGCGGAGAAGAATATTTATTCATTGGAGTATTTCCTCTCGAAGCCAGCACGCGCACCGGATTCTATTACACAGAAGGAAAATGGGGTGAATGGCACCTCTGAGAAACATCGCGATGCTCTGATGAATGGAGAAGACGGGAAAGATGCTGATGCAAATGATGACGGTGACGGTGACGGTGATGATGGATGGATTGGTCTAGAGGATTAAAGCCCGAGGCCTTTCTAGTTTTCACGGATTCTGAATGATTTTTTCTGTTTGACTGTGTCATGAATATAGAGCTAGTATTATTTGTCGATATTTATAGGGAGTAGGTGTTTGGACAAAAAAAAAGGTGGGGGAGGGAATACAAAATATTTTCCATTTCAAAAGAGGCCTCGGATAGACTCCAGAGTTCAAAATCAAGCGGGAATCAATGAAAGCTTGGGTTTTGCGAGAAGAATAAATGCAATCATAATTTAACACAGGATGATCGGAAGAGAGAAAATAGTGAAGAAGACAGACACCAATGCGCCCGCCATCCGTAAACAGAATATGAAGCAAACAGAACCCTGAAAAACGCCGGCCCAGGGGGAAAATAATACTATGCAGCAATGTAGTATTTCGTATATCAGGAGAAAATATCCACGATTATCCCATTCAATATTATCTTCTTCGATCTCGCTCTTCGTCGCTGTCATCGTCGCTTACACGAGCCCTCTTGGAACGATGGTCACTTGCGCTTTCGGCTTCTTGAATGCCATATCTCTTTTGTCCGGTACTGGATGAGCCGCCGGCGGTGACTTCGGCGATCATACCGTCGATTCCGAAGGGGTCAGCTGTATCCTTTTCGAATTCCACGGGTCCTTGTCGAGCCTGTTGTAACGATGAGTATTAGCATATTTGTGAGTAATTATAGGCAATTAGTAGAATAGGACAGAATAAAACTGGGATGATGCTTACATCTGCAGTATCGGCACCTTTAAACCCTTCCTTCGCCTTGCCCAGGACTTCAAACCGACCGCTCTTCTGAATTCGGTCCATTTCCGCATTGCCAGTATCTTCGTCGTAGTCATCATCTGGTTGAGCCCGAGGGCGATAGATACTGCTGATAGCTTCCTGTGCGGCAAAGAGGGGTTTGTCATAGGGTTGATCCTCGTTGAAACCCGTGCTAAACCCACTGGTTTGATTGAATAGACGAGAATCATACATCGTTTCCGAGCTTTGAGTTGGCTTGGCCAGACCCAGGGCTACTTTCTCTGAGATATCTCGGTTTTGTTCTCGCGCCATCATCTGTACGCGGCGCTCCATGCCCATACGAGACTGTCTAAGTTGTCGCTCATTTTCCTGACGACGTTCCCGACGGGCACGCTCACGGTCTCTGGCTGCTTCGTCATCCCCGCTTGGAGATCCTGATCTAGATGAGTAGTAGGGCGAGGGACTGCGGCTCCCGCTGTGTGATCGAGCACGAGACTCTCGCCGGCTCGCGGGTGCTGCTGTTCTTGCTTCCCTCGCCTTTTGTGCGAGCTGTCGGAGGTGCTCTTCCTTCTTCTCTTTCTCTTTCTCTGCTAGCTTCTGCTGCATCTGAGCACGCTGCTTGACTTCTTCTCGAGCATGGCGATCCGCTGTAAATAGTGCTTCGGCAAATTGGGCAAATTTATCATTAATTGAAACATCCTGTAACCCTCTCCCGTCAGCTGCCAGCCGCTTATCCAACGGAACCGTATAACCCTTTGGATTCTTCCAATTCGAAACCGGAGGGGGAATCTTCCAAGCCTCCTGGTCTTCAGCCGTTAGTTTTCGCGGAGGTGAATGCAGCACCGGCGGAGGCGGCGATGGCGGGCCACGAGGAATCTTCTTGTGTTTAAATTTCGGCGGCTCCATAGGGTCTATCTGTTTTTCAACAATCTTCATGATCCGGTCGTTCTTCTGGTTTGTATCCCCCATCTGGTTCGCAGGCGTATACCGGACAAAAGTCGGCTCACTCCTCTTCCCACCCTTGACATTCTTCGGTTTCTGCGCCGCTACCGCCCCAGTAACCAGCTTTTCAAGCGCGGCTTTCGTCTTTGCCATCTGTTCTTGAACCTGTTCCTGCGACGGCCTCTCCAGCGATACCTCTCCCATATCAGCACGTTGTCGAAGCGGGATAAGGTCTTTAAACGATGCATGAACGATCCTGTTATCTCCATGCCCATGCTTTGCGATAGCATCGTATTTCACTTTCCCTTCAGCGTCGACTTGTACGGCTAACGCGTTAGATTTCGTTGAGGCACCTTTCTTGCCCATGTCGAGCGGATACTGCGCTACTGGGATCTCGGGGAATGCACCGCCATCTCCAAAATCTTCGAGTGTCCTCGGTCGCCATCCTGATCGCTTTCCGTATTCTGGTGCTCCGATGGTCTACATTCACAAATTAGTCTAACGATCGCGAAGCAATTTATGTAAGATATCGATCAAGCAAAAGTTGGGATAAGCCTACCTTAACCACAACCTGCGACTCATTAATTGACTCCGGCCCTACTATTCGCGGTCCACGATGTTGAGGGCGAGCCGGCTGTATCTCTTCTTCTTCGGCATGTTTGGGTGGAGGTAGGGATTTGAATAACCCCTCAGCTATAGAAGCCATTGTAAACTGGGGGGAGAGGGGGGTATCTTTGGGAGGAGGTGGTGGAAGAAGCTACTCTAGACTGAGCACTGCATCTTTTCGTGTTTTGCCAGCGTCGAGAAATTGAAGCTTGTTGCGTTGATATGCGCTGTTGGTTCGTACGGCCTGCTGTACGTTCGCCGCTTGTATTAGGTAATCAACATATCACGTGGTAAATCCATCAGCGGAGTTTCTCATGTGACTATTTCTCTCCTATTTAGGCAAGACTGATTCACCGTTCGCGCTTCGCCTGGAGAGTATCACCGTGAACATACCAACCAGCATAGGTGAGCACATGGATAGATGGTGTGCCTGTGATAGTGAGGAGATGAATAGTATAGATGTTTTCTAGTTGATTAACTCCCATCTCAGCTCCATAGAATCTCGCTTATGCTACATGCCTTGAACACGCCGAAAACACCACCAGTATGACTGCCTAATAAAATGAAAATCTGCTGTGCAACACAATCTGGACAGGGCTAAAATGCCCCAGAACAAAGAGAGTCATCTTTGGAGCCTCTCCCTGGTCCACACCCTCTCACCGCTAATCTTCCCGAAGTAATAATTCCTCTTGTTTTAGTTGAAGTTGGTATCCGTAATCATAAAGCATTTGAAAACACGTTTCTCATAACCTTTAATCGCATTGTTCTTCATGAAAATTCAGGGTTCATCCATGGCTATATTGTATTAGTCAAATGATATAAAGAAGCCAAATGCGGCAAAGGGGGTTTCAATACCTCTGATTGCCTAAGTCCCATTTGGTGCTTGGCGAATAAAGTAAGGCCATCCACTAACCGATTGATGCCATGTACCAGGTTGTAAATTCTCCTGAATATCAAAGGTGGTGCGAAGGGTCCAGCTGTTGTCAAGCTCACGGCACCACCACTGCTGTCCCTCTGCTGGCTTGTATGGGACCAGGGCGTGCGGCCTCCCCGTGGCTGCAGCTATAGAAGCATTTCGAGCATTAACCTGGTGCACAGTTGGGCCCTGCCATGGAACAGCGCCGGCAGGGACAGCGGTAGGCTGAGGAGGAGCAGGCGACGCATACTGGGTCTGGATAGCTGGGCCTCCTTGCTATTCGATTTTGTTAGATACCAGCATAAAACACAGAAGCTGTCCAGAAATAAAAGCAGAAGCTAAGTTAAACCAAGAAGTAAAAGAAAAGTAAGTACAGTAGGAGCGCCTGTGTATATTTGTTGAGTCATGCCGACTTGGATGCCGCCATATGTTGCCTGTGTCGAAGCATTGGCGATAGTAACGAGCCCCTGACCGGCGGGCGGTGCAGGCGGTTGAGCAGGTGGTTGAGGAGGAGGGGGAGGAGGAGGAGGTGGCAGATGTACCGGTGGTGCTGGTGGTGCTGGAGGTGCCGGTGGTTGGTGATGGATAACGACCTGCTGCTGTGCCTGTTGCTGTGGAGGCATATAGCAATACAGAGTAGGCTCGTTTAACCGCTGCTCCTGGACCTCAGTCCTGGGACGACTTGGGTCCACCCAGCCATATTGATAATATGTCGCCATGGTGAATGATGCAGGACAAGTAGAACAAAAAGGCACAGGTTAAGAAAGAAAGAGAAGAAATAGGAAGAAGAAAGGAAGCTTATAAAGGAGATTTATGCAGAGAGGAAGAAAGACGAGGCGAGAAAAAAAACGTGACAGGAAGTCGAGATGCAAAAAGAGAGATAAAAAGACAAAGCAGAAAAGTGACTCGCTTGCAAGATATTTTCCTCAGGTGAATAGGAGATATCCGGCTATCACACAGCATGCTCTTCTGCCTGTTTTACTTACCCTGCTGGGAAAGAAGACATCACCGGGTTGGCACATATACCACTGTCTCTTTGGTGCCTCTTTCTCTGACTTCTTAGGCGGCCCATCCTCGATGATCAGAGAGTGATAGGGCATGCACCCAAAACACATCTTGAAGGTGTCTGGAGATCAGTGGGATAGGAGTTTTGGATGAGATTGGATTGAAGTTCCAAATATCAGAGAAGAAAAGAAAACTGGAGCAGGATAGAGATGAGATCACCTTTGTGTGTGAGCAAGAGTGAATTTTACCCAGAGCTGGAGCTTTCCGGATGTGAAAGCAAGAGAAAGGACTCTGAGCGGACATTCCCCTTTGACTCACATTACCTTTCTTTCTTTTTTCTTTTTTTTTTCACATGGCGTGTTGGGATATAGACGAGAGGAGGTCAGGAGAGGATCAGAAGATGCATGGAGTATATACAATTATCAGGCTATGCCATGACACAATAATGCGGTGAAACCTTCGGACTTGGGCCGTTAGTAGCCTCTTGTCTGTCCTCCCTTTCCCCCCTTTTAGACAGGCCGACATGAAAGTGAGGCAACATAAAGCAGATATGGAGAGAATAGCAAACAAAGACAAGGTCCTTTAAAGTTTGCCTTGTATCCTCTTGTAAAAATGCAGCGGTGAGCAGCCAGGAGTCTATTAGAGGCATATAACAAGACAGTTTTATGGTCGGCCGACTGGGAGCCATGCCGGCCCATTAAGCAGGCCCCCGCATCTTTCTGCCAGGATATATGGGTATAGTGAATGTATGTATGGACTGGTAGGTATCTGTTTATACATAAGAAAAGGAATATAGTTAGCTCATAAGGCATTATTCCCAGCCACAAGCAGCATCCAACTCTAGATAGACACGCGTATTCCTGTTTATATATTCAACACGCCCTTGCTGGGCAGGCTGGGGAAATCATGTCCAAGTCATCCTATATGGTCCGGGTTTATCCAGGTATTCTGTCCTTTATATTAATCGTTATAAATCGGGATCCGGCTTTATATCCAATGGTGAGCCTAAATCCAAGGTTATAAGCGGCTTTACCTGTCGGTGCTTTGTAGGTGTTCCTTCATAGGACACATCACACCTTCAGAGTCCTCAACTTCGACAGTATGAACACGGTCTGCAAAAAGATACCGGATTCTCAAGATTTTAGGCTTCAGGGGTGCAGGGTCGCTAAAACCAAGGATGTGAGACTAAAAGAAGAGATGGTCAGAATCAAAGCCACTTCTAAAGACATCAAGGGGCTAGTACTAACCTTTGAAACTTTTCTTGAGAGAACCAATTGGCCCTGATCTACTAGTGCTGCGATAGGAATCGTCACATCAATCATATTTTCTCTTGTATCAACCCCTTTGTTCCTTGCCGACCGCCTGACCGTAGGTGAGTGCCCATACTCTGCCGCAAGTATGACGAGCCCGCCGCGCTGTTTTTCTCTTTCCTGCCGCCGTTTGACTTGTTCACTCATGAGCTCTATAGCCTGTAAACTCTCATTTCTTCGTCGCGCAACCAGTTTTTCGAGTCTTTTGCGTTGCGCCGCTATGGCCTGTCTCTGCCTTCGTCGTTCTCTGGGCCGTAACAAGCCAAATTCGACAGCTGTGTACGTGAGCCATGGAATAGCTACTGCTAGTAGCCCAATGTCGGCGTCCACCACATCTGGCGGACACATAACAACTGGAAGTTCAATTGCTTGTCCAAGTCGGGACCATTTAATGGAGCATACCAAGCCACGGCCGCTTTTGATTCCAACCTTCAGGCCCATATGTGTGTACTCTCCAACTTTCCTCGTACCAGCGACGGACCAACCAAGCGATAAATCAACCCCCACGGTAGTCTTGATCTCGAGCCGGACAGGGCGGTTACTACTAGGCCTTTTACTTGGTAAATGACCTTCATAGTTCCATTCCGAAACAGCGGGCTCCTCAACACCTGTCGCAAACAAGTTTCGAGCATAACTGGCCGATAATTGCAGATTCATCGGGGATGTGTGTAACTGGAAACCCCAGCTCTCGAGAGGTTCTCCCTTCGTATCTACAACAACATTTCCAGCTTCGTCTAATAGATCTTCCTCCTCCCCGTGGCCAGTCGGTATCATCGCCTTTTTTCTCCTTGGAAGAGCCATAAAGCCCAGTTCAAAACTGCTCATCTCATCCGAAATAGCAATTACTTCGTTTTTGTCGTCAGCGGCTCCTTTTTCAAGGAGCCTAGATATAAATGGAGGCCACCAAAGCTGACCACTTGACCAATTATAAAAGATTAACTTATTGGCTCCCACTTGCTTCGACACTGACAGAGTCACAATAGGAGGGGCATTCCGAAGTGAGCTAGACATGTTCGTTTGCACTGTGACATTGATGGGACGTGCCTTGGGTATCAAAGATATAGATTTCGATACCGTCGTGGCTAGGATTGGTGATGGTAAAAGGAGGGCTCTAACATCGAGGACTGAATCACCCAGGAATGGAAATAGGAGCTTGTTCAAGCTACGGGCATTGCTGAGCGGTTCGGTAATGGTGTGTCGTAGATTTGCTCCGAGGCTGAGGTTGTTCCCTAAGAGAATCTTTTGCATGGGTACCTGTCTGGGTTAGGGTATAATGACTCGAGAGGTAGAGGGACGGGCTCTAAGATACCTACCTCTCTTTCTTCCTCCATTTCGGTTTCTGGGTTGAAAAGCGTAATCTTCTGCTTAAGCTGTTGGAGATTTCCGCCCACACCTGTATGCAATTCCAATTGGGTATTGTTTATCTCAGCCTCCAACAAATTATCCATATCAGGTCCATTCGTGTCATCCTCGGGGTTCTCTTCATCTTTCCTTAGCGAGTAGATCCAGCCCAACGGTGAGAACGGGGTCTTGTAATTGAAACCGGCTAAGAAGGAGTTGAATTTCGGCGACGGGACACGCAGGTATACCTCATCATCATCCCTATCCAGTTTATAGATGGTATCTGAGGCATCTACACCGAGTAGCAGCGTACTCTTTTCCCGGGACAGGTCAGCACAGCTCCGACGCACTCACTACTTGACACGAAAGGAATCTAAGCCTACATGACTCTGAACCATCTCTTCCACAGCCTTCAACTCCCGCTTCTTCATTGAAATAAGAAACCACCGCCGGAACTGTTCTTTGTCCATAGACTTGACTCCGACCTCATTTTGTTCAGCGTGCCGAATCGGCCCGCCAGCACTCCATCCAGCCTTCACGCCATCTTCACCGAGCATATCATACACGACCCGCTTCTTCGGGTCAATAAGCGTATCGTACGCCGTTTTGATACGGTCAAACTGCGCCGTGGCCACATCTCGAAGGTGTGGGGGTTGCTTGTCTGGGTGAAAGCTGAGCGTCAAGCTCCGGTATGCAGAACTGATTTGAGAGTCGGTTGGAGGAGGATCGCGCGGAAGAGCTAGTAAATCGTAGTAGTCGGCCGTTTCTGAGTATGATTCAAGCCTGTCGTATTCCTGTTCCAAAAGCTCATCGTCCAATGAACTGGCGAACGCCCCATTATCGTTCTCTTTGCTTAAATCTGGCATTGTGGCGTATATCTAGCAGCTCTTTCATGCACCTTCGCGCGGCTGCGTATATATGAATAGCCTGGTTACTCCATTAATTCCATTGTTTGCAAACCAGTAACCTGGGACTGTGATGCGCTTGATTTCTTGATATTCGGTTTGCGGCTTTGCCGTCTTGCTGGCCAGTTGAGCTCGAAAGCTTATTAATACGAGTTTAAATTGCCGGAAGCTTTGCAGCCTGGAGTTTAGAACCTCACAACATGCCTTTGGCCTCACAACAATTCGGACGACCGCTGGGAGCATGGAACCGGGGAGCGCATTAAATATTTGATTCTCTGAGATATATAGGAGTCACTATGGTCTCTCCTGATGCTGGTGATGTTCCACCCGTTTTCAGGGTTGACTTGTCCCTCCCTCCCTCAGAACGATATGCTGGACTGGCTGCGGCGTACCGTGAACAATTGATCTCATTAACCTACATTTTTGACGATCTTGTTAGATCTCTTGATCCCAGAATTCCTGTTAAATGGGTTCACCGTGCTGCTCGCCTGGCCTTAAGGCGTCTATATACCCGTGAGGAGACAGAAGAGATCAAGGGAATCTGCCGCGTCGTCGGGCTAGACCTATATCTACTGGTATCCTTCAACGTGGTTCTTGATCTACTAATGGGATGCACAAGCGGTGCCGCGCTGACCAGGAGCACCCGCGATAACAAGTCTAAAATGCTCCATTTTCGGACTCTTGATTGGGCAATGGATGGCCTTCGTCAGTTAATCGTGCAGCTGGAATTCGTTCGTAGCCCTAAAACGGACCATGTGCTTGCTACAAGTATAACCTATGTCGGATTTGTGGGAGTGCTTACCGGTGTGCGAAAAGGCCTGAGCATGTCGTTAAATTTTCGGCCAAATCACGATACCACTAGTCCGGTTGCTAACTACCGGTTCTACGCAAGCCATGTGCTGGTCCTGCTTGGAGTTCGGAGGTCCGTTTCTTCATTACTTCGACAGTATCTTATCTCTCCAGTAGAGCCTACGCGCCCCTGGTACCATCGCCTTTTTGGAGCAAAGGCTGGAATCTCCCGAGATTATACTCTAAACGCGATCGCCAACGATTTACCTGAATCGCCTACAACAGCCTCCTATCTTGTGTTTTGTGACGGTGCTTCAGCTATAGTCTTTGAAAAGGACCATCGTGCTGCCGTCACCCGGCGGTCGTCGTCCTTCGTAGTTGCTACCAACAGTGATCTGGAAACTAGTGCACCTTCATACGAATCTCCCACAAACAGCCGTAATGGGATAGGAATGACAGATGGAGAAGCTGTGGCATTAGCTGATTTGATAGAAGATAGCAATGAGCGAAGAGCCTGTATGCAAGCCTACTGGGACACGAAGGTGAAGAAGGCGCAATTGCAAAACACAAGATACAAGTCACAACGGCGAATACGGCAGCCCCCTCCCAGGAAAGATCCTCTTGGTCGAACACGGTCAGCTAATACCAGCCATTCCACGGCCATCTATACCCCGGCAGCAACAAATGCCCCAGAGTCAACAATTGACACTCAAGAGGACATCGAAGCATCAGCAACACCTGCCGAAGTTATTAGATGGACAGCTTCGTATCCTATATCAAACGAAATGACACATTTCTCTACAGTATTAGATCCGTCCGAAGGCAAAGTGCTTTGGGCTAAGCGCTATATCACGCCTCTTGGTTTCGACGACATGGAGGATTGACCGCCACCCCACCCTATCACCATTTAACCCGGAACGATGAATAAAGCAAAAAATAGAAGCAGAAAAGTATTTAATAGAATCTGACTGGTGTGGTGTACCACCACTTTTTTGAGCAAGGAATACTAAAACTGGTTGCTACCTATTTTCTGGCCTTCAAAATATCGCTTCCCCACTTGGCTACTTCTTCAACCGCACGATGTGGATCTTTCTTGCGAGTCAACAAGAACCCTTGAATTTCGGCTGGTGAAAAAGAGTTTTCTGGGACAAGTGCTGCAAAGTCATTTGCGAGATGCTCGAGCTCCAGTATAAATGGGTCTACAAGCGCTTCGACATTACCATTGGGTTGTAGCATCCCATTACCCTTGAAATCTGCGGTGTTAATAGTCGTGCCAGAAGCCGGATCTTTCTCAGGATTTGGTGAGGCCCAAGTGACGATGCTACCGAGCTTCTCCCGAACGGTTCGAAATGTCGGGGTTGCTGTTGTCGAGGAATACGATGGAGGATCAGTATGATACAATTCGCTATCATCGATCCGACCCTTGAGGCCAGCATCTGGCGAATACATCCGAATGAAGATCTCCCGGATCTGCTCTTTGTTGGCAAGTGTAAATTCCACCAGCATGTCAACTCTTCCGGGACGAATAAGCGCATCGTCCAGGCGCTCTAGATGATTTGTTGTCATAACTAGTACTCTCCCTTCATGTGATGCCACACCATCTATGGCATTCAACAAGCCCGATAGAGATATACCCTTTGAATCATCCCCGTTGGAGTCGTTAATTTTGCCAGAGCTTCTAGACCTTCGAGGCGCTTTTTGAGCCATGACTATTTTCTGAGACTTGTCATCCACCGTCGCGGTCTCGCCGTCTTGCTTGGCCGCTGTCAGTTTTGACTCAGCCTCTTCGGCATTTCGCGAAAGCCCAGCGGTGTCAATATCCTCCAAAAGAACCACGCAGCGTCGCGGAAGAGCGTTGAACAGCAAGCTCAAATCTTCCTCTGTCAAGCTTGGTTCAAGTAATGAAATGCAATATATGGCAAGCCCAAACACTCCAGCTATGGCAAAGCTTAATGAAGTTTTGCCAGTGCCTGGTGGTCCATGAAACAAGTATCCTCTGCGGTACGGTATTCCGCGATTTGCGTACCACCTTGGCGTTGCAGGATGCAGGTATTCGTTGATGTCCATAACTAATGCATGTTTCTGGGCATTATCTAGCACGACGGTTTCAATAGGACGCGAAGGGCGGTTAGCAACCACAGTCCAGGCGTAAATGCCTCTTGAACGATAATCCTTAGGGCCAGGTCGACGAACTGTCGTCTTGCTTTTCTCTCGCAGGAAGGATGACTCTCGCGCCTCCTTGATCAAATCCTTGATAGGCTGCAATGATCTTCCAAAGACAGTAATAGTTAAATTTTCATCGCTTGCAACCATATTGAACCCTCTCCTGTTATTCAAGATGGTCTCCTTTTCTCTCAAGAGCCGAAAGGAGTGACCTTTATGTTTAAACCATGAAAACTCATTATGTGGTTCGAACTGCGGTGGAGCCTTCGCTTCCCAGTTGCTGAAGTTCACAATGGATACAGATCCGGGGCCCAGACTGACGGTGCTGACTAGGTCATCTTCAGAATCCCAGCTTCCCTCCCGTTTACTTTTAGCTCTCATCGACCGGCCTTTTTTAGCAGCTGCTTGCTGTGATACCCAAGATATGATCTGGTCGTGGATGTCATCATGGGATGGTATCGAAATGGATGCCGTCATATGGGTTTCGGCCAGGTTGTAAATGTAACGAGCCCCATAGTTCCATGCCGTGACGAATGTGAATGTCAATGCGCAAAGGGAAACAGCCATCGAGATATCGAACCCGGTGAACTGGAGAATGAAGCTAGAAATCAAGGAATACCCAGGCAAAACAGCCTCCAGAATATTGTTTGGTAGATGCGCCAAGTTGATCGGGGCAGATGCGTTTCCAGCCCCTTGAAATGGCGACGCAGCAGAGTTGAACGCCATTCTCAACAGACGAGGACCAAACCAGCCGGAGAGCAAGAAGCAGAGGTGGACGCGATCAAAGTTTTGCAGGTGTCAACGCCAACTCGCAGGCCTAACAGCCTTGACGCGAGTAGTGCTTTCGTATCTATAGATGCCTGGGCATTCACGGAGGGTAGTAAATATGCTTAAACTACCCAAGGCTAGGGGGACTGGTTGCGCACTCCTGCTGTCTTCAAAAAATAATCCAGGAAGTTTCTCCCAAGCTATAGGTACAGAGCGTGATACGAGAACTTATATACATCGGGTTGGAACAAAAGACCCCGCCAATACGAATCGAGAGATAGATCGACCTTCCAACAGATTTAGGAGTGACCCCATGGCTGACCTTGTAATTCGCCAAAGGAGCAAGCAAGGTCTTTCCCAAGAAAAGAAATATAGATATACCTCAAGATATAGATGCATATTGCGGAACCTTCAATCCGAACTTTACGGTGAGACAATCAGATAAGCTGTAACCTCCCCACGAATATCAAAGAAGAGGAGGTTAGCGTACGTAGTCACCATCCTGAAATACAAAGTGATAGGGTGCGTAACCCAGAAAGGAATACATGTGGCACATCTACAAGCTAGCAAACACATAGGCCCCGGGAAGTATAACCACATTGAGGGGAGTAGGATCTGTTTGCGTTTGCGTTGGCTGATAAGGGACATCAAACGAGGCACGGAGTTGAATACGACAAACCCCTCCCAAGGCAATACGCACAAAAGAAGTGAGATCTGGGACATGGTATATCCGTATCGACGCAAGGATGAGAAAGTGTTAAAAATCCCAAGCTATCATTTCAGAGGATGAAAGTGTCGTGGGGTCTCAGGCTGCGCGCCTTTGAAAATGCGGCTCTTCGATAGAGTTGGGCCTGTGGAGAAAAGAGCCCCATAGCGGCGAATGCCTTTGCTTAGCACGAAAGCATCCAGAATAAGCGTCACATGGACGGATTTGTTACTCGACTGGTTGGTGACGTGCATGTATGGATTCGCTCCACGAATCTCCAGCAAACCGACAGCCTTTTGCAAAGTGGGACATTCCCAACAGGTGGGAAGACAAGAGACGGCCAGGACTGCGGACGAGAGAGTGGCACAGCTTCGCGCTGTATCCAGCCGTCCTGATCTGCCAGACACTGTTGGCTTGGCAAGGGTTTTCAAGCAGGACTGGTTAGGCAGCCCTTGTCCATAAATGAATCATCGTTTGTGATTCCTAGTCAACGATCACTCGTAAGCATGTGAGTGATCGATATAAACTTGTATCCAGAGCCAGGTTGGTGGTGCGTAACATGCTGGCAAGGACATGGAGTTTCTGGCGCAAAGTATTTTGTCGAGATAGGCAAACGGACGAGGCCTTATGCGCTGGACCGCGAAGCAAGCTGGCTGGCCAGCGTGGCAACTGATGCAGTCATACACAAGATGTCGCGACGCGTCGAATCCAGGTGAGATAGAGAGCAAGCCTGTATTTCATGCCTGGCATCCATGACGTCCCGGGCGAGATCCAGAAGTCCCTTGAGCCCCCCTCAGCATTCAAGTTTCGGCCCCCAAAAATGAGTCTTGGGTATCGATATACGAGGATGCGCTAACAAGCTCTTCGTGGGGAAGAAAACGTCGCAAGAAGGCTCTGTGAGACAGAAGCGTTTGATTTCCCCTCTTTTCTCTTTTTCCTCTTTGTTTGTCTTTTCTCGAGAGAATCTCCTCGAACGGCTTTGGATAAGAAGTTGGGAAGACTGACGTATTTTGGTAACTCTGTTGAGCCGGCTTTAGCTTTATAACTTATATCAGGTTGGAGGCTGAACGGTGGCGGCTGCTGCCCACCAGCAAAACATCCCCATATATGCTATTCAGCTGAGTGAAAAGAAGCCTGCATATTCACCAGAAAGACAGTTAATATTGTAGTATCCAGTTATTCACTCCCGCGAATATGAACCGCTGGGATGCAAGTATGGACAGGCTAGACAAGCAAAATATCTATATTGGAAGGTTTGCTGTCCCACATTGGCGATCGAGAGCTCAGGTCTAGATGTAAGAAACTAACATTTCTCATGCAGCCTCAACTCGCTTCGAAACAAGGATGCGCTGCACGAGGCCAATATCACTCACATCGTCTCGGTGTTAAACCCAGCTGAAAGACGGCTGGTCAGGGAAATCAGCCTTGACATTCCGCCGCAGAATCACCAGTTCATCGAGGTCTTGGACGAGCCTTGCCGGTGTATTATAAAGTATTTCCCACTAACAAATCAGTTTATCAAAGCGGCTATTGCTGGTGGTGGAACTGTCCTGGTACATTGGTCAGTATCCTTTCTTCTTTCCTTGTCTTATCCTTTGATTTCCTTTTCTATACCCCTCCGAGAATTAACTTATACCCATGATGAAATTTAGTGGCATGGGAATCTCGCGATCATCAACTATAGTGATCGCATTCTTAATGAAGTACGCAAGGTTGGCCCCGGAGCGTGCTTTGGCAGCAGTTCGAGCAAGCCGTCCTGCCTGCACGCCTAATTCTGGCTTCATGGAGCAGTTAAGACTATACCATATGTTAGGATGTCCGGACAACGTTGAGGGAGATCCTGCGTATAGATATTGGTTGAGACAAAGATTAGAATGGGCAATTGTAGCAGAATTGTATTAGTGTCTACGAGACGCTTAGATGAGACCAAACGCATGTTTCCAGTTTCCGTATACATTTGAACAAGGAGGGCTACGCGAGAGACAAAAGCTTCTTCGTTTCAGGTCATAAAACAGCTACGTTAATGTATGGTATAAACTGGAAGCGAGGGGATTATTGAAGATATAAGAAGGAACAAGAAGAACCATTTTGCAACCAGTTCCGTCAAAAGCCGTGAATTTAAATTTTTAAAAGAATATTAGACGTTTACACCTAATTGTCATTAAGGATCTGGTGGAAGGTCTCGCCAGCACGCTCAGGCTTGCCAGACTCAACAGATGACTGACCAAGCTTCTGCTTGGAGAAAGCGGCAGCATATGGGTTGAGGCGGAGCTGGATCTGCTTGTTGCGGAGAGGGTTCTTCTTCTGCACGCAGGCTCTCTTGGTCTTGGCGAAGCCCTTTGGTGCCTTGAGAGCGGCTTGAACTTCGGAAGAGTTGATCAAACGGGTGAGATCAGCATTGGCGACAATGTTGGATGGGAGGAGGAAGTCCTTCTTGGCAGCGGAAGGAGTGGTGGTGGTGCCGTAGATCTCATCAAGAGCAGCGAAGGCGGATGAGGTCCAGACGATGAAGCGTCCGAGGTGGCCACCTGGAGCCAATTGGAGGAGGTTGAGGGCTTGGACTGGGGAGGTCTCAACACCGGGGATGTTGCGGAATGCACGGACGAGCTGCTTGCCATCGGTCTCTGGGTTATAAACAACCAATGGGCCGCGTCGCTGTCTGTATCTTCGGTTCCTCAATTTACCCTTACCGGCGCGAACCTTGCGGGATTTCTGGACCTTGACGAGATCTTGGCCAGCGCCAAGGGCCTGGAGGAGCGCAATGGCAGCCTTGGTCTTGACAATGGCATCGTTCTCGAAAGCCTTGGAGTCAACGACGAGTGGGACTTCTGGGACGTTGGCAACACGGTGACCACGGGCGAAAAGGAGAGCGGGGACTGAGGAGGCAGCAACAGCGGATGCGGTAGCGAATCGCCTATCAAAGACCAGGTTAGAAATGAGAACTTCCCCCCCGATAATCCAATATCCCCTAGAATACCACATACTTTTGTCCCAAGTTGATCTTTTGATGCCACTTGCGCCACACCTTGGTAGGAGCGAACATGCGACCAGCACGGCACTGATTACCGAAGGCGGCTTGACCAGCACGGTGAGTACCACCACCAGAGACACGGGGGATACGAGCAACAGCACGTCCTAGAATCCATAGTTGTATAAGCATCCATCACCGCAATATTCCTCCCATATCAAGTAGCTATCTTTCTCCAAACATACCGGTACCCCAAGACTCGGCGGAAGTCTGTTCACCGGCCTTCTCGCTCACGGCATATGGTTGTCTCTTGTTCTTCGCAACACCGGCGTGGACAGATCTAGCGAATTGGTTAGCGACCAAATATCCCTTCTCAGAACCCAACTCGGAAGATTAATCGTACTGGACAATGTCGGGACGGATTGGGGCGGTGAAAACAGTTGGGAGAGGGTGAGAAGCTCCGCTAGGCTTCCCCTCCGCCGTGGCGATCGATACTGTTGGTCGGGATGCCATCGTTGTCGACAAATTGCTGATCGTGGTCGACCGTCGAGATTTGACAGCGAAAAGTTGCTCTTGTCGTCGAGCTTGTTAGATTGATTTTCTCGCTTCTCAATGTGGGTAGTCATGTGATATAGAGCCCTAAACCCTGAACTGCTTCCATGCTTGGCGTTTGTATCACGTGATTTGTCAACTTCAGCTTCTTAGTTACTTCGTATGGTCTTCCAGTATTAGTTAAACACATATTCTCGACTTGATTGCAGCTATCTACCGACCATATTTACAGAAAATAAAACACAATTGCTAGTTACACTAATGCATCACTCGACACTAATGGGCGGATAACCCAAATTTCTCAATCAGCTTCCAGTAAGATGAAGCCGTCATCTTGCGCATAGACTTGCCAATCGCGATCCATGCCAGACAACCAGCCCAAAATACGACTCCCAAGACTGCAATTAAAATAAAAGTATTTTGCAGGCCAATACTGACAATCATCGGGTTGACTGCATATGCGAAAGCAAACCCTATATTATTGGTTAGCTATAGCCAACGGGGTTTCATGGACGGAAAGGACTTACCAAGCGTATTGCGAACCAAAATTACGGTGACAATCGATTCTCCCGCCAGTTCTGTATAGCAATCGATGATGTATGTGATAGCTATGCCGGAACCCATTGGAAGACACATGCACATAAACGCGATTCCAATGACAACACCGATCCAGTGGATGCTGTGGGTGGCTCCGACACCATAAAGAATGCAACCAAGTGGGTGAGCAAATAATGGGATAAGCCCTGTCCATAGACGATGCTCAGGCTCTTTAACTCCGTCATTTTTCCTTGCCAAACGGACGGCAATAATATCGCTGATCCATCCGCTAAAATAACATCCTACTGATACCCCAATAACACTGGCAAAGTAGGTAAGTCCAATCATGTCTGCGCTGAAGTTGTATGGTGCTTTACCAAGAACTTCTGCGAGACTTCCGTTCAGTACGTTATACCATGAAAGCATGCTCCCGATCAAGAGCCCCGAGAAGATGACAGTCGGGTATTTGAATAGTTGGAAAGGAAGGACCACGGATTGGATCAGAGTTAGAGGCTGATCTGGATGTCTGAAGCCCCAAATCTTCAACTTCTCGCGGTAAGTCTTAGTGCTGGAGAGAATGCTGGGTTCAGGGGCGTTGCCGGAGCTGGTGGGGATTTTTTCAGAGCTGTGAGATGCGCTCGCCTTTTCAGAATCGGACTGGTTGGCACTGATTGTGGTGTTTTCTCCGGTATGAGTGCTATATTGCCGGAAAAACATTGTCTCTTCGAAGCAGAAGAAGGTTCCAATCGCAACAAAAATGCAGATTATGGCCAGGATGTACTGAATCCACCTCCAGCCCAAGCTTTCAGCCACAAATCCACCCGCTATAGGGCACAGGTATGCACCACACCAGAGTGTCCAGTTATATAAGCCCATTTGAAAGCCACGGTTGTGCGTGAAGTGAACATCAGCAATGCACAGCTCGATCAGAGCTTCTTGCGGGGAGCAGAATAGGCCAAGTAGGATACGATTGGCATACCATTCACCGACTGAACTGACATGGGCGGACCAGATTGTGATTAAGGAGCCACCTAGCATACCGACAACAAGACAAGGGCGACGGCCGAAATTTATGGCAAGCGTTTGCGTGATCAAGGTTCCCCAACCGAGGAATAAGAACAAAAGTCCATTTCCAGTGCTTAGGTCCGCAACTGAGATTCCAGTATCGGCCTCGATGAGCAGATATGCGGGTGAAAGGCCACTGATGAGAGCGGCATTGAAGAAACACCAGGTGAACTGGCAGGTACTGTTGAGAAGTTTTCGTTTCCGTGTCCAGTTTAGAGGGTCATCGGGATGGGCGGTTGGCTGAGGGACTAGAATGATGTCTTCCTGGCCTTCACCGTGGGCGACATTCAGATTATGGTTTACATCGACAAGTCGAACCGTTCCCGGTATGGGGAGAGAGTCAGACATGTCTTCTCAGAGGGCTAGGGTTGAAGTGCAAGATAAAATTTCGATTAAAGATCAATTCGGTTGTAACCAACAACATTCATGAATACAGGTCTCACGGATTTAATAACTAAATGAAACGAGAAATATGCAGGGTGGCCGTGTCTAGGTATACCACCAGCATTCTCACTAGTGCCATCCCCGAAATGGATTCCCCTATCTACTAGTCCTTTAGTACGGCATGCCGTTCGCCTTATCGACACTGCAAAAACTTGGAATAACTTCGCCTAGGGCGTGGCTAGTCAGATAAGACGTTACAAACCCCGGGGTCCCGGAGTGCAGCAATCTGGGGTTACCTACGTTTGAGACCTAAATCTCTCAGCTTGTTCCTTGCCCCTTTCCCCGGATTACTACTGGGAGTGCAGGCGAACATACGCATGCATCCTGACTTTTACCATATGGCTGGAACCTAGAAAGCTAAAATTGTGGTTCGTTCTCGAAGTTTTTTTATCCGAACCGGATTGCGTCGGTTCAAATTCCACCAAGTCTCTCTCCGGCGCTACAGAACCACGAAAGTTGAACAATTATCGGCAAAGTTGCGCATGAACCTAGCCCGAGAGGCGAAGCCATTCCGTGCATACGAGACATTTCTTTCAGTGAAGCTGACAAAGACCATATACGGTCATGAATAAGTTGTAAATGATACTATCAAAATTTGTATTATACACTAGGCTTATTATTGCCCTGGGAAATGCGCATTGTTAAATGCATCAACAGCCTTCCTGGTCTCCTGCACCACGCCCAAACATCCGGGTACGTCTGAATGGCAGCAGATAGAAATAGGGTAGTTTCCGACTGGAAGCTCACAAGCAGAACCATCAACAGCAATAACACTGGACGTCTCTATTTGTTGCGTCACACGCTGTTTAATCACGTCAAGATCCCATGCCCTAGATATCATCCCGTAGGAATTAGCTAGAGCTCTCCCTTTACTAGAGTATAGACCCGGTTGACTGAGGGGGAAGGATGGGGGGTGTACATACGCTTTCTTCCTCTCAATCACCAACTTTCCGTCAGCATTATATTTAACATCAGCGTATAATTCGGCAATAAACTCGATTCCCAAGTCCTTTGCAGCCGTCTCCATGAATGTGCCAGCCAGTCCAAATACGGGGATTCCCTTGGGAATGCCCATCATAACGGCGTGCGCCGTATCGTAGTCTTTACAGCACATCCCATAAAGCATTCCATGTGGCTTAACGTGGTGCAAAGTTACACCTTCCCGGTCCAAGAACCCTTTTAGTGCGCCGACTTGATAGACGGTGATTGCGGTGAGTTCGTCGGGGGTGAGTTTCATTTCGCGGCGGCCAAAGCCTTGGAGGTCAGGAAGGCCGGGGTGGGCGCCAATCTTGATATTATGTTCTTTACAGCTGCGCACTGTTTCCATCATGATTAATGGATCGCTGAAAGACAGTTAGCATGTTGCTCGTTTTCCTTTCTTTCTCTTCCCTTCCCTTGGAGGGGCTTCAACTCACGACGCGTGGAAACCGCAAGCAACGTTCGCATGATCAATGTAAGGAAGTAATTCAGCATCTGGGCCACACACCCAGTTACCAAACCCTTCCCCCATATCAACATTTATCATTGCCTTGTGCTTGATTGGGCCTCCCATTGTGGCTGTTCGATGTGATAGGATTGTAGTGTGATGAATAGGTGTTCGTTCAACGGCTTGGTTGGTTGTATATTGAAGTTCCTTCGTATTTCAGATCAAACCCGAGAGTGAGATGAACATGTAACTAACTCCTCTCCCGTTCGTAAAAGAGACTTGATATACCGGACTAATCTCCGGCCTAGCTACAAGCCCGTAAACCGAGGCGCTTCCGTGGCCTTTGAGTAAATGAGGTCATCAAGCTCGTAACGGCGAACATCTCTCACTCGGCTCGTTTCTGCTTGGGAAGGTCAATTTAAGGCCGAAAATCCGACGGTTTCCGGACCCAGGTTGGTCCAACGAATGACCCGCAGACGCGCGCATTTTTTGATAGCTTGATGCTCCCCACGAAATAAACCCCATTATCTACGATATAATTAATCTAACTGAATAATAAGAGGTGGAAGGTACCCCGAGGAGTGGATGGCGGTAAGACACCCCCTGATATTTCTGACTGATAGGCTCCGCTCCGCCCCGCCCCCATGGTTACGTTCCACTGATTTATGGCTGAAGAAGTGATAACAGCTTTCCGCACTGCCCGGAAAGATGGCCAATTTGATATATAATTCTAATCATTACTGGTAAAGGAAGTGTGGGATTTTCATGGTAGATTCTACGGGTGGATATACCGGAGGAGCAGATAAGAATTCACAATAATGACAAAGCGGAAGACAGACCTGCTGGATATATGGCACAAGTCCATTAATTTCACTGCAATAGCATAACATAGCTTAGTTTATATATGTATGAAATCTAGTAGAGCCCCCCTGAAAACCCCGTCGTGCTTGGCTGCGGTAATTCCCCATCTGTTACGCCTTGAAAGAGCTGCTCAGTATTACCACCATTTCCCATAGTAGGATACCAAGGAACATCGCCAGCTGCGGCCTGAGAAGGGTGTAACAAGTCCCACCACATAGAGAACGATTCTAGGTTGTGTCCGTATCTTCCGCTGTCCATACTCGCGGAATAAATGTCTATGAAATCGTTCGGTTCAAAATGGGTCTTTGGTTGAGAGGGCTCATTGTTCCCGGAACCCGAAGCACGTAGACTTGGTGGTTGAAGCGGATTAAAGGTTGATGATAAGGTCGGAGGCTCTGGCGGGGGACCGTTGGTTTCAGCTGGTCTGGGTATTTCTGAACTAAGATTTCCGCCACCTGTGGAGTTTTGCCTCGATAGAAGGCCTCCAGAAAGCCGTAGAAGAAGGTCGCCCCATCGGGTCCCCAGATGTGTATCATCTACTGCGCTTGCGTGTAGACCCACAGCGATACGGTTGACGAGATGAAGAGATGTGGCAGTGTCGATTTCTGTAATGCCAGCTGCGCAAGCCTATATACAGAGAGCAGATTAGATAAATGTGAACACGCAGGTGAAAAGGGGGAACAATTCTGGGTATACCTTGAGAAGGAACAGCGCAGCTCCGAGTATCCTGGAGTATGACCGGACAGGAAGGCACTTGATCTGCCCATCTATGAGAAGATCATCTATAACAGTGCGTAGAATAGTTTGAGCGGCCTTCACCGTCTGCCTCAGGTGCTCTTCCTCTTGTTGTGGAATATTCAGACCATTCGTCGGAGGTGCACCCTCTTGGCTTCCGGGGTCGTAGTAGCGCCTGTTAATAACAGCCTGTAAAGCGACACTGAAAACACACAACCGGATATACGCATATTCAATAGTCAGAATGCATCGCATTTGCTTTGTCACTAGTGACATAACATCTAATTAGTTATCTGTGTTTACCTGAGGACTGTGGGTATACGTACGTCTTGTTTGATCAAACTTAGTTGACCATTCCTGAAGGAGTGGTTGGAAATTCTGGAGGATCTTGGTGTGCTCTCCTTTTCGAATTATCTCATTGGTATGTTTTTGGAAAGGGAAGAGAAGCTCGTTTGCCTGCTTCATCAGTGTAGCCACTTGAAACCAGCATTCTGTCGTGTCGTCCTTTTCCATGTTTGGGCCTAACTTGGTAGGTGAGGGCGTCAGGATTCTCCAGCCTAGTGAAATGTAATATGTTAGATTATATCCAAGCTTAGAGAGAGGTAAAGGTGGCTGGCGTATATATCATACTTGGTTTCCCAGGCTGCTGAGTCGCATAAACCCAGATCAATCTCCGTAGGCGGTAGGCTCGCTGTCGATCAGATGGCGTGTCCCACGGGGAGTGTGCGTTTTCATACCCATGATTAACGGGAACATCTTCTTCATCGAATATTCCAATCTCTGTTGCAAGCATAGAAGCCGCCGAGAGCATTGAGCGACACATACGATCTGACCGTGCTAGCCAGTCATGGCCAGAACCAGGCCCACAGTAGCCGTTGGCAACCACTGATCTGTGTAGTGTTTTCGGCTCTCGTATGACGATAGATGTAGTATCTTCATCGACTGGTGGGAAGTGGAGGGCTTGCGGGTGCCAGTCAAGTAGAGTAAGCAATGCCTCACAAGTTCCCAGTGTGCGAAATCCGTTTGACCAGATGCTTGGGCGCGAATCACCATAAGACCCCATGTCATTCCCAGAAAACTGGTCGGCTAATGATGTAAACTCCCCGACAAAATTATCCTCTGACCAAAACAGCCGTGATATCATTCCCTGCAGATACCTCCAAAGCCGCTCGTGGACTATGAAAGGCCGAGAGGCAGAACCAGGCCCTGTCCATTTCCGGTAACGCGACCCTATTAAAAGGAGCGTTACTGTAAGGATGGGCTCTTCCTCTATCAGAACTGGGTGCTGGCTATGATCTTTAAACCGTTCGGGTATGATAGGAGAAAACGGAGCTAAGGCGCTGTAAAAGTGGTCGACCATATCGAGGGCCTCTTCGGCGGTGAATAGGCCCCCACGAACAAATCGCACGCTGCACCATGCTTCCAAGGCTTGCTGTGTCTCTGGGGAAATAGGACGAGTGGTGTTAGACGGGGTGGCACGCGACGGGGAGGTAAAGTCATTATTTTTGGCATCTGTAGTGCGAGGAGACGTATTCGAAGGGTGTTTCCGATGATCGTAATGGTCGCATGCTTCTGACAAGAGTGTCAAGGCATCGTGATATGTGCGAGGGTGGCCTTTAAGTAGAGCAGTAGCAGCGCGACCATTTCTCTGAAAAGAAGGTGTCTGCGACTGCGATCTCTCGTCGGCTGTAACACTGGAAGCAATAGGAGCCGGAGATGGACATGAGGCGGTTGCAAGTCGCGGTTTAGAAGTATCCGGAGCTTGTTCTGGTGGTGGTGATGTTGTCCTGCGCTTACTCGGTCGGGCTTCTGGACTGGCCTTTCTTGTCGCTGCGGCTGCTGCTGCGGCTGCCTTACGGGTGCGGGTGGCAGCAAAAAAGCATTCTTTGCTCTCTCGCCGGCACCTGGCGCATGGAGGCTTGATGGGTTGATCCACAGAGCCCAGCTCGCAGCGCACTTTCTTCTCCCGACAGGGTTCGCATGCCTTAGTGCTGTTAGCGATTTAACTGTGATAGAAAATTGCGGGGAAAAATCACGGCCGGATGTTGCAGGGTAGATGGCCCAACCTCGCACATACCTGATAAACTCGTTTATGCGTCCGAAAGGAGGGTGTCATGGTGTAACACAGCAGTTGTCGTGTTCTGTACGGAGCACAACCATGACCATCGGTTCGGCTCCAGATATAAGTCAAGTCGGCTTTGAAGCTAAGACGGCTCAACCGAACATCCGAGACTTTCCAACCAGTCGGATTGCCGAGATATAGCCAAGCGAACGGCGCCGAGCATCTTTCCTGCAACCACGCGCCTCCTCCGTCCAACCCCACAAGAGCCAGAGGAAGCACGTATGGAGAGGTATCTGGCACGGCGGGCTTGAGGGGAATCACAATGTTCTCCGGTTCTCGCGGGTTGCTGGTTTTAAGGATGGCCTCGTTTCCCCTCTCCTTCTCAAGAAGTTCTTCTCACCATCTCTGAGCACACACACATAGCCATGGAGAAACTACAGACATTGTTAATCGCAAACCGCGGTGAAATTGCGGTGCGAATCACTAGAACGGCGAGGTAGGTTTGATTTAGCTAACTACCCCCATAACTAATATCAAAACCTGAGGCGTGACGCTAATGGTTTTTTCTAAACAGGCAATTGGGCGTGCGTACGATTGCCATCTACACATCCGCTGATGCGTCTTCGAGTCATGTCACAGCGGCAGATGAAGCTGTCCTCCTTCCGGGAAGTGATGCCACAGCGTATACCAATGGGTCAGTATTTGAATCTCGGAATGTGGTTGGAATATACTGACAAGCGAGTAGGGACGATATAATTAAAATTGCACTATCGCATAATGTCGATGCCATCATTCCAGGCTATGGGTTCTTGTCGGAAAACACAGACTTTGCCCAGGCTGTTGCTAATGCCGGGATGGTATTTGTCGGCCCAAGGTCGGATGCCATCGAGGCATTTGGCTTAAAACACAGGGCTCGGGAGATGGCCATTGAGGCGGGCGTCCCTATCGTGCCGGGCACAAAGGGCCTGCTAGTCTCCGGAGACGAGGCAGTGAAAGCAGCTGATGAATTAGGCTACCCTGTGAGTATACAATTTTTTTACCATGCTTAGTCTTAAATTCATTAGTGCTTGCTATCTAACAGAAATGGCAATAGGTAATGCTAAAAGCCACTGGCGGCGGTGGTGGTATGGGCTTGAAAATTTGCAACAGCTCCGACGAGGTGCGAGATTCACTAGCACAGGTTCAGTCCAGAGGAGAGACGCTTTTTAAGAATGCGGGTGTTTTTATGGAGCGTTATTACCCTAAGAGTCATCACATTGAGGTCCAAGTATTTGGAAATGGCCTCGGGCAAGCAATCCACGTTGGAGAGCGAGAATGCTCAATTCAACGCAGACATCAGAAAGTTGTTGAAGAGTGCCCAAGCCCGTTTGTCGAAGCTCATCCAGGTAATTTCTCCCCAGGAATCATGTCGCAACCTAGTTATTCTAATGGTCTTTATCTATATAGGGCTGCGCCAGAGATTAACCAGCTGTGCTGTCTCTCTCGCCGAATCAGTTCGCTACGGATCTGCTGGTACTATCGAATACTTGGTTGATGATGCCACGGGTGACTTCTTCTTCCTGGAGATGAACACTCGGCTTCAGGTTGAACACGGCATTACCGAACTCTGCTACGGGTTTGATTTGGTGAAGTTGATGCTTCAGCAAGCAGATCGGGAGCTCTCAGGCCACGGTGGAATTGATGGAGAATACCTCAAGTCGCTACAGCCTGAGTCGCCTTCCGGAGCCTCTATTGAGGTTCGCGTTTACGCTGAAAACCCTGCTCGAAACCACGCCCCTTGCCCAGGATTGCTTCAGTCTGTGGAATGGAAGGACCTTAAAAATTCCCGAATTGACACTTGGGTCAAAACCGGAACCAGGATATCAACATATTACGGTAGGCAATGATCCCCTAAATTGCTCTGCATCCAAGCTAACGATAGTTAGATCCAATGATCGCCAAAGTCATGGTGCATTCTGCTTCTCGACAAGCAGCGATTAAGGATATGTGTGCAATGCTCACAGACTCCAGAATTTGTGGACCGCCTACAAATATGGACTTTTTATTGGCAATTTTGGAGTCCAGCTCCTTTGGTATCGGCGTCACCCTCACCAACTTCCTCGAGGACTTTGAAGCCAGCCCCACAGCTATCGATATTATCTCTCCAGGTGTGTATACGTCAGTCCAAGATTATCCCGGACGACCAACCGCTGGGATGGGAATCCCACATTCAGGGCCAATGGATCCCCTCGCTTTCCAAATTGCGAACCTCTTGGTTGGTAACCCCCGTTCAACGGAGGGTTTGGAAGTCACCCTGAAAGGGCCAGAGCTACGCTTCCTCGCTCCCGCCATCATATCCGTATGCGGTGCTCCAATGGAAATGACTCTTGACGGAGTTGATGTGCCAATGTGGACGAGGCTGTATATTAAACGTGGCCAGGTCCTATCTATTGGCAAAGTACTTGGAGGTGGTTGCAGAGCGTATCTTGCCGTTCTCGGCGGATTCCCATCCGTAGCACCATACTTCGGCTCCAAATCGACATCTCCCTTGTTCGGACTTGGAGGATACCAAGGTCGACAACTGGCACCCGGAGATATGCTATCCATTTCTAGGACCGCTCCTCATGGAGCAGAGAAGGATAACTTGATTTCCCTACCAAAACATCTCATTCCAGACTACCATTCTCATTGGGATATTCTTGCCATGGTTGGTCCTTATGATGAGGGCTACCTTCTACCAGAGGATGTTGAAATGATATACGGCACAAAGTGGAGTGTCTCCCACAACTCTACAAGAGCTGGAATCCGCCTCAATGGCCCATCCCCAAAATGGGCCAGGACTAGCGGAGGTGAAGGTGGCGCTCACCCGAGTAATTTGATTGAATATGGATACCCCATGGGAGTGTTGAACTGGACCGGAGATGACCCTGTTATCTTCCCCGTCGACAGCCCAGATCTTGGAGGTTTTGTTGCCTCGACCACGATTATCAAAAGTAGTCTGTGGCGGATGGGGCAGCTCAAATCCGGAGATACATTCCAGTACCGTCGAGTTTCGCTGGACGATGCTCTAAAATCCCGTGCTCGCCTAGAGAAATTGTTAGATGACATTTCTGCTTTTGCGGCTGGTAGTATTAAGGGCGAAGATATTGAAGCCGTTGATCACTCTGCTCTCCCAGAATCAACTGCTTCTCCTGAAACTTCTGGAAAAGCAGTTGTTCACCAAGCTAAGATTGATGAGTCGGGTCTCCCGATGACTTTCAGACAGGTATGAAGCTCGATCTTCGCAATACATGTGCTACCTATACTAATATTGTAATAATGCTCAGGGAGGTGATGACTTTGTGGTGATTGAATATGGCGATGGGAATTTCAGCCTGAACCACCGCTGCCGTGTGACAGCGCTAGCAAAAGCTCTCAAAGAAACCCCAGCGGAAATTCAGAGTCATATCGTCAAGACCATCGGCTGCTGCAACTGTAAGTATAATGGACCATCCGCTATCGACTTGTAGCCTGAGCTAACCATTTTCAATCCACTTAGCACTTCTAATTCACTATGATGGAGCCAAGCTCCCACGGAACAAGCTCATCGAGACCTGTCTTTCCATCCAAACCAAGATGCTCAACCTCACCAGCCTCAAGGTCCCTAGCCGAAAGTTCCGCCTGCCAATCTGCTTTGAGAGCAAAGCCCAGGCAGAAGCCATCAAGCGATACATGGAGACGCAACGACCTCACGCCCCCTTCCTGCCAGACAACATGGACTTCCTGGCAAAAATCAACGGCATCAAGTATGAGGAGCTCCTCAACATTTTCCTTACGGTAGATTTCATGGCGATCTCCGTGGGTTTCTTCTGTTGCGATACCATTTGCCTTCCCATTGATCCTCGGTACCGATTGACCTGTCCAAAGGCGAACCCAAGTCGGGTGTATACCCCTGAAGGAAGTGTTAGTTGGGGTGGATCTTGCATGAAGTAAGCAGCCCTCCTCTAAAAGAGATTATTGAGGCCACAGTTACTAACAGTGCTCTCCAACTATGTAGTATTTACCCAGCAGACGCACCTGGTGGTTACCAAATGACAGGGCAAACCATCCCCTGCTTTGACCAGTTGGGTGTCAAGCCGAATTTCTCACCAACCCAACCAGGTATATTCCAAGATTTCGATCAAATCACATTTTACAGAGTCGATGAAGCGGAATTAGAGCGCCAATTAGCTCTGTTCAAATCTGGTCGGTATATTTGGGAATATGAAGAATCTCTCTTCGACATGGCTGCCCATAATACTCTCCTAGAAGATACCCGTGGTGAAGTCAAGGAGTTCAAGGCCCGCCAAGCCGCTGCACAGGAAGTAATGAACGCACTTGAGAAAGAGTCAATGGAGAGATGGATGGCAGAGAAGGCGAATAGCCAGGTATCCGTGGACCAAATTGAAGTGCTCAAGAATGGTAAGTTTTAGGCCTATGATTTCCGTGCTGTAATAAACACGCTAACATATTATGCTAGATCCGAACGTTTCATCCATCGATGCTCCCTTGGATGCCAATGTATGGAAGGTCCTTGTAGCAGAGGGCGATGTCATCCCCTCTGACCACCTCGCTATTATCCTTGAAGCGATGAAGATGGAAATCAACGTCCGCTATGACCCGGAGGGCAAACCCTCCAGCGGAAAGAAGGTTGAAGTTGTTAAACTGGTGGCCAAACCAGGCAATACTGTGAAGGCTGGCGATGCGATGGTGTTTGTTAAGGAGCTTTAAGATATCATGTCATATATAGAATGAATTTATACCACTAGCTGTTGAATTTTACCCACCCCTGCCGAATAGGCTGTCCAAAGTCGAGTCGAAGTCGAGTTCAACTCGAAGTCCATGAAAGCCCAAAACAGAAACGGAGCGGATTAATAATAACTCCGCAACAGAGCCGCAAGCACGGGCCGTCTCCGAGCTGCTCCTTTTTTTGTCCAACGTCTGCAGTGTGACGATGACAACTTTTCAAGTCTCACAGAAGATATTGGATGGCTGGATGCGAGGCATCGGGGTTAGAGCCTCTGAGCAGCTCTGCTGAGCATAGTGATAGCCTTGAAAGAGAAGATGAGAAATCCATGCTTGTATGACATAGGTGCATCATGTGTGTGTGTCGACGATCAGCTGTGGATGGAGGAATGTGGTTCCTGGACCAGCTGATGGGCACAATTCAGTGAGGCTTGTTCCTGCATGGCCCTGGATATGGACTGACTGAGCAGAATCTCCATGGGCCCCTTCTCTGTGCACCTGTAATCCGTAACGACTGATGGACTGATTCTTAAGGGTCCAGTAAGCTTGGAAAGATACCCAAAACCAATGACCAGCGCTTTTTGGCAAGGGGATGGCGAGATGCCCCGACCGCACTGACAGCCAACAGGACTGAAATTGGTGGGACAACTCTGTGATCAATAAGCTCCAATTCAAAGACTGGCATGCTGCCCTGCTCCAATGGCCTGATTGAGCGAAAGGATTCGCAGCAATGAGGTATTGATCTTTATGCAGCTCAGTTGACATTTGCCAGCTGCCTATTCTCCTCGCAAAGCATGATGCGTGGTGAGAAACACTCAAATAAGAGTATCAAAACTAGACCATACCGATGCTTCTCCTTCCATGAGGTGTTGGCATGAACATTCCGCCAGTACTGAACCCCATGAAGCGGCAAGGGATGTCTCTGGACAAAATGTTGTATGGGCAAAGAGAGTCTTGAAATCACACACTGCTTGCTTCTCAACCAGCTGGAGGTGGGAAGAGCCCACAAACTCGACAGGCAACGCCAAAGTGTCGAAGCTAGGCACAATAGTGGCTTTTTCCCATACCTGCTCGGAGATTAAGCTGAAATTGATGTGGTCCCTCTGTCTCTCCCTCCTGTCAGTCTCGATATCAATAATATGCATTTTAAGGTAGCTCGCTAATTAGCCCGGCGCCTCGACCACTTGGACCCATAAGGCCATCTCCATTGCCCAACAATGGAGCAAACGCCGACAATAATAATAATAAAACGGAAACCTTCTTACACAAAATCACAGCGTCCAGGCATCGCACGATCATGCCGGAAGATTCCTGAGTGGGTCCATATCTCCAAGATCTAAGCTTATATTCTGGGTGCCTAATCCCACATTCCTTTCGCTATTCGCCAACCGAGAAATGAGGTTCTGATCGGATATTATATTTATCCACAGAGACACCGAAATACTACCTCAGATTCACAACTGGGCGGAAGCTATAGATTAGATTCAGCTTCCCCCTCTTTGACATCTTGATTTGTGGATAGGGAGATGGTACCCCAGATAGACTAGCAGATGTGTAAATGGAACAACCCGTCCGGAAACCGGCCAAACATGCTTGTCCCTTTACATCCGGTCAACAGTAGCATATACAAAAGGGAACGTGGATGGACTGTTTACAGGCATGTCAGGCAAGGTAGCCACACCTCTCCCTTCCCCAGCCACTTAGATAAAGTATTCTATCCCACGGCGTGCCGCCTTGCATCGCGCCTCGCATGGACAAATATCCGGAAGTCAATAATCCGTGGTCCCTGACATATATCCAACATGCGTTAAGGCGTTAAGGGACAGGCCAGCCCAGCCTGTCCCCTGCCAATTTGGTTCTGGGAAATTAAAGACGAAGTCGAACCGCCCGAACAAATGCAGCTCCATCGTTATGCCACCATAGAAAACCAACACGTTAAAATTATCTGATAACACACCCAATGAGACAGTCACATCGTGTGAAATTAAGAGGGTAAAAGTTGCTCTTCCACCACCCCCACCCAGCGGAAGCCTGGCCAAAATGAAGCCCAACGGGCTGGCATTCCGTATTCCGCGACAGCTTGGAAACTTATATTGCGGGAAAAAAAAGAATAAGGGTGTGGTGGTCCAGGGCTGCAGTAGTGGTAGTAGTAGTGGTGAGTGGCATTAACGGAGGACAAGATAACGCCCAACATGCATCATTCGGGCAGGGCGAAACAAAGGCGCAGACAGGAACGGAGAAACGCCATTCAACTTCCAAACTCAGGCACATGTGCGATCCAACCAGCTCTTCAGGAATACGGTCGGTCGCTCGACATACAGCTATGCAAGGGCATGAAAGATAAACACGGGATTTCCCCGACGATCATTTTGGAGATTCTCGGTGTCGCCGCCCGAATCATGTGAAATCGCTCTACGTCCGTATGTACTGCATGGAGGATGGGCTGAAGGTCTTCGCGCTTACGATTTTCACTTGCCACCAGAGTTGAGCTGAGAAGACAGACTAGTTATGCACACGATTTTTTTGAGACGAGAGGGCGATAGAACCTTATCGAAAAGACAAGAAAGGCTCCATCTGCTTGAAGAATATATGATCCACCTGCTCAAATGAGTTAGTATGTATGGAGTGAAGAAAACGAATGTTTATGCTGAAACGAGCAAAGATAGTGTTGTCTCGAACGAATGTGTATATTGATCATCAACTATCAACTTCGCTGGTGGATTGAGATGTAGAGACAGGAGGTCGACAAGTTGGTGCCAGAAAAAGCCATATACATGAAAGTGAAAAAAGTTCAAAAGCCGCCTGGAAGGGTAACCCTTAAAATACAAGCAGGAGGAAAAATGTTGAGAGATGAAAATTCGCATTTGTCCCCATATTCCAACATCCTATCTATCAAAGTGTAGAAAAAAAAAGTCTCAGTATGCCAAATCCTGGGCAGGAGAAAGATTTTTGAAAAATGTAAAAAAAGAAGGAAAATCTGGAAGCATTGTACAAGAAGTCAGGAGGTTGGCAACGGAGGGATTCTTTCAAACGGGCGGGAGATGGAAGTTATTGCTGCGGCTGCTTGCAACCCATGGCGGAGGAGGTATCGAGCTATTTAGTGGTGAGCAGCACGGCGGTGGTGGGAGGAGCGCTTGACCATCTGGAGGGTCTCACCGCCGCCAGTGCAGGAGGTGCCGGCAGCAAGGGGCTGAGGAACACTCCATGCACCGCTGGCACATTGCTGGTATTGAGATCCGCCAATGCAGTTGAATTCACCTGGCTTGTCGCAAGCACCGCTCTTGGCGGAGCCGTCACCGGTTGGTGGCTTTGGCTTCTCTTCAGTTGGGGGCTTCTCCTCCGTTGGTGGCTTTGGCTTCTCTTCAGTTGGGGGCTTCTCCTCCGTTGGTGGCTTCGTTTCGGGTGGTGGGACGAAGACGCCATCGTCACCATCACCACCATTTCCACCATTTCCACCGCTGCTGCCGCCGCTGGGCTTGCCATCGTCAGGGCCAGCGCCACCCTCAGCGCAGATATCAGCTCCCTCGGCCATGAGGTTGGCTGGGGTACCGGCCAGCTCGACGGATTCACCTGGGTAGGGGAATCTGAGATCCATGCCTTTGAGAGGCTCGGTGGTGCAGCCACGGCCGATGTTGGCCTTGAAAATGTCGGGGAAGTCGGCACGCTTTGCGAGAGGGATCAAGCTGCGCTTGTCGACGGGAGAGCCTGGGGAGTAGCGCTTCTTGTTTCCGGTGACGGTGATGGGAGCACAGTGCATGTACATTTCACGATTACCAGTGCGGTTGAACCAAGTCCAAGCGAGAGTATACTCGCCAGGAGCGATGCTGTCGGGGATGGAGAACTTGAATTTGGCGGAGCGGTCATCCTCGGGGTCGTCGCTGAGGTTGCCGTCAAAGTTGGATGGGCAGCCACCCATAATGGAGTGGATGACCTTCCACGTGGTGTCGGCAGTGGGGGCCTTCTCTTCGGTAAGAGAGACCTGGCAAGAACCACCACTGTGAGTGGCACCACCAGTGAAGCTGAGGATCTGCTCCTCACCAATGGCATAAACGGCTGGGTTAGCTGGTGGGATACGGGCATCAGCGCATGGGAAGTTAGTGCCCCTAGGATCAAGGGGATCCCTGATGGCTGGTCCAAAAGGAGGGGGAGTCTTCAAGAGCATGTGCGCATTTCCAGAAGCGACGAGGAAAGAGGCGAGAGTAGCGAGAGCTTTAATGGCAACCATTTTTGCGATTGTTGTTTTGATGTTTTGATCAAGAAGATGTACTTGAAATGTCGATTTTTGAGAATCTTACTTAACCCGTACCGGACGAGAATTTAAGCAAAGATAAGTCTGTTAGAGTGAGTTAGCCGGTGTAAGAGATAGAAGGATTGAAATTTATATGCTGTGAAGATCTTTCTGGGGGGAATTCACCGTGAGATGGTGAATTGATATTCTTACCTGTTTGAAAGGAATGAAGTGAAGCTCTCTGATACAATGCCACAGGCACGTTCTAGAAGAGTCAAGAAAGAAATAGGGAGTGTGGAAAGCCGACCAGCGAAGTGATTGAAGATGTTGATGTTGATGATAGAGAGAGAAGAAAAAAACTGTGAGCTTTGGGAGGCGAGGACGAGGTTAATATAGGCTTGTCCACCGCGGGATCCCTTCTGAATCTCTCTGCCTCTCAGTCTCTCTTCGAAGCGCTGAGCTGCTCCTCGCATACGATCGCCCTGCACCAGAAAGGCCCACCGACATCCACCCACAACGACATGAGACGGTCATTATTGGCCTGGGATGCGGACGACAGAGTTGCAATCCAAGGATGAGACTTTGCAGTGGAGCAACACGAAACAGGAGATTCTTTTTCCGCCCAGACGGTCAAGTCCATCCTTGCTGGCGAAAGGGGGGCATGTTGGTGATGCTGCATATATTTCCTCCACTCTCGCGCATCGTTACAGGGGGACAGGGCCAGCCACAGTCTAGGATCAGTCATTTTTCTATTCCTGAATTATGCAACCCATCTAATTTCGAATTTAGTCGGCGGTTAACAAGTCCAGCACAAAACCATCGTGTTACGGGTTCACGCGTGGTTGAGATATGCACTATCTCTCTCTGTCATGACCATTTGAGCCGAGATGAAGGGCTAGCCGCAGCAACCGAACCCCATCTCTCTCCCTCTCTCTCTCCAGTGTCTCGGTCGTCTCAAGTTGAGCTGAAGTCTTACTGTGACGCGCCGGATTCAGGGACATACATTAACTACATGCCAGGGGCACATTTTAGCCTTTAACCACCGACTTGCAATCAACAAATGAGACTTACCCACGCCATCCTCTGGTTGAATCCCGTCTCCTCGCCACATATCACGAATAATAATGGGCTAACAAAGCAAACCGAGGAGAATTTTCTGGATTTCTCCACTTGCTCAGCCATCTTTTGTCTGAAGGGTTTACTCTGTATACTGGGCTATGTATACTCCCACTGCCTCATGGGAGACCGTATAGCGTATCTCAAGGACGGTACATAGACAGCACCCTACCATCATCATCTCGTTATGGTGATGACTCAACTCTCGCCCACGGCAAATCTGAGAATGATCTTACCGCCAGGGCAGAGAAGTGGACTCGACGAATCAGCAAGCAAGCCCTCTCTTGGCTATACGATGCCTGCTTGGCCTGCATGAAGTGCCCGCCATCCACAAGGGTCTGACTGGCTGAAATCAACTTTTGGTCTTCGAACCTGAAACGCATCAACACAGACTTTCTGTTCAACCTTTTTCTGTGATGAAGTCACCAATATCTGCCCATTACCGGTGACTATTGGTTGCTTTCTCCCCGTGTACCAAAGGTAGTAGACCGTGGGCTTAACCATGGTCGAGTCTTCCGTTCGGCTATCCAAACGCTCCTCTCTCTCTCTCTCTCTCTCTCTCTCTCTCTCTCTCTCTCGCTATGGAAGATTCCACCCAATTTTTGGCTGCTCCATTCTCCACTACGTGTTCCTTCCTTTGATCCATCGGACATCTCATCTTGAATCTCTACACTTGTCACTTTTTACCTTTCAACGCCCCTTGAGTTTAATTAAGATGAGAACCCATCGCTTTGGAACCGACAATTTAACCTGTCATGACATATCTTCTTGTTTAATGAATAGATCAGATCTAGACAACCCTACAGCGGAAATGAAGAAGCAGTAAAGCAATACTTCATTTGCTTCCTCCATTTTTTTTCCCGTGAAGTGCCGGTCGCTTATTGCCATCATAGATCTATTGACCTCCTTTTTTAATCTATCGTTCATCTATTCGCATTTGGGCGTGTGTCGCTGGTATTAGCAGGGCAGGGGGGGAGGATGTGGCTTCCTGGATAATAATATGAATATCCAGAACAACAGTCGTGGAGGTGGCATACTTGACTCTCCTGTACTACATACCTGCATCTGTATATATGTCTGGACCTATGTATCGACTCTGTTTGGAGTTGTCTTGGGTCTCCTTCCTGGCTGTCGATCTTCCTACACGATGCGCAGTTTTGAACACCGAATATGGCTTGACACCTGGATTGCCACTCCCATCCGGGGTACAGATGGAACTGATAATGTTGAAATCTAGCTAAAGCTGTAGCTCGTGGTCCTCAAATGTACCAGCTGCCCCTTACATTGTATGAGCACGCAAGTTGAAACCAGCTAAATATGCAAGAGCTACTAGTTATGAACGAATGGGGGTTTCGATATATGTACGCTCTCCGCCTCAAACAGGAGAAGATGCAAAAGAGTTTCCATCAAACTTCTCTGCTTCACGCAGTGAAGGGAGTTGATTCAGTTTCCTACAAGTCTCAACTCCCGTTCCATATTCCCATGTTCAAAATACTGCTACTTTATGTTCTTGGCTGACAGGCAGGTCGAATGGGTTGAGCATTCTGCTTCATCTAGATACTGCATGATCACAAGCACCTTCATCACATCTAACCGAACGAGATCTTCTTGGTCACCCCATTCCTGAGAACTATCCATTCCTACATCCCGAGTCCCGACGGTCTGATGTAGTATTCTGTCCTTCTCTTTCACCCTGTCGAACAAGCCCAACTACAGCATGAGTTGCACGCGAATGCGCACTCACACCAGATGACTATCTGATGCACTACCTACGCCGAAAAGAAACGCTGCCGAGAATCATCGGCAGATGGGATGGGACCGAACTCGGCTCCCCTTTTCCCGATCATCCAACGACGCCGATAGAGCGCGGGGACGAGTGTTTGCTATCATCACTCTGCACGGTGGCCGAAGGTGTATATATGGCACGTACTAAGTATATACGTGCGGTCGGACGGGGCTACATACACGTCTTCTTCCCCGGATTACTCTTTAACCCGAGCGCGTGGGGGTTGAGCATGGCGGATGACAGGCCATGGGGGATGGGAATTTCGGTATGGACCTTCAGCATGGACAATTCAAGGGCCGGGAACCAGGTTATGGATGTGAGATACGGTTCTCGAGAGGGAGTATTGGAATCTTCTATCTTACACCTTTCGCCCTTCACATTTCGCTATTGTACGACTGATATCATCGCTATTTGATCTATCACTTTCCTCACGTTGATAGATCGGCGAATAGCTCGGTCGAGAGGGATTCGCTTGGGCGGAATTTTCTAGTTTCTCTAATATGTCCTGCTATCTCTCGGCGACAAGATGGTGAAGATCTCCTGTCTGGTTCGGGTTTGCACGCATTCTTTCTATAGTGAGAAGATATCTCGCCCTACCTATCTATTGGTCATGCGACCTTTGTACTTGCTGGGCATTGATGGGGATGTATAACACTCCTGATGCCTTGCTGGTCTTCACTACGCCAGGACGCAAGAATAGAAGGCAATGGGGTGGACGGACATCATACCCACAAAAGAGATGTGTGATAGGGGATAATGGAATGGATTCTCAACTCTCCTTTCAGAAATTGAAAGCCAAGTGATTACGCAGCAAGAGGGTAATAGATAAAACATTGATTATAGCATTCTGAACAAAAACATTACGAGCTGTCTCGATATCATTGCATCATACATGGTGGCCCAGAGTGGTCATACTCTGGTCCCTTATTCTCCAGCTTGTTTACCACACTTTCGTGGCTCTCCAGGTCATCCCAATAGACATGATTCATGAATCCAACAGGTGTTCTCTCTAGTACGTCGGCCATTACCCTCATACACTCGTCGTCCTGCTCCTCAAGAACCAGCATGGTGAGAGACGCCCTCTTCTCCTGCATTAACATACTTTCCTCCACGTAAGCTCGGCGCCATGTCTGGTTGTTCCTGCGCTTTAATTCTGCCTCGACATCTCTGAAAAATAACATAAACCGCGCCGTCATCGAGACGTAGTTGACGCTGGAAAGCGGCCGTAGTTTGCCGCAGACATCAGAGATGAAATCCCACTTGAGAACGCGTAGCATTTCGCTGCTACCGGGGATAATATTGATGGTTGGATCATCAGACACCTCGGGGAGCGGTGGTGGCGGTATGTAGCCAACACCGTCTGGATTTCGTGCGAAATAACGTGCTCGTTTTTTCGCTTGTATTCGCGCCATGTCAGTGTTGCGTTCATTTAGTACACCCGCCATGTGAATGATGGCCTCGTCAAGTACCCCCTCGGATCTGGCGCGGTTTATCAGAGGCGTATCTTTCAGTACTTTTTTGCCTGTCGCTGGGTCGATGGTAGGCTTTACTTGGCCCATACGGAGCAAACCCAGTGTAGTAGCTAGGGGAAGTTGCTCATCGGGGATACGCTCTGGTATCCAGTTTGCCTCACGGAACAGTGTGAGCAGTGACTTTTGTCGGAACGTACCGTTTCCGTTCAAGTTCACAATGGCATGGATACCTACGGCTCGTACAAACTTCCTGCGTGGGGGGTACCGCCTTTTGAAAGTTGGACAACGAGAATATCCGTCCTCTCCATAGACTTCGAGGTACTTTCTGCAGAAATTGGATATCGGAGGTTTGCCGTCGATGAAAAATTCTCTTTGGAAGAGCATTTGCAGCGTTGAATACATCGTTACTTCTTCCTTGAGGTAGCCCTTTTGCAAAAGCATGTTGTGCAAGTGCATGGCGCACATCGGTTCTGGTATTCGATCCCACATCATAAAATTTGAACTATAAGCAAGTTCCAACGCTTCCATCAAGCCAGCACCACAGAGAAAGGGGGAATACTCCCAAAGGCCATTGGTATCGCTATTAGAAAAGCGAGAAGGCGCTATAGTTGCCAGACCATATTTGTGCTTCGATTCACCAAGCCAATACAGAAAATCATCGCGAAGCCCTCGCAGGACTGTACGCTCCCTATCATGGCGTCTTGGGTTTCCGTGCAGCATAGCATCTTCTTCCAATAAGAGGGTCAACTCCTCAACAGCATAGCAGTATCCCTGTCTTGCTCTCTCGTTTTTCCGATCCAGGAAGATATCAACATCCCGCGGGGCTCGAAAGTCCGTGGCAGGTGGCTCTAGGATATCGCCTTTGATGTTATGAATCATCCAGCCTCGGGAGGTCATGAAAGAATCAACGATGATCTGAAGCTGGAACACATGATGAGGAAGTATCAACCTTCGAATGTCTGTTCCAGGTTTCTTCATTGCAAAGGAAGTGATTTCGGCCGCGAACTCACTTAGGCCGAATATCGTTCGGTGGTCATCCCACGGTCCATTAATAGACCAATCTACGTCCTCAAGAACAATCTTCTGGCCTCTCATATTGATCCGTTGAACGACAACGCAGGAAAAGACGTTGACTAAATCGTACAGCCAGTTTACAGTGTACGCCGATCGCCATTTCAGTCGTTCTTCCTTAGTGGCAGTTTGGAGATCGAAAGAATGATCCCAGTCACGGATTATGGGCAGCACAGACTTCGTCGGCTTCCCACTGCGGGTCTGCTGGAAATCTGTGGCAAAGGCTAAAAGATCTAGATAGCAGTTTACTAAAAACTGCTCTTTGATGTCTATGGACCTATCCTTGACTTCTTCAGTGCCATCTTCACGCGTATGGCGATGGGTATTTCGAAACATGCCTTCGGCGTCTTCAGGGTCCCCGCGTGTGGCGGTCAGCATGATGATCTCGTAGAAATCATATTCAGGGAAGTCAGTAAAAATGGCAGTTTGTGCCGTCTTGACCATCGCGACACCCATGTGGGAGAGAGCCGATGCAACAGCGCTGTTGAGGTTTCCATACGCCACTTCACGCCAAAGCTCCTGTATATAGTGTCGAAGCTCCATCCACTGTTTGACGAGAGAGTAAACAGCCATCAGGTACTCGTTGATAGAACCACTTCCTTCCTCCGTAAAACGGTATCTCTCTAGCGGTACATCATCAAGACTAGGTTTCTTAGTTGACGATTTCGATTTCCTGCCGGCCTTCTTTCCTCGCTTGCCTTTCTTCCCTTTGCGCGTAGGTTTCGCCGCTGTGCGCCCAAGAGGGTGATGGGGTTCTTCTTCAGGCCCATCCTCTACCACCTCTTTGTCTCCATCCAGATCGAGAAGTGCAAATTTATTTGAAAATATATCTTCATAATTATCGCCATCGTCTGTGCTCTCTTTACCTGAATCACCTCTTGGTGTTTCAGTTTTTGGTCTCGAAGCCCACTCTTCTCCTCCCAAAACTTCAAATGCCTCTGTCAAAGTATCGATAAAATGTTTATGAGTGACATTGCTCTTTTCGATTTCTGGGTCTGGTTTGTTAGAGACCATCTGTTGGAATATCTCATGGGTGGCTATTCTGGCGGCGATTGTTGATTTGAATAGACGATAGATAGTCGACGGGATCGTGTCGATGTGCTTTGCTATCAGCTTAGCAATCGGTACAAGAGCAGATATTCTGATTTCTCCAGTCGTGTTCGTGGTTGGAAATAAATCGTCGACCTGGTGTACGGAAGAAGTAGATTCGACGACTTTGTTGTAAGCATGCAGCATCCAGTATAGTAGATGTGCTGTGTCTCTTTTGTATTCGAGATATGAATTGTTGCCCGTCATGGTCGAAAGTAGGTGTGGTGATTCTGTGGTCAATATGAAACTGCTCGTTCTAGGTGACAAGGCGCTGCTACCATCAGTGTTGTGTTTTTGTAGGCGCTTTGAGATCAGGATGCTTTGTCTAGCCGCCCAAGACGTTTTTGATTGAGCTTCCAGATGACCCACACCTACCCCGGCGGTTCAAAGACGGGGACGATCTCCACAGCCAGAGCTATTTTTACGACCGCCTGGCGGCACTTGGCAGGGATTTGGGGGGGCAACCTTGTGATACTTCATGGCGGAGCGGCGCTGGATGCGGGCGCTGGGTTCCTGTGGCCTCCCTTTATCCGGTGATTTTCTGTGGTTGGTTGAGTGTGAGGATAAAGGAACGCAGGGAGATGCCGGAGACAAAAACGAGGCTAGCTATCTAAAGATGTGGAATAATGAAGTGCACTGGATGGGCATAGGAATGCTCCGTACGGAGTATGCCATACCAGGGAGATTTGACCCATGAACAAACGAGGGTAGCTCCGTGGACTGGGCCTGATGCGTTTGTAGCATAAGGTAACAAAGCCCTCAATCAAAACAAGGGCAGCAGGGCTTCACCCAAACAACACTACTCAAAGCCATCAATACGCCTACCTCTTCCCTTTTTTCTTGCCTTTGTCCTGCCCGTCTGTAGAATCCTGCCTACTGAAGCCTCCTTTGATCAAAGCATCCCTTCCGGCGGCATTAATTATGCGAAATCGATCAGGTCCCAATTTAACACCGCCATACCATCGAGTAACGACAACAACAACATCCCAAACATCCATCAGTTGCATGAGATGTAGTAGTCTACCGCCTGCTGCCGTCTCGCCATCATCATCAAAGTCTTGAACCGTAGTATCAACCTTCACAGTTGTGCCATCCGATTTTCGCTGTTCCTTCTGTCGAATGCGCCATGCAGTGATATTGTGCGTTGCTGATGCCACCTTCTTTTCCGTCGCGAGCAAGTAGTTCAAATAATTCTCTGCCTGTTCCCTCGATTGTACTTTCACAGCGCGAGCAACGAAAACCGATTTCTTCTCGGAAATGGGGTCGGATAACGTCCATTCGGGAGGATCTTCCAGCTCATATGAGCTGAGAAGGGTTTTGCCTGGTGTTTCGGCATTGCTTGTGTTCTCGCTTGCGTCGTGTGCAGAGGTGGGATGACCTTTACCGGTTGTCCCGAAGGATGGAGGCTCCTGCTCGATTTCGGTCGCTTTGACTTCACCGAATCGCTCCCCCGCTTCCTCAATCAAGTCGTACAGACATACGGACCCTTCGATATGTACCTTCTCCACCGAAGTCGATAATATGTCAACCCATTTTTTACTTTCGCCGCGCGATTGTGAAGATGCTGGCCCGATTATGCGAGGGGGTGTAGTCGGGTACTCGGCGTCAAACCCCAATAAGAAGGATATATGAGGGTGATTGGGGATCTGTAGGATGATAGTAGTCGTGATCGGTGAGTCGGAGGTGAAGGCGGGGTTCGCGTCTGCGCTTGAGCTCGCGGTCACGGTTGCGGTGGTATTCGTGATCGTTATGGTGGAAGGTTCGTAAATCGCATTGATGGCGTCGATCTCTTCAGCGAGATCTTCATTTTGTATACTTTGCTCGGTGTTGTTCATGTGTTGACGGTCTGAAAGTTGTTGGTCGTGGTGAAGAAAGACGACGGAGTTTATTTGAGGCTCTTAAGCGGACGTTCTAAATTTTAGTACAAGAGCAATTTTTCAACAACGTCAAGTCGGTGAACATCAGATTCCTGGGGAAATTTCTCTTCTTATCCTTATGTTGTTTATCACTATATAACATCACGAGCAAGCGAGCGCTTGCGTTAAGAACTAACTAACTTAAGCCGAAATCCCTGATTATTTAAGCCAACTGGCTGGATATAAAAAAAATCTCAAATCACCGAAATAAATACATATATATACCGGACAAAAACACTACCAAGAATCATCGCCATCTTGGATTTGATTTATGTCCCTTACCTGCCAGAAACTTTGAAACCCCTCAACTACGGCATGGCTCCATGCTGATAAGTCTTTATCATCGGCAGGCGCAAAGCACAAGCGCATGTAAGGCCAAGACCGCTCCTTTACTTCCTGCGTTGGCGCAAACAATCTGCCAGGCGCAGTGACGCAGAGGTACGGTTCTTTTGCCAGGTGTTTCCAAAGGGCGTGGCAAAGCGTTTTCTCAGTTGTTTCTGACGCTAGAGGATGCGTCTCGATACATGCTCTAACCCACACGAACATTCCGGCACGCGGCCAGCTGAAGTCAAGGATTTGGACTTTGTCCAAAACTTCCCATTCGTCGAC
Organism: Arthroderma sp. MBC 929; assembly: GCA_030789285.1. Classification (NCBI taxonomy): domain Eukaryota; kingdom Fungi; phylum Ascomycota; class Eurotiomycetes; order Onygenales; family Arthrodermataceae; genus Arthroderma; species Arthroderma sp. MBC 929. Next base: position 61,787 of record JARJUX010000007.1, on the reverse strand, counting down.
ACATTCATCACGGCGGTGGTGATTTTCACGAGAGCTCGCCGAGGAGGTAGCCGTAGTGGCCCCGCCTTGCACAGCGACATATTTGCCGTCTTCTAAAATAGAACACATCAGACGCATTCTCCCTTCATAGCTCTCCCGCAGGCCTTCAAGCCACCTCACCCAGCCGCTAACGTCCCATCCTGAGTTTTGATGCAATTTCGGTCTTCCAAGAGAATCTACCTCTTGATTGCCTATAAAGAGACTCGCAATCATTGACTGCACGAAACCAGATGGTTGCTTAGTTGATGTTTCAGTAATGCGAAGAATTCTTTCGACGATTCTTGGTTGCGCGGTAAGCCAGCCTAGCCGGCAACCCGGTGCCACAGATTTGGAGAATGTGTCCAACCGAATCACCCGGCCGTCTGTATCTATTGATAGATACGATGGCACGAGCGAGTCGAGGAAGTCAAATCCCGACGACCGCCAATTGGGGCTCCTTTGCGAAGCAATGTCTGGAAACCGATACTGTAGATGCCAGTATGGGTCATCCTCTATGAGAATGATATCATATTTCTGACAGATAGCGTATATCTCACGCCGTCTATCAAGTAGGAGAACAGCACCAGAAGGGTTTTGACCAACTCTAGGTTACTATATGTTAGCTCTGATCCCGAGAATTAAACTGGGCGCATACTAACGTAACTGTGTACATCAGGTGAGGTCGACTCCCCCGGCCAAAATCCCAGTTGTCAAGAACATCCCTCAGCCCTCCAGGCCCGTTTACCTTCATGCCTTGGGAATCCATAGTCACTGGCACAATATTAACCCCCTGGGGTTCCACCGTTTGAATAGCAGTCATGAAAGCAAATTCCTCGCATAATATACCTTGTCGTTCGATGATGCGATCCCTACCTTCAACCCAAACATTCGTCAAAGCTTCGACTGTCTTGGAAAACCCGTCTGTTGAGCCGCAAGTCAGAATCACTTCGGGGCCGCCTGCATACGGAACATGTGGGTGCAAGTGCTCCCGAGCAAATTGGCGTAAAAATGAAAGCAGCGCAGGATACCCCGCGGTAAAGCCATACTGCAACGCTGTAGCAAGGTCTATCTTCTTCGATACATCTTGAACGTGACTTTCTTTTGAGACCACAATCCTGCTTGATAACGGAGAAGCTGCTGAAAGAGCGTGAAGGGGTGAAGGGCGAAGATCGGGTAGCAAAGTATGTTCGGACCGGTTGAATCTACCAGGGAGAGCAGTAGTGGCCTCGAGGGTATCGTAGGGGAAGAAGGAAGCGTGTGGAAACCCTGACTTGGGTTAGCACGCGGAGCTGCAAGCGCCGTGCAATGGTCATCTATCTCACCTCCCGCTAGGTTACGGACGCCCGGGATCTTAAGATACTCATAAAGCTCACCGGTCCTGCTTCCTTGTCGATTCAGGGTCGAATATGAATAGTGATGGGAGAGGTCGAGAGGAGGAGAGTGGTCACCAGGTGTGAATACAGGTGGACTGTTGCCCTCAGGCGTCGTACAAGTACGATGAGCCATCACGCGATTCAAGTCCTTGGTCAGTGGGTTTAAATAGTGGATATATATATCATGATGCAAGCTATAAAAAGGACGAACCGGTCGTCCTTCTCTCACCTCGTAAGGATTTAGATACAGCCCAGCGAGACACGTCAGAGGAGCATCCAAACGCGCGCCAATGTGATCGATATATTTAGACTAGTGGATACTATTATAGAGTAGTTCCCCACAACAACGCCAAGATATATAAGGACAAACGCCACAAAAATCCCGTGACCCTACATATTTAAAGCAGATCTCCAACAAGCGACGCTGGTCCCCGCATTTGACGCTAAGAGTGGTCGCCCCAGCCGCGTGCGGGCGCTTATGTAGGCAGGTTCCTGTCGCGAAGGCCGCAACATTTCAACACAGCCTTGAAAAGCAGCCTTGTTGTATTCTTCCACCTTTTCCATGTCCTGATAGCAACATCCATACCTCCTATGCCATTTTATCACCCCTCGCCCTGATTCGTTAGGCTTTTGTGCCTGTCGCTCGTGTCCGCGGACCATACTCAAGAGATCTGCAGCCGCCGGTTGTCCAAGGAAACATCTTTCCTGCTATCTACAGTTTCGACTTTTACAGATCTGAACAGCTAGCTCTACCTATTTTCCCTTCTGCATATTTATAGAATGGCCTTTGAGAGATACGATGAAGAGGAGGGGCTTTCCGGTCAAACAGTCGTTACGCCATTGACCGAAAATGAACTGGATCCGGATGTATCCGAACGTGACAATTTACTTCCACTTGGTATAGCAAACGAGAGCTTATCGAGTGCTACACTTCCCATTCCAGTCTGGCTGGCTGAAACGTCGAAATCATTTCGTTGGAGATGGGTTCCTCTTCCCCTAAGAAAGGCCGGCCGGTCAACAGTCAAATGGCTCAACGGTCCACAGCCTCCTCGAGAGTTGCTTTTCAAACCACTATTCCCACGTATCCAAGAGGCACCAGTCAAGCTACTCGACCGTTTTTTGCCTAAGAGACGGCACAAGATCTCATTACTGCTTTTCTTTTATTTCAGTTGGTTCCTGACGTGGTCGTTGATCTTACACCACTCCAACTCTGCCGGCCGCATCGAAGGCTTTGGAAGGCCGAAGCCAATTTCATGCAGTGCTAGTTATTGGTGAGACTGCCTTGCTGGGGATTTTTTTTTTCTCACTTCGGTCATCGAAATTCCACTCAGCCACCGATTGAGAGCTGTGCTAATAATGTTTAATCTCGCTAGGTCCGGTGGGAACAAGTGCGGCATTAACGGCTATAACTGCCGCCCCTTTAATGCGTCAACGTTCGCTTTTCGATGTCCAGCATTCTGCAGTAGTCTCCAGCTACTGAACCCATACGTCGTCGGAAACCAATCTTTGAATTACCAGCCTCTTATTGTCGGTGGGCCCAATCCAGACGCCACTTCCAGCGAGGGCATATACAGGGCGGATAGTTTCGTTTGCCAGGCAGCAATCCATGCCGGAGTGATATCTGATTCAACCGGAGGCTGTGGAGTTGTAGAGCTCACAGGTGCCTCTAATTCGTACCATTCAAGTAAAGCGCATGGGTTTACCTCGACAAGTTTCCCATCCACGTTTCCAAAATCGTTTAAATTTCTGAATCTCTCCGGATCACAGTCAAACTGCCCTCAGGATTTAAGATGGCCACTATTCGCGATCACGGCAACTGCTATAGTGGTGCTGTCCATCTTCACGACATCGCCCGGTGTTTTCTTCTTCAGCACCTTCTTCATCCTCATCTTGCACGTCGGGCTCGTATCAGATCCTCCATCTGTTTCTAACGTCCCGGAACTCATGTCGCTTCTCGTCTCCAGGCTTCTCCCGGCCAGCTTCATTGCTTACGTACTGTATTTATACTGCGCTATTCCCCTGTTAAAACCGATGGCCTCAGCACGCACCTATCAACTGAGCAAGACAATACTGTATCTCGGGCCTGCTTTTATTGGTGCCTTGAACAACTACACCTTCGCCATGTGGATACCCATTCAGCGGTTAACACCACACGATATCAAAAGTCAACCGGGAGCTCCCATTGCATTGGCAATCATGATAACAATCATCGTTTCTATTGTCCTTGGACAAGCCTGGCAAATCCGCTCCGGTGGTCAATTCTTTCATTTTATCAAAATTTATCTGGCGCTGGGGGGTGGGATTCTGATTTTACTCGTCCTCCCCGGATTTCGGCTGAGAATCCATCACTATATTCTGGCAATGCTACTCATGCCTGGCACCGCCATTCCAACCCGACCGTCTCTTATCTACCAAGGACTTCTTCTCGGTCTTTTTGTGAATGGGGTCGCTCGATGGGGATTCGCATCCATCATCGAGACGCCACGCGCCCTGGGCGAGACCCCGAATGCAGACGGCTGGTGGGGTGCTACGAGCCCGAACATTACCAATTCATCTGTTTCTATATCTTTACCCTCCCACGGGGAGAATCCGTATCCTGGTAACGGAAATATTACTTTCAGCTTATGGGACCATGAGCGAATGGAAAAACTCAAGGTTGACGGTATCAGCGTTCTAGTAAACGACGTGGAGAGGTGGAGGGGCTATCTCGACGAGGATAAAAAGGGCGAATTTTCATGGAAGCGCCGAGGGCATTATGGTCTAAACGTATTGGATCCATTCCCAGTCTCCGACAGTCCAACCCCCGAACAGGATGAGGTTGAAGGGAATCAGATAATTGGGAGTGAACCCGTGGCGGACGGCCCACCAAACGATATGTTCTTTCGTTTTGCATTCCTCCGCGGCTCGACTGCTGGGTTATATGGTGGTGTTGGTGTATGGCTTGAAGATGGGTCATGGATACCACCGCCTCCCCCGGCGAAATGATGCCCAATCTCCCTGGTTTGAACCCTTCGCTTTTTTCATACGTGAGCCTGGCGTTCATTGTGATTTTTGTACGGTGTGATTTGAATTGTATTTGCTTTTCCGTCCTAGTGGTTTTACCTTGTCTGGGTTTAGAGAGACGGGTTTGTCGTCGGTATGGGGTATGGGGAGAATATCTTGATAGATGATGGGATATGATTTGCCGGGCATGGAGTTTGATTATCTTGTTTCACGGCGCGCTGTTAGATGTATAGAAAGCAGGAGAACGTGTTAAAGAACGGCTATACATCTTTTACAGAGCTTCACCATTGTAATGCTCCTCCAAACCCAAAGCTAGATGAACTGTGATTTTGAATTCAATATGATCAACACCCTATCAAACGCATCCATAGATAAAGACAAACTTACTATACGAAGCATAAGACGGCGCCGACCTCCAATCCCAGCCATATAGCCATCTTCAACAACTGCAGTTTTAACCCTGCCCATAGCCCAGCCTCGTCCAATTACCACCACCCCTGAACGACTTTCGGGACGCAAAGTAAGCATATCAGCCGAGACACAGCACAGAAAAGAGAGAGACAACATATATGCCTGTCCATATACCCCAAGCGAAGTCCCTCAATTCGTATAATGATCACAGGGGACCCTTCCCTAGATATACTTGTCCAACTTAACAAACTCCACGTATTCCACACACCTGGCCTTTCGATATCCCCATGTCAAATTCTCCTCTCCTCCTATCTTCCGTCCTCCACGCGAACGGGAAAAAACTAAAAAGGAGGGTTACACTTCCACTGACCCCATGACCGAAACCCAGTCCGCGGGGTTGGGAATAATGTGGCTGTTTTCAGAGCCAGACAAGAACAAAATCATCGTTGATCGAGCCCTGTGCGAGGAAACGATGGATGAAAAAAATATGAATTGTGGTCCAGAACTGAACTGAAGGAAGGGTTTAACTAGCTATAAGCTTTGCCAATATTTAAGTGGTAACTAAATGTATGTATTTTCCAATGGTAACAGCAGCCTTGTAGCCTCCGCCTGGAATATCGCTGGACCAACGTAAATGGCGACATAATTGTCGTTACACATGGATGAGGGAGCTGAGAGGCGAGCCTGGCCATGGGAGACGACTTCATATCCGCCGGCGACTTGCCTGAGAGTTCTACGAGCCTCGTCTTTTCAAGATCCTTCTTAATTGTGCTTGCTGAACGGAGTCGGTCGACAACTTAACGTTACGAACGTAATTTTCACATGGTGGGTGACAGTAAACGCAGTGGTCCGTTGTGATCCATGCCGGGCATAGATTCATTATTGATTTCATTATCAAGAGGTGAGAATAATAGTATGTACTTGGGTGAAGAGAGGTAAAGTGGATAAGGAGTTGTTGGTATATAGCTATATATAATAGAAAAATTGATTAAATATTCCCTTTTTTTGGAAGGAAATTATCCCATGATTTCTTCCTGCCTCAAGCAGTATTCTCTTCGTCGTTAGACCCAGAGCCAACCTTACCCTCACGAAGGGCGTTAAGCTTGTCTTCGTCCCTATCGGTCTGTCTGTTGCTGAAGTAGAAACCGATGGCACCGATGAAAGCCAGGACAGCGGTAACTCCGTAGTTCCACTCCAAGAGAGGATCCTTAGAAAGTGGGACAAGAGCCTGGCCAATGGCCGAGGAGATAGCGTTCATGAAAAGTGCAACACCCTGCACGAAGGATCGCATGTTCTTTGGGGCCTTGGTAAAGGCGTACTCGAGACTGGTGACGGAGGCGAAAATTTCGGAGATACCACCAAGAACGTACGAGACGGTTTGAACCCAGACGGTGATAGGAGAGCCAATGTTGTATTCTTCACTACAGACATTGGCGTTTTTACCACAGGGGTTGGTCTTGTAGATGTAGTACTGGAAAACGGTGGCGGAAACCATACTGCAACCGGCAAGGATGAAACCAGCAGTGATACGCTTGACGGGGGTGAAGTTGAAGCCGAGCTTTCGGCACAGTGGGTACAAAACTCTGTCCATGATTGGGATGAAGAGGATAAGGGCGAAAGGATTGAGATTGTTGACGACATCGTTGGGGACTCCAGCGAGATGTGTGGTGGCAGCTTGAGAGGTAAGATTGTTCAACATTTGGTTGTAGGATAGCCCTATGGATGCCAGTCAGTTTTGAACACAGATTCACGGCTCATAATGATCGGCCTCCAGCCGATGCATTTTCGAGGGTTTAAAACTTACAGTAGAGAGGATACCAGAGGAAGACGGAACAGGCAAGGACACCACGGCGAACTTCTTCAACCCAGGCATCGTCGAATGTCATCCAGCTAGGCTTATTCTGAATTTTGCTAGGCTTCGCTGACTCCCAGATGTCCTCTTTATGGAAGTTGCGGTATCTGAATTTGATTGTAGCCGGTTAGTGACTGTACATTTCGGAGGGATTTTATGTGATTGGGATAGAGCCGTGACTTACGTCTGAACGGGGTTGATCGACCAGCGTCCCTTGAGAGCCAAACCGAAGACCTTGAACGCCTTGCCGTAGACGGAGCCAGCTGGAGGGCTGAGAACGTATTTGTTGCGGCACAGGAACAACACGAGCGGGCACATGCAGAACAAGATGGTGGGAAGGAGGAAGGAGAGGTAGAATCCAACGTATTTCTCGGCGTAAACCATAGAAATTTGACCAGTTAGAGCACCGGTGTTGATCATGAGGTAGAAGTAATGGAAGATTCGAGAGACGGTTTGAGCTGGATCAACAATAACCCTCTCTCCGTTTTTCTCAGTCCTGATAAATGGCTGTGTTTCCTTGTACTGTTCTGCAATAAGCACAGAAATGTTCGACCTGTTGAGCTTTCGATTAGCGTGATATTCACACAAAGAATATAGATCGGTTTCGAAGAACATACTTAAAACCACCAGTTCCCATGCCCATAATGACCAGACCGACTGCGAAAGCACCAATGGAACCGTTTGGATTCTTGATAACGGGGGGAATAGCGGAGATAATCAGGAGAGTGTGACCGACGAGAGCGCAACCAATAGAGTACATGATGGTCTTGTATCGACCAAGATGTTCATCGGCAATATAAGCACCAACCAATGGCATGATATAGGACCAGAAGGAGTTGACTTTAATGTTTCAACCCAAATTAGAGATGGACAATTCGTTGTTCGCTGATATCGAATTCAAATACTCACAGAGTGTTAGACCGGTAGAAGCTTGTTGCCCCATGCCCAAGGCACCTGGGGTGGCATGTGTACCCGAAGCACCAGTGGTGGAGCCCTCAGGAAGAGGTCGCTGGATGAAGTTGACGACTAGAAACGGTCAGCTTAGTTCATGGTTCTTGCCAATTCCGGACATAAGAAGGAACTGGCAGTTTATGATGCACGTAATACGTACAGACAATGGTGGTTCCATAGTAGGAGAAACGTTCGCACAATTCGACGAACGCAACACTCAAAGTGATCCATGGAATTTTATCAGCTACTCGACGAAGGCTATTGAGCTCCTCCTCAGTTGGTATGTCGCGATTGAAACTCTTGCCCTCATCATCGCTATCATGGGTGCCAGAGATTGCCTGGACAGCAGCAATCTCCTTCTCATCTAAAGCAGAGTCGATATGGTGGTCATCCCTTCGGTCGACATCGAGGGCCTCTGGAGACGACATTGTCGCAAGGTCTCCCTTTTGTAAGGTCTATGCCGTGACTCTTGGGTGCAGAACTGGTAAGCACCGGGGAAAGATAGGACAGGGCGAGCGGCGGGAGAAGAAAAAGAGAGAGAGGAGAATCCCTGGGAGGCTTTGGGGGAAGATCGCCCCTTTCTATATACAGTGTCTGGGTGCACCACTACCACCACCACCACATGGCAGGAAATAATGGATAGGAACCCCGCTTGTAACCGTAAAGTAAGAGTGGATTAAGAGATATTATTTGATAATGCAAAAAACGGGGTTGACGATTTGACAGGGCATCATGGGGACATTCAATTTCTCGTCCGCGCTGCCGTCTCCCTCTCGCTCTCTCTCACACACAAGGAAGACATCAATGCACCTTCCCACAAGACAACATTCCAGATTATTCCCCATATTAAGTTTGCCGCTAAATGCAAATCAGGACCAGCTAACCAGCCGAGGCGCAAAAGGGAGGATGGTGACTGGTCCACTGTATCTTTCCAAGAGATCGAGGTTGCAACGAGGAGCGGGGGCAACTGCGCGTTTGAGGGTGAGCCCGAAGGTCAAAAAAAAAAAAAAACGAGGGCGTTGAGGTACATCCAGTACGGAAATAATCAACCAGACGGTAATCCTGGTACGAATCAAGCATGATTCCATACTTTTTGATGTGGCCAAGCCATGCGAGTTTTGACCCCATATTAAGTCCCAAGAAAAAGGGGAGACGTTCGGCCTTGGCCACCCAACAGGAGAGCTTTTTTAGACGGTTTCGACCAGGACCTTCCACAAAGAAACAGTAAAATACAAAAAATATAATCTTAAGCCGGAGAATGCCGCCACTCAAGACCTTCATGCAAGTGTGATTATATCTCACTTCCAAGACTTTGGTTTATCGGGGGGTGAAACAAAAACGGAGACAGTTGCTGGGTCAAATTTTCCGCCAGCGAGTAAGATGCCAAGCCAACCCTGTACTGGATATAAGAAACATGACAATCCACGGCCAGGTGCAGTTGCGTGATAAGATGACCATATTTGCAAAGATAAGGGGGGAAGAATGTTGTCCACCCCCAGGTATTTGTCTCCATGCGTGAAAACCCGCATCCGGCAAGTGTGATAGGTTGTCTCAATCAATACATTATTGTAGAAAAACACATACGGCTTGAACAAACCGACAGGGAGTTCTCAGCTGGCGATTGGAGGGAAGTCGACTTCTCATGCCAGCCAGAAAATAGCCGAGTCAGCCCCCCAGCGGATTGATTGATTGGGGAGAAAAAAGCAACAAGGAGGGTTGCAGCGGGCAGCGGACATCGAGCCACCAGGCCTGATAACAACCTCCACGGTGCGGGATACGGAGTACTCTGCCTGATGTACTGCCATAAGAGGTAAGGTGAGCTTAAGAACCCGAGATTTACCTATCGCGGCTCGCCGTTCGGTCTCTTTTGTGCGTTGATGAGAAGGCTTTGAACGGCTTGAACCTTATGTTCCACTGTGCGAGCTATCAGATTAGCTTATTTCCTTTGAATAAAAAGGTACATACATTCATATTTTATCACATGTGTTTTCTGAGTCTCGGCTCGCCTCTTTTTATCGTTATTTTTTGCCCCCAGATCGTATTCAAGCAAAGCGGCGATATTCCAGCAACCAGCAAAAAAAGGCTTGAAGGCGAGAAAAAGAAACACGGGCGGAGAGTGGAGAAAACCACATGACAAACCTATTAGCCACCCCACTAAAATACAGTATCAAGCCAAGACGCCAAGCTACGGAAAGGACTTGGCATTTAGACTCTTTTTTGTATGTAACATCACATGGTTTGTTCGCCATCAAGGCCGATATCAGCATTTTCTTTTTTTTTCCCCCAGACGGCGAAAACGAGGGAGATAAGACAGACAGACAGCAATCTGCTAGGCTGTTCCTGATCCAAAATGCGATTTACCACTCAATGCACGTCTTCAATATGTATTTAAGGGTGGCACTAACGCTAAACTATGTTAGGCAGGTATCCTTTGCGCTGCCCAGACGCCAAAGCACCGTAGCTCATCCTACTTCGTGTCACGTATTCGCCGTGCAGCAGCCGCTTTCTGGCGCTCTTCTGGCGTTGTTCTAATTGACGGAGGACGCCGTATAAGCTTTAAGGATCTCCCTCGTATTCAGCATGGCTTTGTCTTGCCCATGCAAGCTTGGCCAAGCTTGAACAGAATGAGGAAAGTTGACATGGTGTTTACGACAGTCCAAAGAGCCTGTGGATGATAAGCGTTACATGCGCTAGCTGGCCCGATATCTGTACGTACATCCATACATACAGGATACGTGCATGAACACGGAGCTTCGTCCATGTCTGAGGGGAAAATCCTCGAAAGCGCCTCGCTAATTTTACCACCTGGTCGATCGCTAGCGGCGGAGATTACCTTGTGCCTCCTTTGACGTTGAAATCGAAATACTGGGAAGTCATTGATCACTTTCTAAGTTGATCGGAGAATAACGAACTCAATCGGTTGAAGGGAGGGATGCTGACAGGCCGGACATTGGGAAGACGCACTCTTCCTCCGACTTGGTTCCTGCAGGCTTGTTGCATCCAAATGGCTGCTTTGGGCGATCACTCTGCACATCACTTCTTAAATATAGAGCAGAGGCTGAACGCCCAAAGTTGAACATCACTCAGTTGTTTATCACCATTTTCATTTCCTCACGGCTTCCTTTTCCGATGTCTTTCTTTTCTTCTTTCACGCTTGATCGCTGCTGTCCGCATAATACGAACCCCAAATCCACGCCAGCAGCAGTGACGGCAGGGATTCCCCACATCTCTCCGCATTTCCGTCTAATTTCAAAAAAAAAGTCCAAACACAAAATCGGTGGTCTGTCTTTTTTTGGGCATTGGTACGTCGTGGGTCAGGTGAGTTCTCATAAAGACGAAACAAATTCCACTCCGCAGTTTAAAACGTTTGCAACCAAGTATGGTTGCTGTGAAAGCTTCAGCACAGCATACTACGGGTATAATTCCGCATCACGAGGGCCAAGGGATCTTGTCTTGATTCACAAATTGCCATAGAACTGCCTCGACGAGGTTGGTATGGAAAGGCATGGGCTGCCAGAAACAAGAAAGAAAATGCCCTAGCCTGATTACCATGTTCTGTGCATACCCGTTGGTCGCTCGTTGGTGAAGTCTGGAATAGGTCATTACCTTAGGCTTTCCGTCGTGGGCCTAGCACCATCTTGGCCCCACGGCTTAGAGAAGGATATGTCAGGTTGTCCAATTTACATGACACATGGATATCACTTCACTCCTCACTTGTTGGGGAAACTTCCCACAAGCGCCCAATAGCTCGGTATAGGCCTGTCGTTCTGTATGTCTCGCTCAAGAGCTGTCCATGCGCACGACAAAACGAGTTTACAATACCCATGAACCATGGACAGCGATATTTAGCCGGCGCTACGCTCACCCAGCCACGCGCGCCGGGTAATTTAAGCCATACAAACGCATCGAGAACGTGGCAGGCATTCGCGGATATTTGACAGCATCAAACAATGAGACACAGCTAGCACTAAAGTACGGACTAAATCGTATCATTGCGCATACCCATGTCTTCCAACACCGTACGGAATAATGAACGCTTTGCGAATGCCACGGACGACGCCATACAGGGGGCCCAAAAAGTCTTTTTTTGCCTCTAATCGGAAATATTTTCCCTGTGGCCCCTTTCCCAGTCAATTACGCTCACGTTGAGTTGAGAGGATCTCTCAGTCTCAGCCAAATCCTGTCCAATGATAATAACAATAATGGTAAGGTTGGAATAATACCGTGGAGGATGTGAATGCGCACTTGCGCTGTCCATGGGCTGAGTAACAATGTGGAATCATATCATCCGGGCCCTTTGATGTCTCATTTTATAATGATCTCGTGTTGGATATTCACCCAGGTCCTTGGGAATTATACTACGCTTTGCAATGGCACTGGTGCGTGAGAGAGGCAGTTTCTGAGAACCAATCCTACTTTACACCCCGGCAAATGCCGTATATAACGTTTCATTGGATCGATGGCGAATTATATTTATTCCTTGCTTGATTCAAGCATGTGGAAAAGTGGAACGATCATCTCTTTCATTTCTTCCCCAGCTGCTGTGGCGATTTCTGGGGAGCTTAGCTGAGATTATTGCTTTTACCCCAAAGCAAAGGAGCTTTCTTGCATGTGAAATTATTTCGCATTCATCTTTCAACTCATATTGCATGCTGTGCGCCCTCAAGAAAGGTTATTGGAATCGTCACCATTTCAATGAGATCGCGCTATCGAAGTTCAATATATACAAGTTCACAACCACACCCCAATCTCAACGCTTGATGCCCACAACGACGAGGTTTCGCGGGCTGTGTGCATAGTTAAAAACTGGCTCTACCCAAGCGTCCTTCACATTCTCCTGTTCGCGCAAGAAAAGCCATCGATCCGTCACAATGATCGACTCAGTGACCGAAGCGCTAAACGCCATGAGACTCCATGCAATGCTGAGGTCCTTCTTCCTGGAGGAATATCTATCATTGTATTCGAGGAGAGTCTCATCGGAGATATCCCCAAGTCGCTCCTCTATCAGCTTCCCATAGTGAGGATCGCGAACCAATTTGGTGATAGCAGCGCGCGCATACGCTGGAAATGAAACAAATGCTGATTTCCTCAGAGATCCTACGATCAGCGCCGTCCCCGGGGTTTCTTCCGGTGGGCCACAATCGTCGCAGCCTTCTTCGTTCCCAACATCCGTTTTCGAGGTATTCTTGCCGGTTCCCGGCGTGGGAACGATGCCATAGTCTACTAACAATCGTTGCAACAAGGCGCGGTAATAGTGGCGTGTGAAGAAAGCTTCGCTGTCTGAAGGGCCCCAGTTATACGGCGCTTGGACCGCCATTGACCTGGCGGTGATATTGAGCCGTATGCCAGCTTCATCTTCATAGGTGTAATCCTCGAGGCGTTTTGACATCGGAAACCCGTGGGGATCGCATGCTTTGGACTCCCGGTCGACGCGAGGGTGAAGGTTGCGGAGAGGACCGACTTTGTAGGTAGGTGGGCCTAATCGTTCTGTCACGAGGTTGTAACAGCAGCCGATCATGGCAATGGCAACGACTGAAGGGTTGATGATAAGCGACCGGATACCGTGATGGACTAGGTTGCCGCAAGAGTGAAGAGATACCACCATCACCTTTGATTTGGCAGGAGTTGCGACAATGGAATTTGAGCTCGTGGACGATGAGGAAGGAGTTTGCGCAGATTTTTGCTCTGATGTTAGATCCTCAGCCGAGTCTTCGATGTCTTCCTCTTCAGACGGCTGGATGATATGTTTGATTATAGGCTCAAGGTACCCATCCTTGATCTCATGCTCAACATATTCCATCGACCCTTTTGGTATCGTTTCATCAGTTTCTTGTTTGCCGTAACTGACAGTCTTCTGCAGCACAGCTTGACCCTTATCCTCGCTCTTGTTCTCATTATCATCCTTCACCCGGATAACAGTCACCACCTCCTTCTCAGGCTCGTCCTCTGAAGGCTTATCCAATTCCGGAACGTAATTTTTGCTCTTTTCCGAAGGCGTAAACACCTCCCCGCGAGCCAGAGCCCTCATTTCCTTTTTATTGCGTATCATGATAGTCCTCTTAGCCAGTCTCGCATGCACGTCTTTCCCCTTTGCAACCGTGATATTGTTCTGCCGACGTTCAATGGCGATGACATGCTTATTATAAGGAGGACTAGCAAGCGTTCGACCCAGATAATTCAGTCCTGATCCAAAGTCAACAATATGACTTATCCGTTCCGTAGAATCATCCTGTCCATCCTCTCCCCCGTTTCGGCGCACACATCCCACATCTTCAGTAAGTCTAGCGACATAATCTGAAAAATTCTCAACCTCATGGCACTTCTTCGGCTTCATTCCCGTAGCGACGTGGTGTGGGATTCCCCGCTTGCCAACAGGGCGTTTTATATCTTGGTCTATCCGCGGTACAAATTCTCTGACCAGCGCATGCCGACGGACGGTATGAATATATTCAACCAAACTCTTCGGTGGTGCTGGACCTCCGTTTCTCCATGTCGTCGGGATAGCTGCCTGTCCGTCCCTTTCATCCTCGTGTAAAAACTGGTCTATGTCCTCTCTCATGAGCAGGTCGAGGATATCAGAGATTTCATGGCGGGCAAAAAACTCCCTCCAGTTCGCGGGGACGACGGTGGAGTACAAGTCTGGCTCTCTCGTTAAGAAATCCAAAATATGTATGCCTCCGCATAGATTCCTGAAGAGTTTCGATGAAGTTGTAAAGGATAGAAGGGATTCGACATATGCATCTGCATCTTCCCATTCATCAGAGATTGGGAGGGGGCATTTGGGTATCATTTTGAAATTGAGTAAAATAAAATAAAATCGCAAGCAGCGTCGAGCGGACAACTGTCTATCTATTGTCTTGTTATAGTTCTTTTCTCCCTTTTAAAAAAAATCTATCAGATATTCAATCAAAGAGCAATAATTTATTCTGCGTTTTTGACCACAATCAAATTTGTCCCGCGACGGCCAATCCAGAGCCAGCGATTTTAGGTCCACCCCAAAGCCGACCGTCGCATCGTCATCAACTCTCACTGTTGTTTACCATCGACAACTTCAACATCGACAGATTCATCGCTCCAAGCTTCTCGTCTCTCATTACTATCCTAATCCGAATTATACCGCCTCCTTCACTCATTTATTCTACCCCTTCAAACGCCGAAATGGACCAAGATCCCTTCCTACAAGTGCAAGCGTACGAAGAACCCTTACCCCGGCACCTGCTCACCGATGGTACAAGCTAACCCAGAGATCAAATGGCCCTTCTGGTCTATTTCTGTCTTCAACAGTGATGTTCTCTCCGCCCTTGACACAACTAGACCCTTATTCTCCTCCTACCAACGTATCCGCTCCCTCGCAACCTCTCCCTCAAACCCAGAACTCATACAAGCCCGGGAAGAGCTCGAATCAACACTCCAAGACCTAAGCACCGATATCAGCGACCTAGTAGACAGCGTAAGGGCCATAGAACATGATCCATACCGATTTGGTGTGGAGCTCGACGAGGTCGAGCGGCGGAGAAAGCTAGTCGATGATGTAGGTCGCGAGATTGAAGAGATGAGACAGGAGCTCAAGAGGACGGTAGTCATGCACCAGGCTGGGCCTGCGGGAGGAGGGGATGTTGGTAGGAACGCATCGGCGTTACCCAACCCGTCGCATTTTGATAATCTGTTAGGCGACGATGGGGAGAGGGATGAGGATTACTATTCAGAGATGGAGAACCAGAGACAGATTGAGATGATGCATGAGCAGGATCAGCAGCTTGATGGTGTGTTCCGGACGGTAGGGAATTTGAGGCAACAAGCTGATGATATGGGGAGAGAGCTGGAGGATCAGTCCGAGATGATCAAGGATGTGGACAATCTTGCAGAGCGGGTTGGTGGGAAGCTACAGAATGGCGTGAAAAGGGTTGGCCATATAATTAAGAGGAACGAAGGTATGGTTTTTTGCTTCTACGGTCTTCGGTTCAGACAAATGGCACACGTTGTTGATTGATATGCTAACCAATCTTGAATTAGATAACATGTCAAGCTGCTGCATCGCAGTCTTGATAACGGTCCTCATCATCCTATTAATTCTCGTTATAATGCTCTAATAATATACAAGCCCCCACTGAATGTGTGTTTTTTTGGAAATAAAGCGACATGAGAGATCAAGTTTTGACCTTCTTGCGAGGTCTTTCTTCCTCTTCCTCCTCGTCGTCGGATGCGCCGCCGAGCTCCTCGAGACCGTCTAGATCGAAGTCGAGGTCGCCGAGATTGGAAGAAATATCGTACGATTGAACTAGATATTACTGTCAGCTCCCTCATCGGTGGATAATGAAGCAATAACCGGAAAGGGGGACTCACCATAATATTTGAGGGCATTCGGCCACATATCCTCGCTGAGGGCGACGGCCAGAGATTCGCCATTAGGGAAGATTTCAGCTTCAGCCAGAGCATCGTCGTCGTCCTCGTCGTCATCGTCATCTTCTTCATCCTCATCCTCGACCTTTTCTCCCTTGACGATCTTCGCCCACCTTTCATCGTCCTGTTTGAAGGCCACGGCGGACTCTTTGGCAGTAACATCGCGACCGCGATAACCAAACCAAGCGAAGAAGCTCAATCCAGCTGGGCTGCTCTCTCCCTCCTCATCATCGGCCTCACCCTCATTCTCAACCTCAGCCTCCATCTTGGCGACCTTCTCAACCAACTTCTCGTACGCGGGAAGGTTCACACGATCCTCAGAAGGCAGCTTATCCAACCCACCCTTCTTCAACGCGGCCTTCTCGGCATCCGCCAAATCGCATGCGGCATCCAACAGTCCTTCAGTAGGATCCATTCCCTTCTTCCACTTAATTCGAACGGGATCCGAAACCAAGCCTTCGAAAACCCGACGCTTCCCACTTGGCGTCTGCGAAATCTCCTTGCGCCAGTAAAACTCCTTGACAAGCTTGGTATCTTCAAACCACTCATTTCCTTCCTCCTTACTGCCGAACTCGAATGTGAATCGGACACTGCGTGGCTCGCCTTCTCCCTTCTCATTGACCTCGAATCTGTCCAGGGTGAGATTCTTCAGGCAAGACGTGATGATCTCAGCATCAGAGGGACGAATATACTCGTCAACATCAACGGGCGCACCGGCAAACACGCGGGGCCAGAAATCAGCCTTCTGAAGCTTCGACTTGACCAGCTCGTTTCGACGGGCATATAGCGGGCGCATCATAGGAATGGCCTGGCGCACTAGATTTATCGCATTGTACCATTAGCATATGTATCTTAATTAATCCCTCGCCACCTCTACAGTACTTTGCAAATCGCAGAACAGAACAGAGTAAACAGTAAACATAAATCCCAATCGTGTCCAAACATACTCAATTGAACCTCCGCATCGACAAACTCGCGCTCCAACACCAGAATATCATGCCCTGCATCCTTGGGGATAGTAGGCATCATCTCCACGCGCTCCAACAGAGGAACCTGCTCATCGTCCGACGACATATTGAACCAGAATCTAAAGCAGGAATTGAGGGAATAGATGAATGTATATGTTTCGTCGATAGTTTAATTCAATTTAATTAGATAGAGCGTGAAAGAAAAGGAAGTTGTATTGTTATGTTTTCTCTCGACGCTAGGGAAAAAAAAGAAAATTTTTCTTAGCTCTGGCGCAGGCTGGCAAGGTACTTCTGTTTCTTAGCTGGTGCGGGCGGGAGAAGATGTACCTTGCCTAGACGTGTGTCCACAGCTTTGAAAAGCGCCTAGTTTAGCGCCTTTTGGTAAGCTCCATCTTAGCTTGGCTGATGTATGGTTTTTTTAAGAGGATAGATATCATATGTAGACATTTTGTTGGTATGAAGGCATGTTATTTATGATAATGAATTGATGTGTTTGTGTGGTTATAGCTGATAGCCGAACATCATGATGAGATACGAAATAACACAGAAATTTAGAAAACTTTTATTCATTGCTTGCTTATTCTACTCGCGGATATATCCTCGTCCCATACATAGTCTTTTGGTATCAGCGTCAACACACTCCCATCCCATATCACGGTCATCGCCATCATCGTCATCGTCATCGTAGTCGTCGTTCACCATTCCTTTGGTTTCCTCCACAACTCTTCCCCCCTTGAGCCCCTTGAGTATGAATTAGTTTCCCACATTAAGACTGTGATTGCTGTGTGCTGTCTTCCCTTTTTCCCTTCCCGTTCCGCGGACAAGTAGATAAGATAGGTATAGATAGATCCTCTCGAAGGATAAAAAAACAGATAGAAACGTCGTGACTGGACCAGACGAGAAAGAACAAGACAGGGAAAAATTATTCCGCCTCACAACATCCAGTCTAGTCCGTTCGCCTCCTCTTCTATCGGAAATACTTCTCTGGCATATTCTTCCATACCCCTCCAACCTTCCCAGAGACACCTTGCCTCATCTATGAGGGGTGGGGTGGTAGGGTTATTGATAATATTGGGTTCCGAGCTGAGCATTTTGCCGGGCCGCATGCCTCTCGACGCTTGATTGGTGTGGTAAAATTCCGGATTGGGATAGTAGGGAGCTCTCATCTGGCCGAACAGTATCTCGATTCCTTCCAACTGTTCCCGGTACCCGGTTGGTATGGGGACTCTGATTTCGATCTTGGGTACCCAGCGATACCGACAGGGGCGTTGAAGAGCTCGGGTGAAGGCCGCGCACACTTGTTTTGGAGTAAGGGTTTCGAAGGAGAGGGCGATTCTAAAGTAGCAAACACACCATCAGTTAGCAATGAGCCTTTTCAATAGATAGGTGAAAACTTGAGCGTTAAACCCTACCTGTGTCCATTCCACCTTTTAGGCCCGTCTTTAAACAATTGTAAAACCGCGGGACCGACATCATGTTCCGCATCCAGCCAGGGAATCGGAACATCAGGAGGGAAAGGAGCTCGCCACTCAAAACCACCGTCGGGCATCAATTCCATCCAGAACAACGGATACGGAAGACTGGTGAAGTTGTTATGGTATATTCCCGCATAGACAAAGGTGGCGGGGAGCTCCAGCTGACGCACGTAATTTTCCACGGCGAACTTGCAATTCCAGAGCGGCAGACTGGGCCATGCAGGATTGTAGATCGAATGGTCCGGCATACTGCTGTAGACATAATGCTGAATAGTCCCTGCCCTCTTGGCGGCATCGGCCAGATCACGGCCGATAGCAACCTCATCGCCAGCCTGAGAAGTGGTGTTTATGAAAGCGAGCGATGCGCCCTCAAAGAGAGAGTCCATGAGCTCGACATTGTTTAACAAGGGACCCTCGAAGAGAGTGACATTGGGAAGCCTCAGGAGCTCTTGAGAGATGACGCCTTCAAGGGTGTGGATCTGGGCTCGTACTTGGTATCCGACGGCTGAGGCGACGCGGATGAGGGAAGCCGCTTGGCGGCCGGTGGCATTGACGATAGCGATGGTTTTGAACTGTGTCATTCGTGATTCTCCTGGAGCTGAATCGGGGGGAGATAAAAGAGAAGGGGAGTTACAGGAATAGGTAGAGAGGACAAGGATAGAAAGGGGAGAGCTAGCTATAGATTGCAAAACCGACTGACGGGGATATAGAGAGAGGGGCAGATATGGCTGTTAATGTACGATGAGATGCATGTACGCACGGTATATATGCTTGTTAGTGGAGGACTGAAGATGGATAGAAGAAGCAACAAAAACTCCGTCGGTGAACTGGTCAAAAAGAAATCATAAGATCTTCTCTTTCTCTGGCTGTCTGTCTTCTGTTCTTTTTCTTCTTTTTCTTCCTCCTTACCTTTGAACTCAAGCGAGCTCCCAACCCGACGTTGACGCTATAGTCCTTCAAACCTGCAACAGCCAGTCAACGGTTTATAGTCGTTCCCAGTGTCTTTCCTTGTCCTTTTTTTGCTTCTGAAGCTGTAGCTAGAACCGCAGCAGCTGAAGCAGTAACAGGCTGTCTTCCCTCTCTTCGCGCCAAACGCCAATAAGCATCGAGGGGTTAGAGGAAGAAATTTATGTAGACAGCAAAAAAAAAAGCGGGGATCTAAAAGCGCGTGCCGAGCAGATTTTTAAGAAAAGGAACAAGCTGCACAGAGAAACAGAGAAGAGAAACGAGGATTGATACAGGGTAAGATAGCGACGGGGAACGACACGCTTGGTCTCTCGTCTGGAATTGAGTGCACAACGATGAGGTGAAGAAGAGAAGAAGAAGAAGAAGAAATGTCGAGATGACGTGCGGGAAAAGAAGAAACTCTGGAGAAAAGGAGAGCGTCCGGTCCTTTGTATTTCCGTCTTTTGTTTTGCCCGAGGTTGAAGAGAAAGAAAAGATCTGGAGATGTTAAAAGACGAAAGATGGTGAGATGCAGCTGGTCGAGTCTGGTTATGCACCAAGACTATCCTGGTCTTGTCGTGTGCCTCTTGCATACAGCTTGTTCTATTCGTACTTTTGTGTATCCTAATAATATTATCTACGCCCAAACGCCTTGAACTAATTAACTGCATTCGAGGCAGTCTCTTTCTCCTCTACGCCATCCATTCCCACCCCCGCCAACTGCCATATCTCTGGGTTCCTCTTAGAGTGTAGTTCTGCCACTCCAAGCTCATCCGCGTGAAGATGGGCCCCAGACTGACGCAGGAGTAAGACGTGTTCCCGCAGTCCTGCATTTGCTGCAAGGAACAGTGGTGTCCTACCAGACTGGTTGCGCAAGTGCACCGATGAGCCCTGGAGGAGGAAAAACCGAAGGATCTCGAGGTTTGGGGTCGTCGCCGCAAGATGCTAAAAGAAAAAAACAACAGACATTTAGTAAATGGTGAATATGCCGCATACATAAGAGAAAAATATCTTACCAGTGGCGTGTTGCCGGAATAATCTGCGTCGTTAAGCAGCCATTCCTGCTCTCGTCGTATGATGTCTTTGACTTTATCCAAATTCCCCTGTGCAATGGTATATCCTAGCGCGGCGAGGCTTTGTATACGACTATGGAGAGCGCCGTCGGGGTGTCTGAATACCGTGTGGGCATGCTCGATTAGTTCTCCCCGTAGGGATATGGACATGTCTTTTGCGACTGATTCGGGCGTGGCGTCACTCAGTGCTAGAAGATATGCCAGCTTCGTAAGTGCCGCCTCCGATGTCATATCTCCACCGGCTACCACTCCTGCTCGTGACAGCGACATTCCGGGAGCGTATACAGGATTCACGCTCCCCGACAGACCTGATACGTCCAATATATTAGCCTCGTTACGCAACACAAGGGGGAATCATATGACATACACTGCGTAACATTGACTATGACAATCCCGCGCTGGATAGCATCAGCCAGGACCTTGGTCATCCGATTATCTTGTCCACCAGGAGCATTCCCTGCCCCGAACGTCTCCAGCACCAACCCTCTCAGCCCATCCAGCCGCAGAACAGCATCTACCATCTCCGGCTGTATACCGGGAAAAATACGTAGACAAGCAACATGTGTCGTATCCAGATTCGTCTGAATGGAAAAGTGTCTAAGATGCGTAGGCTTATTCACCAAATCCCACGCCACATTCGTACGTAGCGATGTCGTGACCGCCAACGGCGCCAAATTCGGCGACGCAAACGCTGAGAATTCCGAAGCCGAAACCTTTGTCGCCCGGTTGCCTCGAAACAGCTTATTGTCGAAATACAAGCAGACTTCAGGAACCATAAAATGACCCGCAATTACCAGGGAACCGAGTAAATTATCCGTAGCATCAGTCTGTAGCTCTAGCATCGGCGCCTGGGAACCAGTGAGAATCACCGGCTTCCCTAGGTTCTGGAGCATGAAACTCAGCGCGGAGCAGGTATATGCTAAACTATCTGTGCCGTGCAGGACCACAAAGGCATCAAACAGCTCATAGTTCCAGAAGATCGTCCGTGCAATTTCCGCCCAGCCTTTGGCGTCAATGGAGCTGCTGTCGAGCAATTCTTCGAATTCATAAACCGTATATCTCACCCTGGAGTTGTATGTGCTCGGTGGCGTCCGCAAGGTAGAGTAACTCCTGCGTTCTCCCGCGCCATTTATCACAACTTCCATGGGACCCGGGCTAGAACCGTCATTGAATGCAGGGACGGGTTCGAGAGCTGCTTGCTGGAATCCACGGGCGGGCACCAAGCCGAGGGGAGAGGGACGCATGCATATTGTTCCTCCCGTCATGACGATGAGCACGCGGGATTCTGGCTTGAGGCCATGGGCCTGGAATGCTGTCATATTTTCTTATTGTGTCGGGTATCAAAATTGTAATTCTTTTTAACAACTTGAATGATCTTGCTGTCTCGCCTCTATGTCTCTCTGATGACGGGAGTATAGAAGGCAGCAGGCGCTAATTGTGCCTGCTAGGTGCCTAGTCACCGTGAATAGAGAGTCGTCACCTGCGAGGGAGTCAAGAATGTATGTGAATTTTAGCTGCTTCTCGAGATGATTGTCTGGCGATACACTACCCTCGATGTCTTCAAACGCCTATATTGCCTGACAGAACCGTGGGGAATAGAATATTTGTCGGTGGCAAACAAAACCATGGAAAGGCCCTGATCTCACACTTTGTAACAGACCTCAACAGTCGCCCACAGGAACAAAAAGTAAATGATCGGACAGCCGTTGATCTCCTTCAAGCTTCTCTTCTCTGTCGGGTTTTATATGGAAGCGTCGGTCTGCCCGCATCTCGTTTCACAGCGGAGGATTAAAAAGAAAAAATCGATCCCGCGAATATCCACCCGCATGTTTGGCTGGTCCACAGTCATCCTCTCCTCGTGTATTTACAGCCAATGCAAAGAAGAAGATGCCGACATCTTCTGGCCGGTTTCGTATCTAATATGAGTGTCCGTACCGTGTGCCATCGACGAGGCCGGGGTTCGATGGTGTCCCCTAATCCCAATCAGATATACGCATCAAACAGGGAGAAACACACTCCCTGGTGCTGTTGAACTAACAAAGGTTGTATAGCTTCAAAATAAAATCATTATATTCAATTGATGCCGGTGATACTGGTTTTAATCATGGTATCGTCTATTCTGCAAAAGAAACATATAGCGCGCCATTTTATACCCGTATTCACAGCTCATCATCTTAGCCAAAACTCCCTCATAACATCAATCTTACGGTCCAAACTAGTCGGTCAGCCATGAAACTCCCTCCACTCAGCAGCAGTGAATCTCTCTGGAATCCCGGACTCGGTCAATTTTCGAAGCTACCCCCTGAGCTTCGTGAAAATATATGGTTGGAGTTTCGACCCGAACAATCTCCAGACAACAAGCGGCCGAAATGCGATCTCCGAGTCCTCTGCGCCAGCCAACAACTCCGTGATGAGGTTGAAAATGCCATCTACCGTCAAACAACACTACAGTTCAGTATTTCGTCAAATTATCACCCTGGAAAATGGAATAAACCATGGGCTACAGTGGATTTCAAATCCGGGTACCGAAACAAAAAAGTCCAAGCCACCTGGGTATTCAAGTGTGACTGCGTCACCGATGAGAAATGGTTTAACGGATTCCCCTTTCACAAAATACATTCGCTGGAGATAGATCTGCTTGCAGCAGGCTTATCCGATGATTATCAGTTTCTTTGGCTTTGGAGAAGCATCATTAGGACAGTCAGGCTCCTCAAGATGGCGAAGCAGATTCCACCAATGACCATACGACTGCAAAAATGCGAGTACGGATATGATGAGAGGGACGGTGTCGATCTTCTCTGCACGACGTACTATGAGGAAAACCTTTATCATGATCTCATTCTCGTGCCTTTCTTCAACGTGCCGAACCCAAGATCAATTACAATTGAAACTCACTCAGAGGAGCTCTCGAAAAGCATTAACTGGTCGGTCACGAAATGGGCGTTCAACCTCCTCAGGATGAAATCTGATGAATGCCTGTACGAACTCGAAGGATGTATGTTCAGTGGGAGAATGTGGGTTCACGGTCGTGTTAATTTTGGGGATAGGAGTGAATTGGCAGCTCGTCTCCGCTGTGAGATGGAGAGCAGAAGGTTGTATCCGGAGTGAAGTGAAAGCTAGATGAAATGATGGAAGGATGAATATCAATTTTTATAGGAATTTCATTCATATATGGAACGAGTTAATTAGTTGAATACTAAGACTGATTAAAAAGACTTATCCACTTCCTAATTTTCAGGTTCCCGACTTCCTCAAAAGCCGACCTTTTATGAGAACTGCCAGGAAAGAATACACGACACCCTACTCCGTATACTACAAACATATCAAGAAGTAGCTCCAGGCTGTGCCTACAGACTTGGCCCAGAGAGACTTGTGACTGCCGAAGATGCTCAGTCCATATCTTCTCAGTGATGCAGCAGAGGAGTGAATATAAATAAGGCCTGCCCCCTATAAACAGGGCTCAGGAGGAGTTTCCAGCTTCTTTTCCTTTCTCTCTTCTTCATCTCGCTCCCCAGGACAAAAAGCTCTTTTCTAGCAAGTACCATCACTCCATTAGATATTTTCCTTCTAGCAACGATCGAGGGACTGACAGACTATAATAGAGTCTTAACTTCGTTCTTGATAACAAGTACTTCCCCTATTTCTTTCTTCTTTTCCGTCCCTAACTCGAATGGCTGATTTGTTCACAGGTTCGAGGAGTAGATCCCACCTTTACTTCCACAATTCCCCTGAGCCTGCGAGCCCCGACAACAGTTGATGCGGTCGCTAGCGAGGGGCCAATCAGTCCTTTGGGAGGAGAGATGACGGAGCAAGCCCTCAAGCTCGAACCCTTGCCGACCACTGACGCAGAATTGGATGGGAGGGAACTCCGGAGACTCAGTTCCTGGGCGAGTTTGGAGACTACGCCGGGAGGGTCGTAAAGACAGTCCAGGAAGCGGTGCCAAAGACCCTTCCGTCATCCGTGGTCGATTTGAGAAAAGGCCTGGAAAGAGAGATCTCCGCCAGCCCCCTTGGGGGGTGGCAAGCTGTACGAAGCTTTGGAGACTGCAGCGAAGATTCTTTCGGAACGCGGCTTCTCGATCGATGTCAAAATGATTGAGCTCGCAGTCAATGCCTATAGTTCCCAAAACGAAGCCTTCCGTTCGAGACTGGCTAGTGCCAACGCATGGAACGACATACGGCCGAGCTCAAGGAATCGGAGGCCGAGAGCTCCAAGGGTAGGTAGCTCCTTTCCGCAGACCCATTGACCCCCTTCTCATCCCAGCCGCCCCAACTGGGACCTCCAATGTTGGTTTACCTCTTCGTGGTATTGGAGACTAGTAGCCAGAAAGTGGTGAAGCTAACAAACCAAACTCGTACTCTCATATTCCTGTACTTAAAACTGTTAGTCGCAATGCAAAATTAATGCGTTTGGTCGAACGACGTAACCATGTTCTCTTTCGCTCTCGTGATTTTTGCTGTTGGGGGTTGGATCAACATAGGGTGAGCGAGAAAGCCAGGTATAGGGGATACACTCACGTACTTGCAGCATCGAATTCCTGGTGTATATCACGATGTGATCTTGAACTTGGAAGTGATTTGAGACGTATAACAGAGGAAGTATATGCAATTCTTCATGAACTTCTGCAAAGTAGTAGTAATCCATGGCCTCGTCTACAACCCCAAAGAGCGCATGACACGAGAGGCCGCCTTGCCCAAGCCGGACTTAACAGTTGAGACAAATCCGCTATTCGCCCATGCCTGGCTTGCATCCCACATCATCACACCGCCAAAGCTACTGAACTTTTTACTCCAGTTGCTAATCTCAACCAACTTCTGTGCACTAACATATCCCGAGCCTGCCGCGCCAGCATTAGCAGGAGCACCAATCAAAACCTTTACAGCCTTGTTCTTAGAAACCGTCTTCGCCCAATCGTCCCACTGAGCAAAATTGAAATTCGTCTGGTCTTCGCTTCCGGATTGGAATGAGGTCAGACCACAGTAGTTGTTGTAAAATTGGATGAACAGGGCATCGATAAGCACATCACTCTCCAGTAACTCCTTGTTATACCAATCTGGCCAAGGGCACTGGGGAGCGGCAGTCAGGAAATATTTCTTCGAAGTATCGGCATCCCAGAGGGTGCGCAGGCGTTTAGAGAATGGAATGATGTTTTGGACAACTGCTTCAAAGTCAAGATCGACTCCGTCTACGGCGGCGTCGTCAAATGGGCGGTGACGAGTAGAGCCTTCTTTCTGTGGACCGAATGTTTCCCAGATTAGGTCTGCGCCGGCGGTGGCAGCTGCTGGGGATGCAAATCCACCCTCGTTGTATGTTGCGCCTCCGATTGAGAGTAGGATTGTCTTGCCCTTGGCCTGGCAGGCCTTGATATCTTCTCTATTTTGTACATTAGCGGGGGAAGCTATGGGGAGCGGGAAAGTTTAAATTGAGGCAGTCTAGTTTATTTGAACACCTACCCGACTTGAGGACAGTGGAGGAGATCTGTCCCGGGGAATGTCTCGCAGATATCTCCCTGGTTGGCAATGTTTATCTGTGGTGCACCGCCGATACCGTTGATTCTCACCACGAAGGAAATTTGAAAGACCTGGCATTGGTTAGTCGTGAACGGTCTAGATTTCTTGCAGGACAACATACATCAATGTTTGGATCTAATGAAGAATATTGTTTAATGAATATTCAAGAGCAGGCTTATCAAAGTATGGGAAGCAATAAACCCACCATCACAGTAGTAAGCCAACCGCTGCTGTGCACGCGACCCACTTCCTTGACCCAAAGAGTTTTGTCCTGGTGTTCAATAAGTAATCCGTGTGTGTACAAGGAGTATATATGGAATACAAACCCCAGTACATAGCAACATTGTTACCGGCGGACGGGTTAAATCCGGCATAGGCCACTTCAGATGATAGTAGAACCATTGCCATTGAGGCAAGAGTCTTTGAAGGCGCCATTTTGAATCAAGTCAACCAGCTGGAGCTATAGTGTATGATTTCGGAGAGATGATGATTCCAAAAAAGACTCAACCAAGTTTTAAAAGTGTCAGTCTTGTCAATTTATAACAACCCTGATGCGGAGGGGTAGCTACCACTCTTATATTACCCACGAGGGCCAGCTGCCATCCCGTTCACCCAGAGAACAAGAGAATGATGAACCCGACTCGGCATTTCTATCGTAGGCATGGTAACATCGTGATGTTCTGAAGGCATGTTTCGGGCCGGTCACAGGCATAGCCAAGGGACGGGAAGCCGTCAAAAGTGATCAGCAATCGGTCGAGAATAAACAATTAAGCATAACCGGAGACCGGGAGATGGACCACTTGTGGCCTACGGCAGAGCCGGTTGGCTGTGCTGAATGTAACATGTTCATGGTGTAGAACGTAGGGTGCTCTAGACACCCTCAACCCCTTGCTGAGAGAGAGGACGGCCCCATGGCGGCCCGTTCAAGATGGTGAGTGAATTGTTCGGGTATAAGGATAGGAACCATTTGCAGTGCTTGAGGCCTACAAGGAGCCTAGGGTAAGAAATCAACTTTATCCAGTTGGCTGTTTCCTGCTAGTGAAGTTAATGGTAGCATACTTTATCGAGGCTATCAGGAAGAATCTCTCAAAGGAATATCCCTGGGTAGAAGGTATAATGGGTTAAACTGCAGGGGTTTTTATATGCAACCCCGCACCTTCAGAGAAGAATGGCTCCAACTCCTCGGTGGTTTAGGAGCTTGCAGCATATTACCATATAGGAAAGTCGAAACGCTCAATATCAATCCTGGCCGCTGTTCGTTCAGGACCGGTGCCAAACGCTAGTCAGGTTCATGAGGTGACTTCGATGAAAACGTGGCCTCAAGAAGCATCCCTCAAATTCACATGCCTTCGCATTTGTCTTTTATATTTGTTGACTCGGGTGAAAGAGTAGAACTTGAAGCCTTACTTCTCCTTCCTTTCTCCTCCTGCAAACTTGTGATTTTGCGCAGTTGAGCTCGTCTTGTTCCTCTTGTGTGAGGTGCTCCATTGTTTATGTAATCTCAAAATCGCAAATCGGAAAGTCTGTCAAGGCTCAGAAGCTGTTAGGAGATCTTATCAACTTCATAAGGGAAGCTTATTCAATCTCTTTGCCAGTATCTTAGGTTGGGATTTGGATCAACATGGCTGATCTGTTCGGTTTGGAAGAATTATTGGCGCGGGAGGATGGAATCACGTGATGACTATATGATTTCCCAGTTGCTCTTTCTCCTGGTCAAATTCACCATCCTGCATCTTGGTGGAGCAAGAGCTTTAACCACTAGGCCGTTAAACCCTGCTATATCTTGAGATACAGCTAGCAGCTGCCAACATAGCTCCTACATCTAAAGAGAGCTTTCTAAAACGACTGGTTTTGAATTGGGCCCAGCGCCAGAAACCCCTGAGCTAAAACTTGAAATTCGACCAAATGGCATCAATAGAGGTACATACTGTGCTTCATCCTTCCTTGGATTCTTTACCTGCATGATAACAAAATTTTACATGGCTTCATGATACTCGGCCCGTGGGTGTCATAAACTATATGCCAACCCTGAAGCCTGAATCCAGCGATACAATAGTTATATAGTTTGATGGGCGTCATTGACCTAGCATCCAGTCAGTCTTGAGTCATGAGAACTCATGGCTGGGCTATTTATAAAGCTCACATCTACCTCCAAAAGAGATGTTTATCTGGAATTTCTCTTCTCAATATAGAAACTATACCACGACAAACGGGACACTAGGCCTCACAAGCATAAACCACACCTTGACCCCTTCCCCAGAGCCCTCCGAGACAATGGGTGAATATCTAGCAGATGATAGAAACGGGCTAGACCGTATATTACAAGAGACAATGGGTCCACCCTTTGCCCAGAGATTACAAGTAAGTTATTGTCTCATCTAATTTTGCATACAGTACTAATGATGTCGTAGGAAGTAGAGAATGAACTAGAGCAGATAGATGATCATTTCTACACTCTTAATCAGCTGCATCAGCGTCTTGGGGACCGCCTCGACAAGCTAATAGAAAAAATCCATGAAATCAAGGATGAAATCCGTACTGATGCCCGGCGCCTTGAAGATCCCTGTGCACGCAACCTCACATTATCATTGGGAAATCTGTTGATCAACCTTGCCAAATATATCTTCCAAAATGAACCGGACGTGCCCTCGATTGCCCGGCTGCAGCAGCTCTGCTCGCAACTTGATGAGAAGCAATTGGAAAATGCAAATATTCCATCCAGATATCTGAAATATTTATACAAGCTGGATGAAGTAATGTTCCCCCCCCTTTTTCCCCTTAAGCTCGTGTCATTTGCTAATATTAAATAGTTTATAAAACACCTGGATGGGCAAGCTGATTATCCCAAGGCACACATCGCATATTGGTTGTGCTTGTATCAAGATTCACACCCGCAACTCTATGAGACTTGGGAGGTGGTTTTCAAGATTGTTTACGGTTGCTCACCTACGAAAGCCCAAAAGTCTCCGAGGGAAGAAGCTATCAAATCGTTAACTATAGAAGAAGCCGACTAGGCCAAAAGATCAATGATCTTTCATTTATATTCATCTCATCATTTTGTTTGAATAGAAGCCGCTTTAGCGAGAGAAGAAGGGTGTTGGGCCGCTATCATTTCCACGCAGTATTTGTTACTCTGAGGTTCTAGCTGTGCTACCAAGCGGATGGTTAGTGTAACTTAGGTCGTTCCGAATAAACTCTTGTTATCGTTATTGCCATTACTTGCTGTTTTTCATAAGGATTATGCAACTCTAACGGCCACACTTCTCCAGATATGTACAGTAGCTTGACTTAGCGACGATGGGACCCATCAGAACACGAGAGGCCACTCTTGCTGCGGGTCTGGTGCCCTGAATAGAGCTGCTTAAGATGCGCACTACTTCTCAATTTGAGTTCAGTTCCTGTAGCGAGGCATAAGGTTGAACAACCGCCTATTGTGACACGAAGGGGGAGAGAGATGATTTGGAGCCGCTCCCGAGCCCCGAGATCGGGACGCCGAATATGCAGCTAGCCGGACCCTGCTTGAGAAAAAAGCGCCTCTTGTGGGGCCCCGAAGCCGGGGGGAGGAAGACGCTAAAACACCCCACGGCGCGCCCTTCCAGTGTCACCAGCAGTTTATCTTATCACCGAAGAAGTCGACGTGCTATTTATTGAGCTTAATGTCGGTACTTTCCATGACCTCCCATTCATATATTTATTAACCATGTTTATAGGAAGGAGAATACTTCAATCGTCCTCCCTGCCATCTTCGACACTATCACGAACAATGGCAACAACATCCTCCTCTACCATGGCAGCAGGTAAAAAGCCTACACTCCTCTATGTTGGCTACCCTATCAGGAGTCAACCAGACAAATGGGCCCGTTTCCAAGAATCGTTTAATCTTCTTTACTACGAAAAAACCCCCAAATCCGAATTCATCGCCAACCTCGGTCCTGGCGGCAAATACTCATCCATAGACGGGATAATTCGCCCAAACAACACTTCGAAGAACATTCCCCGGCTCGACAAAGAGCTAATCTCCCATCTACCCGCATCCTGCAAAATCATCTCATCAGCCAACCACGGCTATGACGGCGAGGATACAGAGGAGCTAGGCCGGCGTGGCATCTGGTACTGCAATGGGTCCGGATGCGGGGATGACTCTACGGCAGATATAGCATTATTCTTAATCATAGCTGCATTCCGTCAAACGAGCTACTGCGAAAACCAAGTACGCACGCACCGCCGTGGGTTCTTTTTCGAAATCGAAGATCACGCCGCGAAACATGTGCATAACCCTAGCGGGAAAATATTGGGGATCGTGGGGATGGGAGCGGTGGGGACCGCGGTTGCAAAGAGGGCGTTGGCGTTGGGGATGAAGATCCATTACTTCAGTCGGACGAGAAAGGATGCTTCGGTTGAAGAGGGAGTGTTGGGTGGCGCGGTTTATCATCAGGATGTGAAGTCGTTGCTGAAAGTTGCGGATTGTGTGATGCTTACGTGCCCGCATACGCCGCAGACGCACCATTTGCTTAATGCTGAGACCTTTGGGGTTATGAAGAGAGGTGTTCGAATTGTTAATGTTGCAAGGGGGAAGTGTATTGATGAAGATGCTCTGGCTGATGCGATTGACGATGGTATCGTTGCTGGTGCTGGTCTGGATGTTTATCATGATGAGTATGTATCCCCACACCCCCTTGGTTATTTGCCTGAGCCCAGCTGATTTATTTAGACCTGTGGTCAACCCGAGGTTGTTGGATAACTGGAATATCACCCTGCTACCACATATAGGGGGCTCTACCGTGGACGCTTTAAATGTAAGCTATCTACCTTCTGCTCCAGATACCAAATCATCTTTCTGTGGGCGTTTTTATTAATCTAATGGAACTGCAGGGCTTTGAAAAACTCGCCATGGACAACATAGAGGCCTTCTTCCTTGGAGATGGGAAACCTATAACCCCTGTCAACAAGCTCGATAAGCACGAGAAACTTTAAGAAACGGCATACAGCATTAGATGAATATAGATTGGTAGACCGTCCACATTGGATTATATACCCCCTTTTCCCCTGTGGTTTGGAATAATATGGCTGAGATAGTAGTACACTGAACTAGCTCTGTGCGGTGAAATTGTTCCTACGCAACTTCTAAATATCAGTAAAAGTAGATCGATATAAGAACCGTCCTTTTGACATGGCATGTGTCGTCGACGAGGTCTGTGGTTCGTCACGTATCCTGGAGCTACTTAATTGCTCCGATATACTGTATACCTTTCACTCTTGGCTAACTTATCTTTTTACGTAGCAGATCAGGTTCCGTGTGCTTGGATGGGATCAATCAGACATGGTCACCAATGTACGACGTGGTAAACATATTTGAAGCATTTCTCCCACAGCCGTCTTCAACAAACCAGGTTTACTTAGACACCCTGAGCGTTGCACCGTCGTAGCTCAGTTTTCCGGTGTCATATACGCTGGCGTCTATAAGGCTTATAGCACCGCCAACACTCACATCAAAGCCAGACATATGTCTTACATGGGAACGTTCGTGTACCTCGATTCCCGAGGCGGCAATAGGTTGCCGTGACTTTTCTACTGAGCTGTCTGCACCGGATTTTCCCTGTGGCTCAGCGGCAGGTTGTATGATATGCCATGCCTTTCGGCTGTGGGACATCAATTACATCTAATTATCCACTTGTGGCCCGCGGAGTTTTTCATGTTACCTCCGGTAAAAACGTGTGGACCCTTTTCGTCATAGATTCATCGCGACTGGCGAGGTAGAAACTCCTCAGTAGCTGGTGACGAGCAGCAACCCGTTACTCTCCAAGACACCTTGAATTCTTCGCCGAATGTGCTTTACACCATGTTCGCCTTTGAACTTCCCAGGTGCACTGTTCCTCGATAAAAGCACTATTAAATTTCCTTTTTTCAGCACCAGCGAGTGGGCCCCTTACGGTGCGACGATGCCGGCAATATCTTAATAAGGCCGACCTGTTTTAGGTGCTGGGTCGAGAGTAAAGCTCATGAATTGGCTGTAGCATATGTTGGTGCTCTGATAAACACAGGAACATGGAGGCGAATCATTGTTAGTCGAAGCAAGTGCCATTGCCGCCAGAGTAAACATTTTGCCAGTGATTGACAAGTCCTTAATCAATCTTACTGCATGTTGAAGTGGGAATATCATATTTATGAGTTGAATCTCATGAATGAGACACCTGGGATGAATGCAGTCCGCCATAGACAGGCTGTCACGTGCACTTCGTCTTCATTTGGGCAGCGATGCTCTGCTGCCTGGGAAGGGGAAAAGCACCGCGAGATGTGTAACATTCGATCTCTTGCGTAGAGTGCAGCGGTAGTATAAAAAGATACATACCGGCCGCAGCCTAATTTGATAATCATTTTTCTTTTCAACCTTTCCAGCACGCCAACTTCGCAAAGGACCGCGAGCAAGATGTCGACAGACAGAGTCCCGAAGTGGTCTAAAATGATTAGATTCATACCAGCCAGCAAACAAGATATCATTCTCTCGACAGAAATTGCTTCCATCGAAGTGGTTGCCCACGAAAGGCTTCCTGACGGTGGAAACCACTGGGCATTTTACCTGCGCAGCACGCCCACCCCCACCACTACCACGACGTCGACAACGAATACGGATAAAGACACCAACAAGAGTAATGACGCCGAAGTTCACATTACCCAGCTCGACGTGTCTCCTTCTTACTCGATCCCATCGTCGATTCTACCAGGTGGATCCAAGGCGTTCCTCATACTCTCTCGCTACGACTACCCGCACTCAACAGGGCACAGCGCTACCAGAAAGATACAGCTGGCAGTCCGCCAGCATCCACCCGTCAACATCGGTGAGGTCGTAGAGTTACTGACTGTGCAAAATCGCCGGCATTGTTTTGAGTTTGGTAATTCGGGACGGGGATGTAGGTTTTGGATCCGGGATCAGATTCCTTTGTTGCTCAAGGCTGGGGTGATTGTTGATGGGGAGCAGGCTGAAGAGGCACTGGCTGCTACATTGTTGGAATTTCCAGGGGGGAATGAGTTCCCTTTGACGATTGGAGCATACTATTAGGTGGCTGGCTTGGGTACAACAACAACAACAACGAGTTTATTTCTTTGGTTCGTCTGTGTTGATGGTTGTCCTCTTGGCTTTGGTTTTGTGCATCCACAGGCGCAAACAAGGCGCAGGGGGGAAGGAAACGAGTATGTAGCTGGGACGATAATTTCCAGGCAAAAGAAACGGTGCCACGATGATTGACCCTGACACGAGAATGTTTTAACAAATGCCTTGGATCACCCACCATACTGGGATCTGATACAGAGGACCTTGGTCTTTGTCCCACGAGTAGGACCAGGTGGCATGATGTCATTCGAGGTTTTTGTTTTTCTGTGTGTTTTCCTGACCGTTTTTTTGTTTTATGATTTCTTTTTTTTCGCATGTGTCAAAGAAACGCGAAGAAAGGAGATGAAACGAACGAAACAAAACTTCGAGGGAAAATCCCAAGACAAGTGATTGGCTTGGACAAGGCGCTAAACGAGCTCGACACAAAGTCTACTTTCAGGGGTAAAAACAGACAACGGAGAAAGTGCTCCGCCTTGCTTTTTTGGACATGGATGAAGAGACTGAGAGAGATGGAGTCAAAGGCAATCGGATTGTGGAGGTGGAGTGGTGCACGCCGGAGGAATATCTTTATGCATGTTGAGAAGGGGAGTCAAGAAGGTGATATATCAGGATCGGCTAAGAGCAGGCATGAGGGTGAAATTCATGCGGCCTCGAGGGGGCCCTTGAACGATGCCGTTAACGAGCCTGTCAAACTGCCATGCCCACTAAGGCATGGGTCCATCCATCTGTGATATGTATTTCACACAAGTCCGCATGTGGTGCTCTGGTCCTTGGGTTGGTGGCGGAAAGGGGTGGAGAGACAAGAGAAATAAGATGGACTTGTGGAGGGAGAGCCTTGTCCATTTTGCTTGATTTGAGATATAATGTTCAGACTATTGAAGAGAATCTTCTTGATCTCCAGCAGCGCATCTCAAGCATCCCAAGTCTTCTCTCCCGTATGATATTCTATATCTATACAGATCGATACACATGAAACGCAGAAAAGTACAGCCGCTAGTCCTAACTCGGTCTCTACGGTTTCGACTAGACCGTTTTTGGCAAGACGGTCTTTTATCTCTCGCCGGTTCTGGTGGGGCTCGCCCCGCCCCGTACGAGCCCAAACCCCAGCAGCCGTATTGCCGTTACCAGGCACCGCTGTAAGTTTGAGCCCCTTGTTGCCATCGCTTTAATCTCTCGCTCCTCCTGGTTTTTTTTCTTCTTCTTCCTCTTCATCTTCTGGCTTCCTCGCTCTCTCTCTCTTGTTCTCTCTTTTTCCTTTGGCTTCATCTTTTTCTTGTTTCTTGTCTTTCGTTGAACAGTCACTCTTTCATCCTTCTCCCCCGCGGTGGTGTGCATATATCTGTTTGTTTACCTGGTCCTCACCCTGTCCCACCGTTTGCTCCTTGCTAACCGCCGCTCTCTAATAGCACGCCGTTTCAATATAAAACCTGCTTTGTCGCATCTATCCCGTTGATGCCACTGTAAATCAAGCTCATTTTTTTTTTGATGACTGGTTGACCATACACACTCCTTTTACAAAACACTCCTTTTCATCCATCTACATCGTCTGTGTGCGTGGATCTTTCGCTCCTTTACCGCGGTCGCCAATTCGTTGAACATATATCGCTCGTCTCCCATCGCATCTCGACTGGTCGAGTTCTGTCTGCGCAAATCCCTCCTCGGTTTGCCCCTTGAATAGTGGGTTTTACCGACAATGCTTTCAAAGTTCGCTTCCCTTTCCGCTGCGGCGGTCGCCATGTCGGCTCTGGTCGACCCTGCGGCCGCTTTCTGGCGCTTGCCTTGCCAGGGCCGTCTTGGCGTTGCTCGTATGGATCCTATCGTCAACCCAGGCGAGGTTTCTGCTCATATTCACGCCATCCACGGTGGTGACAGTACGTTCTCAGTTCGTTCGTGATTCCGGAACTAGAATATCATATTGACCATCAATCCGCAGACTTCGACTTGACAACCAGCTCTGAAGACCTTTTGAAGTCTAAATGTACTTCTTGTGCTATCACGCAAGATTTGTCCGCATACTGGACTCCTGCCTTGTACTTTATGCGCAAGGATGGATCCGCTGAGTTGGTAGAACAGGTTGGCGGCACTCTAGTGTGAGTCGCATTTCTTTGTCTCCCCTTATATATGGAACCAGTCTTCTGATCAAAGCTGTAGGTACTACCTCCAACGCGGCAAGAATGTCAAAGCATTCCCCAGAGGCTTCCGTATGCTTGCTGGTGACACCAACTTGCGTAACTTCAGTCTGCCCGTTCCCGATCCACCAAAGTCTAGCTGGACCGCAGAGGACTCTACCCAGGCCGCCCTTAGCCAAAAGGCCCTCGGTTTCAACTGTCTTAACTATGGAGGAGCCGCTGAAGATTTCCTTGGCCGCCATACCCTCCCCGAAAAGGAGTTCATCGATCAACATTGCACCAACGGCTTGCGCCTAGAGATTGCCTTCCCGTCTTGCTGGAATGGCAAGGATCTCGACTCCGCGGACCACAAAGCCCATGTCGCATACCCCAACCTTGTCGAGGATGGCACTTGCCCTGAAGGCTTCAGCACTCGTCTCGTCACTCTTTTCTATGAAACCATCTGGGCCGTCCAGGACTTCAAGGGTAAGGACGGATACTTCGCTCTAGCCAACGGTGATCCAACTGGCTGTGGTTATCACGCCGACTTTATCGAAGGCTGGGAAGATAATGTGCTTCAAAACGCTATCGATACTTGCACTAACGACTCGGGTCTCGTGGAAGACTGCGGTGTTTTCAACCTCCAAAGTCTTGACAAGCAGCTTCAATGCACCATGGAACTACCCGAGGTTCTCGCCGGTGAGCGTTTTGAACTTAGCGGAGAGGGTCTTCCAGGTGGTGTTAAGATCAACAAGGGGCCTGGCTACGTTGTTCCAGATCACCACGCTCCCCCAAGCTATGAAGAACCCGAGAAGCCACAGAAGCCAGAGAAACCAGAGAAGCCAGAGAAGCCAGAAGCACCAAAGAAACCTTCTCCTCCACCAGCCTCGGATCCAAATGGTCCCCCACCTCTTGAGTTCCCTGCTCTCCCCTCGTCGTCTTCCAGCAAGAAGCCCGAGACCACCCCACCACCGCCTCCCCCACCACCTGCTGCTGCACCAGCGGAGACTCCCTACACTACCACCACCTTTACCTCGAATGGTGCTGTCTACGAGGTCGCAATCATCAAGGAGACCGCTACCGCTACCGTCGAGGCCAACGGATCCGGACAGCCCTACGGTGATGTGGAGGGACACCAGAAACGCCACATGGGCCGACACATCCACCGCCATGGACATTAGACGAGTCTACAAGTTAGTAGTTTATCGTACTAGTTGTATCTGATATATGTACAGTCTTTTTCTGTGCATATACCCTCTGTATTTTGTCGTTATTCATTGCATTTCATTTTATTTTCAATTCAATTAGGGGATTTTCCTTGTCAGAAAAAAAGGTGATATCACATATTCCCCCTCGGCTTTGCCTCCCTATTAGTTCCACCTGTATGTATATTTGTTGAGTTATTCTACTATCATACGCGTGACTTTCCAGCCTTCCAAATCACCAATCGCCAACATCAAGGAGTCAGTGGGGTATTTATGATACGTTGATTGTTTTATATTATGGTAGAATGAACATGAGCTTTGACCACATGTCCCGCATTTGACCCCTTGTTAGGGTATTTCCCTCACTCACTAACCGGCCGCAATTACTCCATCCACATCAATTCCCTCGGCATCTACTCCATACTGCAGTGACAACTAGTCTAGATACACTTCCCTCCATCAACAACCATATCAGTCCCGTTAATAAACGCTCCCTCATCCGAAGCCAAGTAGAGACACATATTCGCAATATCGTTTGGATCCGTCAATCGGCCCAATGGCACGTTCGAGACGAATTTGGCCCGGTTCTCAGGCGTGTCGGGAACACCTACGAACATCTCAAATAGACCTGTGCCGGAAAGGAGGGGGCAGACGTTATTAACGCGGATTTGATGCGGGCCGTATTCTGCCGCGAGGCCTTTCGTTGCCTGTAAAGAATGTTAGATGTATGAGTCTAGAGCATGTAGATGGGGTATGCATGAGTGCATGTATGTGGGGGACGCACGTTTGAAACAGCCCCCTTTGAAGAATTATACCATACTAGGCCCGGACGAGGCCGCTGAGCACCGGTTGAAGAGATATTAATCATCGCACCACCCTTCTTTTGCTCGATGAGTTTCGGAATGAAGGTTTTCGAAGCGTGGAAGATGGATTTCACGTTGACGGAGAAGACGCGTTCGAATTCCTCGAGGGTTACGTCTTCCGAGGGCTGGGTTAATAAGTTTTAGTTAGTTGGCTTTCATCGTACATTGTATATAGCGCTGTTTTCGCTTCAATGGCAGCTGGTAGTTGGCAGCTGGTAGCCGGTATTTGGGGTTGTTACCTTATTCTTATAAGTTGTGCCTGCATTGTTCACTAGGATATCTACACTTCCGTGTGTTGCGACGGTATATTCAAGCACCTCCTTCCAGTCATCCAGCGAGCTGACGTCCATTTTGCGAAAGGACATGTTTTCCGGGTCCGTGGAGACTACTTGTTGACCTCCTGTGACGTTGATGTCGCCTACGACGACTTTGGCGCCCTCTTGGGCATAGCGGACTGCGATTGCGGCGCCGAAACCTGAGCCACCGCCTGTAGATTGGTTTGGTTGGTTAGATATGCTTGTATATTTTGATTTTTTGGTGCTTGGTGGAATTACCTGTGACTATGGCGACTTTGCCGGATAGACGGGATCCTTGAGACATGTTTGGTGTGGGGATGTAGATAGAGATGAAGATGAAGATGGGTAAGTAGCGATGGTTTATGAATACCGCGGGGCAGGTAAGAGGGATTGAAGGTAAGTATTTATGGACCGAGAGGGAAGAGGTAAAGCAACAGTGGAACAGACTGAGTGCGCGTTTACCCGCCTACAAATATATATAGTCTTTCTACTTCTCGCCGAACCGCAAAGATTACATTTTGGGGATACCGAAATGCGGGGAGAACAGACGCCTGGTTGGCTGGTTGTGGAGGAGAACAAGCCGAGAAAGCCATAATCTGGTGGTGATAATGCCGGTGCCGATGTCGGTCCGCACCTCTCGGCGGTTAGGCTTAGGGGTTTTCCAGAAAAGATGGAGCGATGACAACTGTGAAGCTTTTAACTCCGTACGGATGGCCTCATGACTGATTAAACGTATGACTATGGCTATTTGGATATATTTACAGAGAATAATTCCCCCGGCGCATTTATCGTTTCTCCCAGTGAATTTTAGCTGGTTCCGACGGTTTTGAGAGAAGCGACTGTGGTGACAGAACAGTTAGAATTGAGCTGCAACTATCGCACCAGCGAGAAAGAAAAAGAAAGGCTTACCGAGAAATCAGTCGGGACAACTCCAGTTCGACCGTCGATGTTCTTGAATTTGAACTCCCTCACCATCGTCGCTACAATGACGCCGAGATTCAAGTACGCAAACTTCTCGCCAATACATCTATGGCGGCCTGCGCCAAAGGGCAGATATGGACTCTTAGTTCCCTTTACGACGGCACCGTATCCATAATCGACCATCTCATCGCTACCCTTCTCTGCCTCCACCGGGTCATTGCTTTTGTCACTCCATCGGTAAGGATCCCATACTTCTGGGTCCTTGAAATTTTCGCTAGATCGACCAGACACACCGGGGGAGGAGAGGAGGACGTGGTTGGGTGGTACGACCCAGCTGGTTCCTTCGATGGGCATTGGGTTCATTACTTTGCGCATTATCGAGTGGATAGGCGAATGTAATCGAAGCGTTTCTCGAATAACCTGCTGGTTTAACGAGAGTTTGTCCATGTCTTCAAAGGTCAAAGGTCGTGGATCGGAACCTAGCTCCCGAATCTGTTCCTGATACAGTGCTTCCATGATCTCAGGCTGAGAGGCAAGACGCAGCATTATCCATGCACTGACTGATGCTGAAGAATGCTGTCCTCCCATCAGCAGGGTGATCATCATATGGGCGATTTCTTTATCTGGGATTGGTGTGCCGTCCTTGTAAACGCAATCCATCAAATTCCAGATCATATCATGATTGTTCTGCTTCTGGGCTTCGGCTTCGGCTGGCCCTAACTTGCGTCGCTCGTTGATGATATCCATATATACCTGTCTCATTTTCTGCTGAGCCTGATCCCGTTTGCGATTGCGAGGTAGTGGAGCCCGAGGAATGATGAAGTTGATTGGAGTGAAGCCTAGATCAAGGTTATGGTACAACTTTGCAAATGAAGAGTTCAACTTGGTTCGAATCTCTTCGCCCTGCAGAGTGCGGCTTGCTGTGAATATGGTAATCTCGGCCATGGCCTGAGGGACGTCCAATATTCCTGACTTTCCGTTGAAGTGACCGGAGGACTCGATGTATCCTCGCACTTCTTGTTCGATGAGGGGTACATATGATTGGAGGGCTTCGGTGGTGAGGCCAAATTTGACAAACTAGTTCATTCTCATGGATTAGTAGAAGGCCCAGGTAGGAACATTCTCACGCTGCATACCTTCTTCTGTTCCATCAATTTTGAATTCGGACAGTCATAAATAACGCCGGATCCAAACACCGGCGTGGTTAGAGGACCGTACACTTCCTCTGCGTTTACATCTTTCAGTTTGCCGTTGAGGATGAAATCATTCCCCTTGGCTCCGAGATATACGGTTGTCTTTCTTCCAAGCAGCACAAAGGTGAAGATATCGCCATACTATCTCAGTTTATAAGTAAGCTGCAGGCCGGTGAAGATGGAAGCCATATTCGGAGAACGACAAACCTTTTCTCGACAGGAGAAGAAGAATTTATAAGGGTCGACACCATAGCTGATGGTATTTCCAATGAAAGGAAACCAGTGGAAAACAACAGGTGGCTCATTGGGGTTTTTGGAAGTCAGCTGGAATACAGCATTGAGGACGATCAAGATTACGAGGGCAGCGACGGTCGAAAAACCGGCAGTAACGAGAGGGGTCGACTGGGAATAGAACGAAGAAGGAATTGGGATATCCATGATGATGGCTCTTTGTGTGAATATCCTCAGTGAAAGTGTAGCAGATTTACAATGGAAGCTGGGATATATTTATACAATATTATGGGCTATATACACCACCCGCCTATAATTTCTCACAAGAGCTGGATAATATTGGAGCCTAACTTAACCCTGCCATTTCCAGGCACATTCATGCACATCCTTCAGGGCTAACCATAAAAAGCAAACAGCTTGACGCTTCTAGGGGCAAAAAGAGCTTCGAAATCCCAAGATGCTGTTTGGCTGTTGGCGGTCGGATGCTGGATATCAAAGTGGTCTGATGCACACATGGCTTAGTCAGCGCTTACAGAGGCTCAAAATGCAACCAGATGCCAGACTGCTCCAGCTACTTACTTGATCCTTCTGATGAACTAGCAAAGTCTTGTTCTTCATGCAGCAGTGCAGAAGTCCGACATCTATCCAATGAGAGGTGAAATAATTCAAAGGACGGCATAGTCACACAGGAGGATGCATGGCCACACATCTCGCCTACTCCATCATGCATACCCACCCCTGCCCGGAATACTAAGCGTGGTCCGAACAAAATACCTAAGTCCGTCTCAATTTTGGAGAGTACCGTTGGTGGGAGGGACTCTAGAGCCTCAGCTCTGAGATTATCCAGTTGAAATAAACGAGACCGGACCTTGTTGTAGTTTCGTGGAGGATCACACGTCTCCCATGCGCCAATATGATCTTGACTAAATATGCTAGTGAGGCTCAGCTCAGTTCTCTGTTTTCTCTACTTATGTCACTACTGATAGTGTACCATAACTTCGACATTTCGAAAAGCAAGCCCACAAGTATGCCACAACGGAGGTAGCGGGCGGTAATAATCGACACGTTCACTATACCAGGTCATATTATTGGCATATAAAGGATGGGAGGTGGTTAAAACGGCACTCGCCGACAAACAGCTATCAGGAAACCCAGGCAGTGGCTGATGAGATAGCTGCGAGTTTGGAGGCCAAACTTTTTGTCGCCGTCAGCGATGGGTCATCAAAGTATGAAGCTTTGATTTCTTCAGCCTAGTTTATCGGCCTCTACCCAGAGATGTTGTCATGCGGCTGGCGGCTATCCCTTGCTATGATATCCACTGGTCTTTGAGGAATATCTGGTAGACAACAGACCTACCTGGACCTTCAAAAGCATCAGCCCCTTTAATGACGCTACTAGTGAAGGCCAGCCTTCCGCGATGATATACCCAAAAGAGCCTCGTGGTTCTATACTAGGCTATTTAGTGTGCACATACAACGCCGGACAACACAGACTCATATAATGCTGGAACGAAGAAGTGAAACTGAGCCCGTCCCAGGCCCAGGGCAAACTGCAGAGCTCGTCTCCTTTCCCATTATGAGTGCAACACATCTAGCATAGAGCAAGGCCGCACTCATATAGCCTGTGGCGGCCTTGCGAGTGTGATAGGTGAGAGAGTATTGTGTGATTACCACCATTATGATTTTTAGATCTTTCAAGTCCCACATGGACAATGGGGAGCCTCCATATGGCACACTAACCTGAGTTACATTCTCAATAAACGCCACAAACCTCCTGGGCTAACCGACGGCCAGTTGCCTTGGAGAAAGGGATCATCCACTGTGCATATTGTCAGGGCTCCGGCGCGAGCTGCGTTATTTATCGCAAATCAAGAAATAAAACAGCGCATGATCGGCAACCGCAAGAGATATATCTTGAACTCCTCACAACAAAAAGGAATCTCGGATTCAAAATGCAAGGAATCTATTTGGAATATAGCATCGTGAAAAATACGCAAAATATAGCACAGGCGACGTGAGAAATCGTGTCTCCGAAGGCTGAGCTACTTCGTTCTTCTGTTCTAGGGAAAACTCCAACTAGGGTTCTCTCAAATGCGGCCTTCGATGTGACAAATTCAGATGTAAGCACCAAGTGTCCATGAAAGAGTGTTCTGCTCCGGTGAAATGTAGTGATCTCAGCCCTTGTTCTTCATCGCTGCCTCGCCCTGCCGCAAAGCCTGCAGCAAAGCCAAGAGGCGGCGGAAACTGTCAAGATAAGCGCTGGGAATTCTTCCCCTCAACTCGAGACTTGTGGTCTTTTCTCAACACAACCATGTCTCAAAATATAGCATATGGCCTTAGCGACTCTATCGAGGCTCCCCACAAAATACATGGCAACTTTTCTGTTGATGAAACTGTGATTGCTCACTTCCCTCCGGACTCCCGCTTGGTTTCGGCTACTACGTTTGGAGCCTCAGCATGGACTGTTACAGCCCGTCTTGAAATATTGCTTCCAGGTGGAGCTCAAAAATCATATTTCTTGAAATGTGCGACAGAGGAGACCGGACGAACGATGGTGGAAGGGGAATTCACGGCCATGTCCGAATTATACAAAATAATGCCAGATTTTGTCCCCAGGCCGCATTCATGGGGTAAATACCGCGCGGAAGGAAAGGAGACATATTTCCTTCTCATGGACTTTATCGAGATGAAAACACATGATTACCCGGACGCCGAACAATTATGTACCAAGTTGGCTTTATTGCACGAAAAAAGTGTCTCTCCCAATGGAAAATTTGGCTTTCATGTGCGTACTTGTCAAGGCAGAACACCACAGGCAGTTGAATGGCAGTCTAGCTGGGAAGTCTTTTTTACAAAATTGCTACGACACGTCCTCGAACTTGATACCCAGATAAACGGGCGGTGGGAAGAGTTAGAAGTCGTCTCTGATAGAATTATCAGCAAGGTAATTCCCAGGCTGATCGGGGCCCTCGAGAGAGATGGGCGCTCAGTCAAGCCATGCTTAATCCATGGAGATCTCTGGGAAGGGAACACTGGCATATCTGCTGAGACGGGAGACATCTATGTCTTTGATTCCGCCGCATTTTATGCTCATAATGAGATGGAGACTGGAGATTGGAGGTGCAATTACAATAATATCCATGAGGGTATCTATAGGGCGACCTATGTTAAAATGTTTCCGGCAAGCGAGCCTCAGGCAGAGTGGGGTGATAGAAACCGCATGTACTCCATTTATTACAACATTATCTACTCTGTCAATCACAAGAGGGATGGTATGGCGGTCCGTCAGATGTGAGTAACTTCAGCACAATCTCCTTACCGCCCATACACGTTCTTATGCCTGATACTGCGCATTATTGACATTAATTTGTTATTTATTCAGGGCATACGACGACATGTATTTCCTAGTTGACAGCTACGCTCCATTTGCTCCAGGTTCCGGACCACCCAGGCTCGCCCAGGCTGAGAGGGTTGCTCTTCCAGAAGAGAAGGATCACACTAGAAATTAATGGACTAGGAGTTCACGACTTCAGTTTTCTTAGCACTGGCAATGGCTAGATAAGCCATCCCTGGTTCCTTCGAGGAGGATTCAATCTTTGGACACTTCAACTTCGTTATTGTAATTGATCCATCGCCCCGGCCTATGCCGGTTTGGTGGTAAAATGATAGCGATGTTAACGGCGGAGTTCGCCGTTGATGTCGTTTCGAAGGTTGAAAGTATACGAACGCCGAGGATTGTATCGATCGGAGCTCGAAGATGTCAGGAAACGGGCTCGTTGCAGAGTAGCCTCCTTGGCAATTGAATCGATCGATCACCCGTTGTCTGGAGACGATGGTCCTTGTTGTTTCCCTGAGTAAGCCAGCGGAGTGCCTTGCGGCCCATAATTATGGGGACATGAGCGCGTTTTATCTCTGATAATCATGAATAACATGTCGCTGTGACTGGTGGTCGATCTTCAGCCGCATCTAGGGACCCGCCCTAAATACGACCGAGCCTTCAGACCATCAGGAGCACCAATACGCAAGCCACTTTTTGCTGTCTCCTTTAATTCTCGCCGCTTCGCCGATCCTTGCACAGCACCAATCGGATTGCCCTCGTTCATCCTTATTTAATGAAAGGAGACGCTAAAACCGGCTCCAAGCGAATCTGCTAGGTGGAAACGGATATATACCGCTATGTCTGTTCTGGATGATAATACACGGCCTACTGGGTGCCGGTGACAATAATAT
Organism: Arthroderma sp. MBC 929; assembly: GCA_030789285.1. NCBI lineage: Eukaryota > Fungi > Ascomycota > Eurotiomycetes > Onygenales > Arthrodermataceae > Arthroderma > Arthroderma sp. MBC 929. The sequence continues at coordinate 17,653 of JARJUX010000007.1, read as the reverse complement.
AAGCGTACATAGAGCGTAGGAGCGAGAGAATCCATACCAGGCTGTACCGTCATGAACAGACACGCACTCCATGCATTGGGAGATTATTCTATGGGAGAAACACATTTCAGCAATGATATAGGTTTATACGATTGAGGGGCATCTCTATAAAAATACTGCATAATATTAGGTTGTACTGAACGTACGCAACAGGATCATTGGTATAAACAAAAATCATCCCAGTCCTCACAAAACTCCTTGAGCTCGTAGCATCAATCGCCACGGCCCACATCGCTAGGCAGCCATTAATTGTCGTCGAAGCATATATTCGGAGGTAGCTAAAGTTGCTAAAAGCACACCTCCATGGGCGTGGCTAGCTTAGGCAAGGAAGCCGAAAGCAGCGATGACGGCGGCAGCAACACAGGCGGTGCTGACAGTCATAGATAGGCCTGCAGCGTTGTCAGAGTTTTGTGGTGGCTCCTCTCCGGTGCCGGATGGCTGATTGCCTCCCTCTGGGTCAGTAGCAGACGGGTCGGAAGATTCGGTGGGCTCAGATCCATCGTCAGAGGTTTCGGTTGCGGTTCCTGAACCGGTAGGAACAGTGCCGGTCATGGTACCGTTCGTGTGAATGCCGGTTGAGAAGGTGGAGGAACCAGTCAAAGTGACAGTCGCGCTGGCATCAGTAGTTCCAGTAGTGTCAGTGTTAGTGTCGGTGTCGGTGGCGGTGCCAGTTGTGGAGGTGTTGCTGTCGGTTGCTGTTGCAGATTCGTCACTAGTAGCTGTGGAAGAGGTGGTGCCTTCGGTGATGGTGGTGGTTGAATCACCACCGTCTTCTTCTGGTGTATCGAATACCCTGAATGCCTTCACGTCCTGGCCTGTGTTCCTTGGGCCCCAAGACGCGCAGGAGAAACCAATGCGCTTGTCACAGTTTGTATCTGCATAGAGGCCCAGGCAGTTTGTGGAATCTTCGGGGTCCCAGGCGTATTCGCTTCCGATGTTCAGTTCGATTGTTTTGCAGTCAGCAGGGCCGGAGCCGGATTCGTTGGTTCTGTCACCGGAGGGAGAATCCCAATCCAACGTCCAGCCGTTGACGGCGACTGAGAGGGTCGAGAAGTAGACGATGTTCTTGAGGAGAGTCATCTGCGTCGGAGTTAATTAGCGGATCTGTTCGTGTTGGCGATCAGCTACAATAAACGTACCTTGTATACGAGATTGAAGTCTGACTTTCAAATATATAAACAAACAAGCCAATGAGTTAAAAGGATAATACTGTTTGAAATCAGAGATAGAAAATAAAAAAAAACTGAAAAAGGTTCGGGGCTTGAAGAAGATTTATAAATTGGAAGCTGGCGAGGCTCCGCCCCTATGCATTTGTAAGAATCAATATGGCCCGAAAGCGTAGGGATACTGAGGCTTAGGGGGTGTGACAAGGGCGTCGTTCAAGGGGTGATGAGACTGAGAGGCTTTGCAGCTCTCAGCAATATAATGTCAAATCCCAGCACAAATGCAAGGAGACAATACCAGGGCAAGTTGAAACGTGGAGGCCTCCAGAAGTGGTGAAGATCTATTCAAACAGCCGTTTGAAGACGCTTGCCACTGTCCGCTTGCCAAAGGCAGTGAATATTCCCGACATGTGTCTCATCATGTCCACTTCTGGCTGGACTCTGACGAACAGGCAGATCCATGAGATATTTGATCAATATGGGCGATTTTGGCCAGTCACAGAGTCTCCCTGCCAGCCGAATGGAGAGACCCGCAGGCTGATGCGCAATTTTAAAGAGGCCTAATCGTCTTTGTTCGATGCGACGATGGAGCCAAGGGCCGACTAGCTGACCCAGAAGCCAATAAAGACTCCCATGCCTGTGGTTGCGACAAGGCTTGTGTTGCACATACACGAGCCGTTTGTGGGACTGCCAGACCAGCAACAGATATCAGTCTTTGATTTCTAATGACTTGTTGCACCGTTCGACTTCGCTGGACTGTTTCTGAAGGATTTTATTAGCGTTCGAACAGGAGCTAATTAGTTCTTTTAGCCCAAAGTCGAAGATAGCGTCTGCTTGGCGAGAAAACATCGTTGGCTCATCCACGCGAGCACAGCATGATGCATCTCAGTATACATAGTTATGTATCAATGACACGCGACGTTTGACGGTGAGTGGTGGAATGCTATGAGATGAGCAGATGGCCCCCAAATGATCCGCACGCCACATATGTGTCCTAACAAAACGACAGACAGACCCCAGACCGTTTTCCCACAGCTGTTGAATTGTGTAACCGGACTTCAGAAACAAAAGCTTTCTCTGGCTCATCCAAGCGGGTTTCTTGCTGCACGGAGAATTAGCCCTACCCGAATATTCAAACTAATACGATTACTACGTAGTAGTGCCCTCCCACCAGAGAAACCCGTATTGTTCAGCATTGATTCCAGTGAATGTCTCAGTATATTCAAGCTAGCAACTGCATCGAATCCGCTCTTCGTTTGCTACCCTCGAAGATTGGATGCTAACACCATCTACACGCCCTATATGTCCGCCCTTGTGACGTAAGTCATAGACCGAATGCTATACATAGGCATCTCTAAAATGCAACCAACGAGAGACATGACGTTGTCTGTTCCAAAGGCCTACAGCTAGTCAATCTAGTCGGGCACCTTCCCGGCACCGCTAAGTCGAATCCAGCAGGCCTTGACGCTGGAGGATGCCGAATAAGGCTGCGGACCGTCACACGCGGCTACAAGTATCATTACCCGAGGTGTCTTACATATGTAGGACTTCAGGTGGCCGCTACGATATAGTAGGAGAGGGCACAACTGCATGGAATGCATCGCCACAACCAGCGCGAGTTAAATATAGAACAGTCCCCAGATCCCCCCCATGTCAGATGTCAAACTCCACCAATCAACAGAGCTTGACCTCGTGTCGATCTGATCTGCTTTGTGATTGACGAGAACCATGCTTTGAGAACTACACATTCGAGTTGCGAAGGATGAACATTGCGCGACAGCAGGTTTTGTCTGTGTGACCTGTCCGTTCGGCACTATTGATTTCCTTCGGGGATCGTCTCCCTTGACCAGTCAAAAGGGTAGCATTCATTGCTCTTGAACTTGAAAGATACCCCTTTCTCGCTCCAGAGGTTCCCCATACAGTTCTACATCCAATACAACCGTGGATTTTACATGCCGCAGTTTTCAAAGTGGTATTTTATCGGCAGGTTCAGCGATGCTTCCCCCGGTATTGAACGGAGTTTAGGCTCTTAGAATTCCCGTTTGCTGATATTGTTGCGAGATAACTCAACTGAAGCTACGGTCAGTATGCTTGATTCCTCTATCACCCTCCCACATCTGTTTTGGGGACAGATGGCTAGGAAGCCGCATGGCTCGCTCGGCCTCTTAAGCGTGACTACCTGCAACTCTTACTGGTGTGAAGACTGTTATCGATAAACGAACCCCTGGCAGAGCTTCCAGTTCGCAGAGTCCCTCCCAAAAGGAGATATTACAAGGTAACAGATCAGGGCTTGACGGGGATAAGAAAAGATCAGTATGTACAGATGCACGCACTTCTATAATACCGTGACATCAGAGAGGTACAGAGGACAAACTATCGAGTCGGTCCATCATCCATTCCAATGTATACAGGGAAAAAAAGCTTATTTGAGAACGAATAGACTGTTTATTCATTGCACATGTCAGTGCTCATGGTAACACAAACGCCACCCGAAATTAATGCGATGGCTAGCTAAAAACAAGAAATCGCAGATGACAACACTAACACCGCCTAAAATGTGTATATGCCAACCAAAAAAAATAACTCCTTCGATCGTGAAATGCCCCAAAAGATATTTACCGGTAACCAAATGAAATGAGTATGAGATCGCGATATGGGGAATTGGCGCTAAAGTTGAGAGAAGGCTGGGACGCTGGGCAGCCACACATTGGAGGAAAAAAGCTCGGGACGAAGAGGGGAGGAAGGGTGGTGATCCCGAAATGAGAGAACGAAGGGGGAAGTTAAACATTAAGTATCGTAACGCAAAGGTGGTATAGAGGGGGGTTGTAGGAATATTAAGCCATGTCGTGTCGACTATATGGTCATTCCCAGTACATCACGAAGAGCGCTTCTTCAGCATGAATCCAAGCTTGGAGCTGGCCTGCCATTTGAAGCTCTTGTTGCGTGAATGCTGCTGTTGGATCGTCAGCTGATCCGTCGAAATGTTTGGATTTCGCGACCATCTGATATACGTTGAACTGCTTCTCGAGTCACTCTCCTTAATTGGTGGTGGGGGAGGCACTGTATAAACGGACAAGTTTGTAGTCGATCTGCTCGCCAGATAAGTACTAGGCGTTTGTGAGCTTTGGCTGTATTGCGACAACATGCTACAGTCAGACGGCCGTCGGCCTGTGCCTGGTGAAAGAGAAGCTGTTGATACCGATCCTGATACTGAATTTGTAGATGAGGATGAGGTCGAAGGTGGAGCGAGGTCATAATTCTGGTAGCGATTTTGGTATCGCTGGGCTATTCCCTTTAACGAAGCAGCGTCAAATACTGGGATGCTGAATTTGCTGGACGTGCTTGCTATGCTGCTTATTGACCGTGTTCGGGGACGTGGTTTGGTTGGAGTTTGAGTACTTTCGGGCTGCTGCTGCTGGGGCAGGGCCTTGGTACTGCTAGTCGGGGTTCTATCTGGACTAGACTTTGGAGTGAATTGAGGCTCATAATAGGAACGGATAGAAGAACGGCGTGAGGTAGAGGTAATTTGGGGTACTGCAGCCGAGGAAGTTCTTCGCTCCATTTTAGTTGGGAGCGGAGACGATTCGTTATTCGCTTTTCGAGACGGCACATAGACGTTATAAGAGCGTCGTTTGGTGCGCTCTTGCGCTGGCAAGTTTTGCGAGTCGGGCTCAGCAAAGGATCGACGAATATTAGCGGAGCCCTTCTCGAGCGACTGTTGCTCATTCTTAACAGTGCCTTTTCGAGATGGCGGCTGTCCCTGACTGAGATCTTGCTTCGCGGTTTGGGGCCCGAGAGCAGAAGGCGAGGTCAGGGCCGGCATCTTACTCGCCCACCCTGCGATTGCAGAAATGGGTTTAGGCGTCGGTGACAACACCGGCGCTGTGTAGTCAGGGCATGAATCAGGGTCAAGGCTAGATATCAACCTTTGTTGATGCTTTGCCATCCGCAGTCGAGCCAAGCGGGCCTTCATGCTAACTCCATTTGAGTTTCCGCCAGTAGATTTTTTCCGAAACACGGAAGTTTCTTTCTGTTGCACTGGCTGCTGTTTCGTTGTTTGTGTTGGTGATTTTGGAGGAGGGGTGATGGATACTATATTGGGTCTGCTACCAGGAGCATGGTAAGTGACAGGTGTAGCAACGAGGGGGGTATCTGCTGGGCCATTATCATCGTCGGACGGTGCCATATCAGAATAGCCAGATTGGCGTTTTACCCGCGATTCGGCCTCGAATGTGAATGATGAAGTTGTGCCATCCGCTCTTTGTATTGATAGGCGGGTTGTTGACGGACTATTTGATCTGCTGGTTTTGATGGACGTTCCATCTTCTTGCTGCGTTCGAAGAGTAAGGCCGCTGATCCGCCTTACGGTATAAACCGACGGAGGCCGTGAGCTATGATATGATTCACGTTTTGGCGATGTTAAGAACGAAAAAGATTTTTCTCCGGTATATTGTCGCCTCGTCGGCACATTGTCTTCATCTAAAGTGCCATGGGAACCAGATCCGCCTGTATCGCTATCCGCTTCTGCGGGAGAGTAAGAATGGTCATCGCGACTGGTAGTGTCCGAGCCAGAAACTTCCTCCTCTGACGATTCGTATCTCGAAGGCAGACGTTGTCCAATTGGGGGGTGTATGTTGAGTGGAGTGGGTTTTGATATCCTCCTCGCCCTATCTCTCGAATTGTCAGGAGACATTGTTGGGTACGTATCGACGGTCATCGTTTTCAATAGTATGAATCTCGGCGAATATATACTTTTCCGCTTGCGAGTGAGGGTGTTTACGCTTCTTTCTCTCTTTTGTTGAACGAATGTATAGGGTCAGGAGGGCCTTCCGTCCCATTAATCCACAATGATGATATCGGTGGAAAAGGTGAAGAATCCGTTAAGCATAACGCTGGCATGAGACAAACATGAAGCGGAAAATATGAGAGCGAATAGACGGGCCTTAAACATATAGGAATTAGGAACTGTACTCGGGAAAAATGTCGCTGATGAACTCACTTGAAACGTCGATTGATCGGGCAGGGGTACCATCCAAGTTCCTTCCTCCTCACGAGTCGAAGCCGCCGTTTGAATCAGTAGAATTTCCAACGTTACTAGCCTTTTAGAAACGATCGGCGTAACGAGATATCTAGATATACAGGCAAGTTCTATAAAGCGCCCATTGCTGATATATTGTCGATTTGCAGGCCAATTTCTCTTGAAATTGAATGTACAACGTAGAAAGCGAGGGAAAAGGGTTTTATTGATTGATAGTTGGAACTTGGAGAGATTAAAATGGTTGAATTATGAGGCAAGGGGACGCATCGATCGTCTCCCTCTGATTGCCGAAACATGGAGAGGCTAGGGGAAAGGTGACCCTCTGTGGGGCAAGCGTGAGATGAGAGATTGGGCAAATCACTGCATGATCCGAGAGGGAAGTACCCATCTTGCTCGCTTGCTTCCCTCATCCCAACACTTGGACTAATGCACGATCAAGTCCCCTTGTCTAGTCTCATGTCGTGAGCATCTCGAAGTATTAGTTTGGGGGTTACGGTTGGCCAAACAGCGTACCGAGCGCTCCTGATTGGACCACGATAACCGAGTCGAAGAGACAAGTTTAAGGAAGCTGGTTAGAAGATCAGGAGAAAAAGAAAAAAACAGGGCCTGAAAATACGCCACAAAGAGGACTGAGCGTGCATCACCCGAGAAAGGCGACAGTATGACTGAGTTCCTCTCAATCAACAACCAACACCTACTTTTGTTGGAACCGGATCGCCATTATTGAGAACCTTTACCGGAGAAGCGAAGAGGGCGCTCTGAATAATAATGGAGAAGCACGGAGAGAGCGAAAAGCCAAGCCGAGTATTTCAAATTATGGGTCCTTTTTATGCATGTGTAGGGGCGGGATGATGGAGACAGGGTGTCGAAATGCCGCTAGGCATCAAACAAGATGCTTTCTCAGGTACTAGCGAGTGGGTTGACGTGGATGTCAGAGATTGAGACATATTGTCTGTCATGCCTCATGGTAGTTCAGCTCAAGGATGAATATCATATGCTACCAATTTGTCAACAACCAGGAAAATGAAATTAGAAAAAAAGAAGAAGCGATAGTCGCCAACTTACCATGTCGAGCACAGCCAGAAACAACGGAGCGTTTCCTCTTCTCGTATGCCTGGTACATGCAAGAATCGGTGGCCTCCTTCGTATCCGACTCCAACCCATCAGCCAGCACTCCCATTGGGCCGAAAATTCCCAAGAATCTAGGATGAAATGAAAACCAGCAAGGGATGCAGGTTAAGCGTGGTTCCAGTCACGCAGGAACTTGATGAAAAACCTCCGTATCTCCATTCCCAGGTATCTGTTTTCCCCAGTAACACCGCCATTCTGTTCGGAGTTGTTCGTTGGTTGACACTTTTTTATCCGCATCCATGTCCCACGATGAAAGGAGAAACACGCCCTCAACACCGTGGAAACGGCCACGTTGCGGCACTGCATTTTGCTTCATTCTATCCCTTTGATAATAATAAGTGGCAGATTCTTCTGTCGTGCTCCCCACGTTTTTTTTTTTTGTAGACAGATCTCGGCTTTTCGTATTTGCGCTTGAGGCGACTGCTACTGGCCTGACAAGCGAATAAAAAAAGGTAAACTGCGAAAAGAAATTATTGTCTCCTGTCTCAGCGTCAGATGTCGTGCATTCTTGGATTTCCCTCTGTCCGCACAGGTCTTTCTCATCTGTAAAGCATATGGGGGTCGTTGTCGTTGTCTTCCCGTCAACAACGGCTGGGATAAATTCCTCGTTGAGCGTTTCTGGCAGGAGTTCGCTGGAACGGGTCATGTGAAACGTGCCCTGGTAGGTATCCAACACACATTTACGTACGAGATGACACAAATGCCTGCTACATATGCAAAAACGGCGGGATCTCTACATACGGAAGCACACAATAGCCAAGAGGAATTCGGGATACTTTGAATTTACTCATTCATTATCTTTGGCCTCTTGTTTCTTGGCCCCAAAGTGCGCGACAGCAGCGGCCATAGATGAGTAGCGATGCCTATTGATATCCTCTACCCTTAACTTGAAAAGCCGATCACGCTCCTCCTTCCAGGCTTTATACGCCACCTTTTCTGTTTTATCTTCGGTGAAAACATTGAATTGACAGTCTTCCCAGATCTGTAGCTGGGCCAGGAACCCTTTGTTCGGGTATATGATCGGGCGAGACGCTTGCGCCAAAGCAAGAGCATCGGAGAAGGTCATTTGGAGTTTACGCATTACTGAGTCTGTGAGTTGGCCCTTCATAAATACGTATGCGGGGAATGAATGCTGGAGACTTACAATATGCGACAATAATCGACCCTGAGCGAGAAATGCCTTGAGAGCAATGCACTAGAATGGCATTTTTGCCACCGGGAAAACCTGCAAGTCCCTCTTCAATCCAATCACAGGCATCTTGTAGATGCACCAATATATCTTCGGTTGGATCATCATCGATGTTTATGTTTTTAACCTCGAAAGCCAGATCTTCCTGTCCATCTTGGTTGCTAAAGTACGGAACTTGCTCGGGCGGAACTAAGGATAAGATCCTCACGATATTATGTGCCTTGAGATTAGAAACCGAGCGCGCGGAAAATCGACTAAAGAGAAAAGAAATATTAACATGATGAATGCCCTAGAGTCTAGAAAGGTTGACGTTTGAGAGAAGCTAGAAGACGCATACTCCGATATGTAAAGGCCTGGCACCTCTTTGATGGCGGAGACCGTTGGCGGAAACATCTTATCCATGATTTGGAATAGCGACTATATACCAAACCTCTGCTTGTAGCTTCTCATGAAAGCGTTGCATGATCCTTATATATTTGGGCACAAAAGGGATTTTCCGAGGGCAAAAGGTTCTGCCTAAAATGAGGGGGCTGTACAAACCTCATCCAGCGCATTCAATGCCTTTCGTTCTGCTGTGGATTATGAGAATCTTACGAAGAGACTGATCAGGTATGACTAACCAGCGGTTAACGTAGATGCAGGTGGGTGATGAGACTAACTGAGCTGTATAAATAAATCTTCTTGGTCGAAGTTATTACTGAACATACCATCCCGCCTACCCACCATAACAGCAGCTCAGCCTGAAGCATAACTCCTTTTTCTCATATATATACATAAATTAGTGTAAAATCAAGTCTAGCGATGGAAGAACCAACCTATGATCCAAAGTATGTAACACCTTCTATTGAACAGCCATAGTGAAGACGCTCTGATAAGCTGGACCATCACCAGCCGCCCCCTCGGAAGCACCACCTTAGTCTACCAGCACAAACTGGTCAATTGCCCTGGCAAGACCAACGTTGGCGTGCTCGTCGAATACCCTCCAAACGGCGCTACACCCCCTCACCGTCATGGGGGAGCCTCCGTCTCCGCCTACGTGATCAAGGGTTCCTTACGGAATAAGATGAACGACGAGCCCATGAAGGTGATGAACCAGGGAGATTCCTGGTACGAAGCACCGGGCTGCCACCACAAGATCGGTGAGAATGCCAGCAAGACCGAGCCTGCATCGTTCTTTGTGAATTTCATTCTTGACACGGAAGTGTATGAGCGGGAGGGGCCGGCAGTGCTTGTGCAGTATGACCCAGAGTATATCGATATTGTCGCCAGAAAGAGGGCGGCGGAGGCTTAGATTGATTTTCTATTGACTTGAACGACCTCGCACTGGATAAATCTGGCTGATTATTTACTACTGTCTTACTGAGAATGAGAAATGCTCTTTTTGATGCCGGGGTGGACGGGATATGTAACTAGCATTTATGAATATAGTCCATGATTCGTCTCCTATACACCAATATACCATACCGAATGAAGCCTAATAATCGATCCCTTTATACTCTCTCGCTTAAAGGACCTACAAACGATCAACTTAGACGCCCCCGCGTTGTTCTTGCCACCACAACCCCCTCCTCAAGGCTAGCCTCGCCAACCCGCTTTCCAACGGTTTCACACAACTGCTTAGCGCGTATCAGCGATCGGATATCTATCCCACATTTCTTGGAACCGTTGCTAGAGTAGCTTGCTTGTCTGTTGCGTGTTTAATTCTTCATTTTATACCCGGCAAACGGAGTTGCTCGCATCATTCCCGGAGCTAGGATGATAGTTGATGATGTGTGAGATCTGTCCCCACCGCGCCCTGAGCTGTATGTATGTATGTACGTACGTTTGTAGGGATGGATAGATAGATATATTCCCCTGCATCACCCCGCCACAGCCTCGTGGGAGGATAAAAGAAGCCCTGAAAGAAAAATAAAAGGGGGAAAAAGATATCCTCGAGGGTTTTCCCGGCTTTACTTCTTGGCTTGTCTGCCCTGAAAGAGATAGATGGATACTAAACCATGCATTGGTCGGCGAGCGATCAATATATCTTTATCTCCTGCTTGACCCTGGAAGGAGGAGAGTAGCCTGGCATGTGTGAGACATACATATGTGCAGCTGTATGTGGGAAGGTAGGGAAGTTAGTCTGTAGGTTTCTACATATTGATATACCTGGGTATCAGGGGCTTGGTGAAGTACTAAAGCAATAGTGTGAGGATGAACAATGTAGTATTGGGAATCCGAAAGGTACTATTGTAAATACAAGATAAAGGTTGATCGTGAGTTCCAGCTCAGATCTAGTAGGGAAATCAACGCCATTATCTACACAGTGAGGGGTGGTCCGTCCCTCTTCGTCTGTTCCCCAGGTGGCTGATGTGGGCTTAAGGAGTAAACAGGGCAATGGGCGTGAGGGAAAGTTTTGCCTGAGGCGAAATCTTCGAATTGAAGAGAATGGTGAGCTTCGGCAAGAGTCGGGACTAACAACAAAAAGCGTGGGAGAGAGTTGCGATCTCTTCTTGTATTTGTTAGTTTAGGCTAGCTTAGATTAGGGGAGGGGGATTTTACCCTGGGATAGAATTCCTCCCCGTTTAATACAATATTGTACCCGCCCAAGACGAGCAACAGGCGTACGAGCAGCTCAATTCAGAGACTCTTACAATGCATGAGATTGAAAGAGCAATTCAATCAGCCAATCTACGGAAGGCACCAGGGAACGACGGTCTCCCAATGCTAGTATGACAGGAACTGTGACCTATACTAAAGAGCCAGCTCTTCTAGTTATTTAAGATCTTTCTAGAACAGGGGAGGCTCCTAAGGAGTTGGAAAGTGACCACGATTGTTCCACTGCGGAAAGGGGGAGACAGGGACTACTCTCAATGCTCATCCTATCGGTCAATATCTCTACTCCCAACAATCAGCAAGATCATGGAGTCTGTCACTGCAGAGCGACTGTCATATCTAGCAGAGGAACATAACCTATTACCAAAAGATCACTTTGGGGCAAGAAAATGTCGTTCAACAGTACAAGCTGTGACGGTCCTGAGCTCTGGCTGCTAGTTCCCAATGCGGAAGGATTCTAGGGCTTGGAGCTAGGGCTCCAGGCACGAGCCCCGCATAAGAGCTGTACTGAGGCAGCCATCTTCCTCTTTCTTTCTTTTCTTCCTCAGCTTTGTATCTTAGTTACTAGGTAGCATAGTGCTTCTCAGCATCACTATTCCGTGCCGTTACACCTACCCCTGAGTTGCTCGCTTCACTACCGTTGACCGCGTTACCGCAGCCAACACACGTTGACTTTCTTTCTCTCCGTTATATTCTGCCATCCAGCTCTGTTTCCGAGCAGTATCTCTAAATATACCTGGTGGTGGTGGATTTCATTTACCCTGACCTCTCCCCTTGGGGGATAACCCAACTATCTCTATCTCTATGTCTAATCTATAGCGTACAATTACATGTGGGCGAATTTTGAGCCTCGCCTTGGGGGCCTATGATGTGCCTTGGTTTTGGTCTTGTCTTTGTGGCCTGTCTGCTACCCGGCTTTGAAATCTGAAGGATGCCTCTGCGAAGTCCAACACTGCGTTGACAGCACTTGCGTTGCTAAATATAGCTGTTCCTAAAATTAGCTTCCCCATTAAAACACTTGATTTGTTTCCCAAACCCTAATGTCAGGCTATATTAGGTTAGACCCGAGATCTTTGTTTTCCTGAAACCATATGTATAATACCGGCCAATTGTATGATCAAAGCTTTGGTAAAGCTTATGCATTGATTGGACTGTCCGGGGGATCATGTAGCATACAGCGAAGTAGACCAAACTCTTCTTTAAGAGAACAACAAATCGCTCTTATCTTTTGGGGCCATAGAGACATTTGTCAAAGCAATTACTAGGAAGATACTATCAGGTAATCATCGCGGTCGTTCCCCTTACGAGCTCTTGAACTCATCGATATCAAAGTCATCCCATAGCAGTCTTCCGTACTCGAGTTCGCGAGAGACCTTTCCTTCTTCATTCCACCATAGCGCAGAATTTATGATCATACCTGCTCTGTCGCCCTTCTTAATTCCAGGGGGAAGGGTCTTCGCGGCTTCCGGAGGAGGGTCAACCGCCAATGTGAACCGCAACACATACTCCATCACCGCGAATGAGCCAGGCTCAGAACTGCCATCTATGGAAATGGCTTCGGCTGCAACATCTGTCATAAGAGAGTTAAACCCGCTGTTTGCCTGATACCAAGCTGGTTTATTTGCCCTAACAATCTCAAGAGCTATAGAAGAATAATGAGTTACAATAATATCAATAAAGGGAGAAGGTGAAAAAGCTCTTACGGATATGGGTGATATGGAAGTCATCGGACTCCAAGTCATTCATTCCGTCAAAGTCACCAGTAGTAAACGATATAAAGTACTCGCTGATGCGCGTCAACAACACTTTATCAGGAGAGTCTTCGATACGACTGATGTCGAATGAGGGATCGCGTGGTATATCGGCAACAACGCCAAGGATCTGAGAAAGGCCGAGAGCGAGGCCAACAACAGCTGGACGGACGAGCATTTTTGGAACAAGAGTAATTTTAATGAAATGTTGGATGAAGTAGATGATAAGCTGTCTAAACAAAATACTCAATGAACAAAGTGATGATGGGTGCAAAGGAATTTAGGCAGGGCATGGGGCTGTACTTATATTCTATGGCTAGTCTTGAACAAGTGCTCCTGCCTGAGAGCACTCACTGGGCAGCAACTCACCTGTGACCTCTGATCAGCATATTTACGAGCCGTCTTGAAGAATTGAAAATTAATTCAAAGAGAAAGTAAATGTATGTATACGTGGAGCACGGCCTTGTGGAGTCCAGCACCAAACTAAGTCTTTTAAACCAATCCTAAATGTTCCTGAGCTAGTGATTTGAATTCTAATCAGGCACGTGATATGTGTGAAGCACTTATTATTGGTTAGATACTTATCGATCTTTATGCATGTTCCTAAACTATTGAATTCCATCCAGACTCATTATTAGGCATGATAGATCCAATTAGATATGAATGTTATGAAGATCATCTGCTCTGGGACAGTTTAAACTTGATCATCCTGCAATGATACCTTAAGCTATGAGGTATGTAAGCCAAGCAATAGGAAAAAAGGGACCTCAGGTAATAGTGTACAGCACCCAAAATCTTTACAACATGAGCTTCAAGGCTAGCTTGTCTTCCGAAGTTGGTCATTGGTGTATTGGATCAAACTTGCTTGCATGTCATAAACCTGAATATCACTCTCAAAATTCGGCAGATAAAACGTACAGCATCATGTTAAGCCAAGTTCTAGAGGACTAAAAAAAGAGAGCAAAACATATCGCAGCTAACATATTTCATCAGTACTCCGTAACTCGGCCACTAGTGCCTGAGATTAGTACAGAATTTGACGAATCAAACGCCAGTGGCCGACAAAGTGATGTGGCCGAGTTACTGATGAAATACGTTAACTTCAAAAAATGCATGCTTTATACTCCGTACTGTATTAGGATACCATTTCGTTGCCACCGTGGTTTGTGAGGTCTTTTCCTCTACAACGCAGTTGAAAAGGTGCCGTTCTACTAGATAGATGGTGTGATCTGCAGAGATTCCACCCAGATTTGATGAGTATTTGCTGGATATTACAGTATGGCCTTGACAGGAAATGCTGCCATCCAGAGCACTTTAAGATACTCTGGCAGGCCCATACCCATGGGAAGCTTGAAAGCCTCTTTCCCAAGATTTCATGACTTATTAAAGCATGAATGTAGGCTTACTTCAAGCCTCGTAATGCTACGCAATCGGGGGGGCAAAACCAAAAACCAGATTCGGCTGCGAGGAAACCATTTAGGAGATTATCATGAAGAAGTCTGAGAGCCTCAAATGCAACACATGGATTTCCTGATGAGAAATTGAACACAAGTTTTGATGACGATGGTGATCAGCAACTGTGGATAAGCATGAGTGGTGACAAACCCATGGACAAGGGCTCTGCCCAGGTGTAGCCCAAAAGGAAATATTAAAGGATTATGGGATAACTATAAGAGGGGAAGTTTAGCCGGCAATAATACATCTGTGTTATATTTATGAGTTTACTCTTAGTTGCTCAACCTCACCCAATCTTCTTATATCCTCACCAATATCTCACCTTGCCGCACTGGGTCAGGACGATTAAAGCAGCCTGCCTCCAACGCTCATCCAGGCCTAGTGCAAATCGGTAATCTAGATCTTCCTTTGATTATAGATGGTAGTGATGACCACTGCTAGATATACTATATATAGCAATGGTTCTAAAGACAGGCAAAAATCACTTGATAGTCCATATATTAAACACAGAGGTATGTAGGCCTGTATGGCCTCGTTTTCTAGAGTAACAGTGTGACAGGCGGGCAGCCGCTTTTGTTACAGCTGGCAACATTTAAATTATATCCTACTATTAATACCATTTATTTAAGATCCGACAATCAAGAACGGCTCAAATTTCTGGGACTGGGGAAGAGCACAACAGCTGCTTCTCGCAGGGCCAAGTGTAACATGAAAGTCTTGAAGCATAGTCCATATGGCCAGTCCCATTTTTTCAACTGCACGATCAAATCATCGTGCATCTGACAAAACACCATCATCACAGCAAATAAAAAAACAATTCATTCATTGACCATTGCATTCTTCCTATTAGCTTACATGTGAGCTCTTATTTTCGCTTTTTTTTGCTTCCATTATTCCCCCCCTCCTGTGTCATTCTTTCCATCGGGGGAACCCTTGACCAGGGCAAAGAAATGAAGTCTAACCAAAAAAAAAAAAAAAAAAGAGAGAGAAAGGGGAAGTTAGAAAAGAGAAATACATGAAGAGAAGAAAGAAATTAAAAAATTGAATACATTATAAAAACAGTCTGAAGAAGTTGAAATCCGAACCAACATAAATGCATGACAGTTTTTCAAAAAATGGTGAAAGCGAAAAAGAAGATAAAGAGTAAGGGTGGCAAGAAAGGAAATGGGAAAAGAAGTGAAGCCACCAAAGGTATAACATACTGAGATGTCGCTCTCAACAGTTCCAGTCCAAGGCTTCCACATCCATTACCTTGGGAGAGGTATGGTGGAAATAAAGGGAAAGTAGAATTGGATTTTTGGCCCTGTCTTTCCAAAGGCGGTCGTCTCCGATAGGATACGCACTACACGTCAAACAATAGTAAGCCGGCGTCCTCACTTTGCTTTATACATTTTGACGATTATATCCTGAAATTAGTTTATCGTCCAACTATGATCGCTATCTTGTCCATATTGGTCATTTAGGCCTTTCTCGATCTGGTGGTTGGTCCATTTGCCCGGGCAGAGGTGGTGGCAGTGCCATTGGCGGTAGCATTTCCATTAGCGGTAGCACTTCCGTTGGCATGGCCATTGGCACCGGCGGCTTGTTCGACGCTGCTAACGGAGGGAACTGCAAGGTTCTTCATGGCGATAAGAGATTGCTTTCCTGTGTTTCGTCGTGGGCGGCCAGTCTTTGCGGTCTTCTTGTATGTAGCAAGATAGAAGGAGATGAAGAGCACAAGGTAGGAAGTGAGGATGACAAGACCAGCGATGGCAGCAAATTCCTCGCCAGCACATCGACCGGCATTGGGGAGCCATGGCCAGTAGGTGGAGGTGAAATAGGTGTAAGAAGCGAAATAGACGAATCCTGTGACCAAATGGTAAGCAAAAGAATGCAAATGGAGCCGATGATAAATTTTGGGATAAGCTTACCAAGGTCAATGAAGAACTGCAAGATTTGGAAACGGGTGATCCATTCCTTCCACCAAATGCGGATTCCGCGCGCACTTTGGAAATAGTACCAGTACATGACGACGTGGACCGCAAGGTTTAGGGTAATGGGAACCCAGGATACAGCAGTCAATCCAATGAGCTGAGTGTAGCAAAGTAGAGCAGTGGCTCCATGGTGGTAGGTGTGTAGGAAGGTAAGGGGTTTCTTTTTGAGGACGAGGAAGAGGGTGTCGACCAGCTCGATGTATTTGGTTATATAAGTTAACTATTGCAGATAGTGTTAGCGCATGCAGCAGGTAAAAATTCCGGTGAAGGGGACAGAAAGCGCATACATAGTATAATAGAACCAATGGCTTGGTCCAACCTCCCTCATGGGAACAGATGGCGTGGAAAACACCCTTTCTCAAGAGAGTTGGCAGTAGTTGCTCGATGAATAGAGCAAGGAGGGCGGAGCTGACGATAGTGAGGAAGAGGTTGTGCAGCATAAAGAGGCCATTTAATTTCATGGCAGGGCGACTCCGCATCAATTCCCGGCCACCGAAAATAATAACATAGTACGATATTAAGGCAGTAGCTGTCGTCTTAAGCGTCGACATGGGAGTTTGGTCTTGTACAAAGGCAAAGTCTTCAGCTGGGTAGCCGGCGACGGCTGTGAAGGCCTTGTCGAAGAGTGGCCATAACTCGACACCGAAGGGACGGTCGATGGAAGGACGAGGAATTGAAGTTAGCGACATGCTAGGCGATTCGAAGACGTAGTCTAGGAGGAGCGAGTAAGAGGAGAAGGTGGTTTGTCGGAGACCTCGGTTTGATTAATTGAGGCGAGGAAAAAAAAAAAAAAATTCTCGAGTTCACGATGCGATGAGCTCAGCCGGTCAAACTCCCTCGACGGAATTTTGTCCCAATTCTTTATTTCCGGTCTGTTCTATCCGAATACTCGAGCCAAAAAATAATGTATAAGTAATAACAGTTAAAAATATTGGTGTGACAAAAAAAGGAGCGAAAGAAGCGAAATCCACCACGTATATTAAAAGGGGCTAAGGCAAAGCTTTTAGGACGATAGGGATTGCGGGAGAAGAGAAATAAAAGAAGAAGAAGAAGAAGAAGAATAGGTGCCTTGACACACACACATACACGCCGACCAGGAAGACAGCAAGGCTGAGATGAAGAGAAGAGAAAAGGAAGAGAAAAAAAAAAGTCGCAGCAGGAAGAAGAAGTCGAAGAAAGTCCGCCAGGATCCGCGTCTGGCAGAAAGAGGGAAGCGCGGGCGGTGATTGGGTGCAGAAAGTTTACGCGCAGAAAGGGGCGCTTGGCGAGTCCGAGGAACGCTTGCATGTGAGTGAGAGGATATATATATATATAAATAT